>PUQB01000503.1:0-30017 GCA_003024785.1 Selaginella tamariscina
GGGAGCATGTTCCATTCTGGCTCGACTGTCCGTCGCAACAGCCACCAGCTTGGGAGAGCACACTATTCGACATGCACGCAATGATCTACCAGCGATTGTTTGGGAGCCAGAAGAAGTAGAGGCTATCAAGAAGAGCAAGATGAAGAAGACGGTGCGGAAGACAACTACACCTGCAAAGGGATCGGGAGCGGGACCAAGCTCTTCTACAGCACCTCCGCCGGCATTCGACTTTACAATCAATGAGGTACAGCCACTTGTAGCTAGTTTGGACATCAAGGACGACCTGATGACCTTCATCCCGACCCTGGCTGCATCCCGTGGATCCTACGACCTAGCTGTGTGCGACATGGAGGAGATGAGCAGGTCTTTCTTCGAGCCGGGTGCTTCCCAGACAGAGGTGTACACCAAGCTCCGACAACAGGTTGACAGACTACATACGGTTGAGTCACAAACGTGTTCCAGGAAGTGGTAGGTGAATACGGCTTCAACCTCATCATCCTCGACTTGCCCAATGAGCTTGTATATGGAGGTGCTAGCATCAACAAGGACATTGTGCAGCTAGATCCGGTGAAGTTTGAGGAGGCCTTGCAGTTCAGTGGAATGCACTTGGCAGCGAGTGGTTTCATGGTCGTCTTCGCGAGTTCTCCTTCTGTTTCGGCGGTGATTCAGGCGGCTGCAGTAATCAACTTGGAGGTTGCAGGGACTTACAGCGTCTACCGTGCACGAGGCTGGGGATACCGTGACAAAATTAAGGTAAGCTAGCTATTCAAGTTCAAGTTTAACTTGGTCTATGTGGCAGGATAACTTGTTAGTTCTCTTGGTGCTGCAAAGCTCTGAGAAGAAGTCGAAGAGGCCAAACCCTCTGGCGTTGACGAACACGATCCTCGTCGACACTGCCGACCGTTATCAGGAGGCTTGGTAAGGAAGTACTTTGCTATGTTTATCCTAATGGAAGTTGTGCAGGATTATGATTCAACCGAAGAGTGTTCGACTCATGCAGCTTTTGATCGAGCGTCTCAGTAGACCTGGCGACCTAGTCTGGGATATTGGTTCCGGAACCGGGTCATCATTGTTAGCTGCCGTCGAGCTCGGAAGGAATATTATAGGAACCGAGAAGAGTTTCGAACTCTCTAGGTTGGCAACAAACAAGCTTGCAGAGAACATTAGACCAGAAGAGTTACCTACTCAAACACCTCCACGTCCAAGCGTAACTGGTGGTTCGAGAACTGCAGCTTTACTTAAGATGAAGAAGAAACTTTAGCTAATGTATATTGAGTAATAAATTAAGCTAATATAAAAAAAATAAAAGAAAATACAACAGTTTTAATAGAATTCTTTTTTGCCGACTGAGGCCAATACTGCCGACCAGAAAGAATATTCCAAAATATTCTAGAATATTCTTGAATATTCGAGCCCAGGCCTCCTGGGCCCCAAGCCTCCAAAATGGCGACACTCATTTGTCCAAGGCATTGGGGGGAACATTGAAAGGAGTCATATGTACCTCACAGTACTCAAGATGAAGTATCTTGAATGGATAGGCCGTGTCAAAAGCCTGAGTACAACGACGAAAGGTTGATCATCTACCACAACGAGTACCACGACTGCTATTGTGTTCAGGTTGTGGCCTGTTCCTCAGGCCGCACATCGTGGTACTCGTTGTGGTAGATGATCAACCTTTCGTCGTTGTCCTCAGGGCTTTTGACACGGCCTATCCATTCAGGATACTTCAATCTTGAGTATTGCCGAGGTGCATATGACTCCTTTCAATGTTCCCCAATGCCTTGGACAAATTGTTTACAATCTTCTTGTGACTACCTGGATTCTCTTGCAGCTTTTCGTATGAGAACCTTAATCTGAACACAAGCATTCGTAGGTTGAAGGAGTTTGTGTTCGGCCTAAAAGATGTCCTTGTTATTAATTTGTCTGCATAGTTGTTGTCTTTTTCGTTGTACTCCTTTCTGTCGACCCCAATAAACGTAACAGATAGCATCTGTTAAAGCTTTCCAAATCAACTATGTAAACTGAAAACTAAAGCTGTATGTATGTGTTATAAAATGTTTATCAGTGTGTCTATATACACACAACATATATATAACTATTTCCTCACCGGCAAATACTCCAATGGGAGCAGTCTCCAGAGTCCATATGCATGTGTATAATAACATCATAGCATTTTCAGCTCTCTCTCTCTCTCACACACACACACATACATCAGTCATACACGTACAATAACAATATCCATGCTTTATTACATAGATCTCTCTCTCTCTCTCTCTCTCTCTCTGTCTCTCTCTCTCACACACACACACATGTGGACTTACAGGACACATACAATGGGATTCTGGATTGCATTCATAGTTAAAGAGGAAGGCGCTGGAGCATTGACCAAAGTAAGCTTTGGCACTGACATATTGTATATAAATAAAGTACCTATTCATCGACAATGCATGATTAGGAGACAGAATGCATAATTAAAAGTTTTTATAACACAGGGTATTGGTCCTCGGGTGATGTGGATCGGCATTGGAGGGTCATTTTCTTTGGTGTTTGGAGAAAACTAAGCAGCTTTTGGAGCAGTCTAATCAGAAAGTTCCACGCCAGCCAAACATATTCCCAGACTAAGGAGTTGTAGATAAAGTGCAAATTTATCCCCATTATTTTCCAAATCTATGTAGTTCATTTGCATGTTTCTGTGTGTGTGTATAGATCGAGATCTGCCAGACTAATTTATTTGCATCCTGAAAGTGGTCCATACTCTCTCTCTCTCTCTCTCTCTCTCTCTCTCTCACACACACACACACACACACCATAATGTATATCTTTAGATATATATATAAGATAACTATCTTCAATTAAAATATAGGGGTGTGTGTTGTGTGTGTTTCTTATTCTGGACTGTAATAGAACTTAAGAATATCTCTTCTTTGTATATTATCTCTAGTTTTGAAAAATTATCAGACTGACCTTGAGTCATTAATTAGCCACCCCACACACATGCATTGTTATATTTTAGCATTAAAAAATATATTTATTATATTTTAGCTTTAGACAAATATATATTGCATGTGTGTGTATATTACTGATTAATGACTCAAGGTCAGTTTGATAAAAAAATTCAAAGTTAGAGGGTCAGTTTGATAATTTGATAAAAGTAGAGGTTGATTTTCCCACACAATGATATGATCAAAAGTTTCCATTTGACATCCAGAGCATTTTATATTTATACAGCAATACACACGTTTAATTACAACATATATATCTATGTACACCAAAAAATATATATGTATGGTCGTGTGTGTATATATATATATATATATATATATATATATAATGTTTTAATTATTAAATAAGATCTAAATGCAGTCGTTACATAAACTTGTCCCCTGTTCTAGGGTTTTAGCAAATGGAGCTAAACCCTAGCTCGGCTATGGAGGGCGTCAGATTGCTGATCGAGCAGTTCATTGCAGCTGGAGATCGGATCAACAACAAGATGATTGCACGGGCCAAGAAAATGGAGATTGGCGGGTTAGTTTCATTCTTGTGGAAAACATTTTGTATACATACATGTATATACGCTCTGCGCCGATGACATTGTGCTTCTCCATTATATATGCATGTATGCACACACATGATGTCGTGGTTTACAATATATCACACACAATTATCTCATTTTTCAGAGAACAAGCTGCTGAATGCTTTATCAAGCTGGATGCAAGCAGAATCTGGAGCGTGACTAAGTTAGCATTTCACATTGTGACACAGAACGGCGTTTTGGGTCAGTTTCACGAGAGAGAGAGAGAGAGAGAACAGAACCGTTTTGGGTCAGTTCCACGAGAGAGAGGAGAGAGAGAGTATCAACCTTCAGATTTTAAAGTCGCATTGTTAGATTTTGAAAAACTAAATCTACATTGTTCCAGATTTAGTTTCGCTACTAAGCTGTGGAGGAGCTCTATGGTCTAGATGGGAGGATGCCAAAATTATGGGCTTCTATTATGAAGTGAGTGATATATATACACACACATGTAGACACTACTTATCCAAAAAAGATCTGTAAATAAACATATATATTTACTTGCATTTACAGTATATAGTATATACATATACATGCTATTGTGACAGATGCATTGGCATCTCTCCCAGTGACGCTGATGTTTGGAACGACTTCAATAACTGGTTAATCCATTGTCAAGGTATGTAACGTTACATACTATACGTGTAGTTCGACTAATCGTTTTTTCCATTAGGTGGAGCGGAAGTAACCTGAATTATCAAGGTATGTGTCCAAGCATAATATATGCACGTAGAATATTGTATATGTATGTCTTTGTCCATATGTATGTGTGTACTACATGTACATAACAGTATATTATTCTTTGCAGGTGTGAATACATAACATAACAGTATATTTCTTTGCAGGCTTGAATTGCATCAGTTTCCATCGTTTCCAGTGTTATGCAGCGCAAATGAGAGGGTCACGCAAGAGTGTATCAAACAACTCTCAGAATATTCATTACTGCTGGAGTTCAATCTCATGAGATGGTTGTTCCCAGGGATTAAACATTCTACTTGTGACGCAGCAGGACACTGTTCACTCGTGAAGGTGTGTCTTGACAGTTACGGCAAGCCCGTTTCAGTCCTTAAACGGTATACGGAGATGGGTATGGGGGTGCCCAGGGTTATTTGCATCTCGAATGTTCCCTGGTAAAGTATGGGTTACATTCAATTTAATCACTCTTTATTGCTGCTGGATACATGTAAGGATCCTTTTGAGTTAATTAGGAACTGGGGCCTACCTAGTGGAGCCAGAGACCGCATTCTATCATTGAAGATTCAGAGGGTTTGGCTGTGGGTGACTTGCAAGGATAGCCATCACATTGTGCGTATCCATCTACAGGAGAACAGGCCTCCACTGTTGAATACCTACTATTGTGATGGTAGACCATATGCGTTGCAAAGACCAAATGCCATGTCGTTGGACATGGAAAGCCGAATCTTTCATACTAGATATAAACACAACAAGTATAACATCTGTCGATCCCAACAGGTACGCATTCTTCACTAAACTACTAGTTTAAAGGCATGTATTTAGGACCATATGTGTGTCTGTTTGTGAATTCAACACGCGTTCAAACTGTTTCCGGTTTAGACTTGTATATACCTCATACAGTAAAGTGTTTATAGCATATTAGATATGCATCTTAGTATATTTATAAAAATATATATATATTTATTAGCTTGTATGTACACATACGAGACAATCATTAGCTAGTAATAGAAAACGAATTTTCTGTTGGAGGTGTAGTTAAACAGACTCTTACCTGAGACAACATACACATGCTCGTTCACCTTCTGAATATGTATCTGTATGCTACTAGGATAGGTCGCTTGGAGCCTGTTTGGATATGTATGTAGGATGTGTATACGCTAGCAACCAGTTACTAAAGCTGTTTGGATATACATATTCTTCCTAGACGTATATACTTATATGTACTTCCCCACGTTAGGTACAGGTTTAAGTTATACATGTAGTCTCTCCAGACGTTATTATTTGATATGTTATCTATACTGTATATATATTTCCGTGTTTGGATCGCTTAGGAATGTATCGTGTAAATATATATACACAGTAAACTTATTTGTGTATCATAGATGAAATTTATGATATTTAATCGATAAATACTCGGAAGACTTTATAAGTTTTTCATTCTTTCAATTCTAAATCTATATACAGAATACGGTAGTACTCCGGTCGGTATCGTCGCCTCTCCTGATGAGCAATCAGCTTACTTCGTTTTATTGGGCGGAAACGGCACGTTCGGCGCATATGTGGTGTGGAGATCACTTGGTTCAAGCTCGGTACTTCATTCGGACGCGTTGCAAGGCTTATTCATCTCGCATTCGATCCCCAATGCGATTTGAGGCTATGGGTTTGTCATTCGTCTCTGGCTAGTCACCTGTTGTTGGTGGCCATAGCCACCATCCAGCTACAGCTACAGGCTTTGTACCGGATGCAGTCTTTGTTGTGCACTGGAAAAGTGCGTGGACACAGTCAATTGTTCTCCAGCTTTACCCAGTGTGAGAATATCTCGACAGCAACACATACACAGGGGTGTGCAGCCCATAGGGTATATCCACATGGGACGGCTTATTTGTAACTGGGCTCAGGGTATCTTCTTTAATTCATGTAACTGGAGACGTGCTACGTAGTGCGGAAGGTGATGAAGCGACCGACTTTTACTTCTGGGGCATTAGGAGCGTAGCGACGGAAACGAGTTCATTACTGGTGGCCACATGGCAGTCATGTAAACAAATGTCTAATCAAGAATACAGGTTGGTGTGTGTGTCTCTCTGTCACACACACACTGGTTGTACCAACAACACCAAAGATTTTATACACATCTCTGGCACATACAAGCTATCTTATACCTACAGACAGAACCCGAGGAGACGCCTAAACTGGTGGTGTCAAGGTATCCTTTATGTGGTGGAAAGGTGCGAAATAGTTGTCTCCTCTGCTTCTTTATGCCTCGCAACTTGTCAAGACAAATACAGGATAAGTAGAAATGTACCTAATACGCACACACACACACACACCATTTAATGTTCAACTATTTAATCTCTTTCATTACAATGTAATTATTATAGCCAAAAGGTTAAAAATCTTAAAACATGGTTAATATTAGTTATGTAATATTTTTAAACTAAGATGATTAAATATAGGATATTTATTTTTTTTATAATTATTTTTTTAAAAAAAAACTCAAACTATTATCATCTCTCTTACCTTAAATAAAATATATTATTAAGATATTTAAATTTTTAATAAATGAAATTTAAACCATCATATGCTTAAAATATATTACATCGTTAAATTTTCTCCTTTAAACTATTAAATTACATGTGGAACAATTATAATTTTTTAAATTATAATATATCCTTAGAGTATACTGCCTCATAGATTTTACACCTCTCAATATACTTAAATTAAATGGTGCAAACTTATTTAAAATTCTTTTCAAAAAGAATCTCCATATATAATAAGTTTATTGCATGTGTTTGTGTCCGCAGAGTTTATTGCGTGTGTTTGTATGTCCGTTGTAAATCCCTATCCGACAGGTGGTTGGGTCGTGGTGTCCCAGCGGTCGTGTGGCACTATTGGGACTATCAGATTAAGCATAAACTCACTAAGTTAAGGAGGTGCCCAATCTGAGACTATCAGATTAAGCATGGTTCATGTATGGCCATGCATGATAAACTCACTAAGTTAAGGAGTGCCCAATCATGCATGACACTATAAACTCATCAAGTTAATAATAATAAATGGGTTAATAGGTCCATTAAAGCACTTCATTATTATTAAATAGTTAAACCCGCCAATGGTGAGCATGTGTAATAGTAATAATTATATTTGAAGCTTTGTGTTTCACATGTTGTAATTTAAATTATATATATATATATAGTATTAATATATATATGTAAATATTAATAAAGATTATTAATATATAAATTAAATGAATAATTATTCCCTTTACAAAAATTAATTTTGATACATGAATAATATTTTATTTGTATTTCAAAAATATAATCTAGTTTATTGGGACTGTAACAATTCTGATCAAAGTTTAAGTTAAGAAACATGATGGTTTAGTTAAGGGTTGTGGAAGTGACTCATAATGTTTGTAATGTTAAAACTTCACTTCAATTATTTATTAAATTGGGTTCCCTAATTAATTCACCCCTAAATTTTTTACTAAAGGGTTTCCTAATTAACGAGGGACTCAATCATATATAAGGATGTAGATCTTTATGAGTTAAACATAACTAAAAGTAAGTAATTGCTCTTTACTCAATTGATTTGGTTAAGCCAAAATGCGTGTTATGTGGCATCATTTCAAGTAAAAGTAAACAATCGTTATGAACTTAAGTATTAAGTATACACTATAAGTTTAAATAAATAATGATTAATATTGAATGACCATATTAAAAGTCTCAAGTTCTTTTAAATTATAAAAGTTGAAAAAAATTAAAATAGTTATTCAATTATAATTCAATGGTTAATATGATTTACTTATCAAGGCCAAAGGCAAACCATAATAAGAACATAATCTTTTATAATAAAAAATAAAAAGAAAGAGATATATTAATTGATTAGCGTTACAAGAAATTGGCTGAAAACTTAACCCTAACTTTTTTATATATGAGAGTTTAGCGTTCATGAACCACTAGTGTATATCTGAATCTGTACCTCTAGTTCTTGGATATAAACCATCGATTATAGCTATGAATCTGGACTTTTGGTTTTGGATCATCTCTTGATTTTGAATATCCCAAAGAAATATTTTAATGTTAGCATATTTTATGTCAGAGTTTTAACCCAAAGGGCCAACACGTGGTAAACGTGGCTGCTAGGTGGCCATTCGGCGTCATCACCCTGTGTGAGCAACGCTAAGTTTCCTAAAAACCCCAACGACCCTTAGGGTTAGACTCTAATGCCCAAGTAGACAGGAGACTTAGGGTTTAGCCTAAGTCTCCTAGAATGTCTGCCCCCAGAACCCTTGAGGGATAACCTAGTTGACTTAGGTTTAGCCCTAGAAACTAGACATGCTCATGCCCTAACCCCCATCAAGGAGACGTGTGTTCCACACATATCCCTGGACAGACTAAGGCATCGTCACTTACCCCTTAAGGAATCACCCTCATATGGGAGTACAACCCTTTAGGGCGACAAGGGGTACCTGATCCACGACTCCTAAGGGTTTAAGTGGCCAAGTTATACCCTAGACCTAGGGCTAGTACTTAGTGAGGACACGAGTGTGCGCCGTAGGCAGACATGAGTGTTCTGCTAAGCAAACTCCCTAAGGCTAGGTTTGGGATAACCCTAAGCATATGACCTTGCGAGTGCCTCACAAAGGGCTCTTGCTAACATGTTTAGGTTGTTCAACCCTTAAATTCCAAGGAGAACATCCCCTAACCAAGTGTGCCAAAGCACACCTAGTTATGAGACCTAACCTCCCTTGAGCGGATGCCCAAGGCTTAGCACCCTAGTGCAAGCACAAGCATGTCTGTTTGCTAAAGTATCCAACCCTTGGCAACAAGCCCATGACATAACCCCAAAGGGCGTGCCTCAGGCGTTGCACCATGTGACGTTTAGCCCAGTGTCACATCTCCATGTGACATTGCCTTCCCCGATGTGGGCTATCATGCCATAGCCCTTAGATTCAAGAGTTGCACAAGTGCCACAAATGTGGCTCCTAAATGCCAACTCTAGAATCCCTCAATGAACCCTCAGGAACCAGGTACGTGAACCTATCAAACAAGATCCCACACCCGTAGTTGGACAAGAACACGGATGTGTCTTGCTTGGCTATGAGTGCTACACCTAGCTTGACGTGGAGGAGGAGGCTAGAGATAAGCCTCTCTGCCTCTTGGAACGTGCATTCCGATAAGACCTCCCAGCATGGATTCGCCAACGTTAAGGGTAAGTTACCCCGAAGGTGGGACGTACCCCTGGCATCTGGAAGTTAGGGCGGCACAACAGAGGGTTGTACTTAACAACACAAGCTAAAGCTTGCACCAGCAGAAGAGCAACGAACTCAGTCATGAACCCAAGAGCTCTCCTATGTATACTCTACCTTATTTATGTGACGGAGCCCCCCTCCCCCCTCTTTTCCTGTATGTGTTAGTGGGCTAGCACTAAATGCCAGCCTCTTAGTTAATGAGATGAGTTTGAACACTAACCCCTACCCCTAAACCCTAACCAAGGGGGGTGGGGGTTTTAGGGCGTGGGTTAGGGCAATCCTAGGGTTAGGTCAACCCTAGGGGTGTTCCTAACCCTATTTAACATGCCAAACTCATCTTAACTAGGACGTCAAAATCGGGGTGGGTTTTCTAGAAGTAAGTGCTCTTCGCTTAGAGTTTCTCGCGACATTTAAAGATAGCCAACCTGACTACCTTAAACACCTAAGTGCACTAAGCGGGGCTGTTTCTCACTACATCTAGGGTCTGTCAACATAGTACAGTAGGTAACAACAGTCAACGTCCAAAGTAAAGGGTTGAGTCATAGTAAAAACTATGACATTTTAGTACCAACATCAATATCAACTTGGTATCAACATATTCGGGTATCGCCATCAACATCGTCTCAGTAAATTTTGGTGGTTCATGACACGACCCCTTTTTGACAGCAAGTTCCATGAGCTGCACATGAGCTTGATGTGGTTTAGCTGGGTATTGGCAGTGAAAAGTGGCAATGACCTCTTGAGCATGAGCAAGATTCTCCTTTGGCTCCCAAGTGTGATTGCTTGGAGAGTAACCAACCCAATCAATGAGGTAGTAGAGCTTACCATGAAGAATTAGAATCCAAGATAGCAGCAACCTCATACTTTGGTGTATCATCAAGTTCGACTTGTGGTGGTGGTGGTACCGTGCGGTTGGTAAAAATATTCGAAATATAAAGTTCAAGGACAGAGACATGGAAAACTGGATGGACTTTCATGGTGCTGGGGAGTTGAAGACGGAAGGCAATGTCACAGGAAAATTTGGACCATACCTTGGTAGCTCTTGATATGCATGTAATAGACTAGTATTCTACCCGTATTATACACATGTGTTCATATAACCATTCACTTTCACCTTTGTTTGTCTTTTCTTGCATAGTCAACCTTATTTAAGTGTTGACTAGTCAACATTATTGTTTTAATACATATAGTTAATGCTTGCTTTGACTAAGCATCTTCCTTGTCATTTTCCATGGATCTTCTTCGTCACTTTCCTAAAAGTTTCACTTGTACTTTGCTTCTTTCAAGTCAAGGTTAACCTTCTTAAATTCTCACCATTTATGAGTAAAGGTTAAGTCAAGCCCACCATCTTTTATAACTTACAATTTATGTATACCAAGTTGGGTCAAGCTCACCCTCTTCCATAACTTTATGTCATTTATGTACATGAATTTGTTCAAAACCACATCATTCTTATGTAACCCCATCTTACATCCTCTCTTACACCCTACCTAGTCTACATGCATTCTTTATATTATTTGAAGTATATAAGAAAACCAATCCCAAGGGTTAGAGGAGAACACATCAAGTCTCAAGCATGTGTGTTTATTTTTTCTTTTCTTTTCTTTATAGGTAGAAGTGTGGATGTTTTTGTGTGTACTCTTATGATAAAAAATATAAAAATTAGTTAGTGAATATCTTTGTGTGTTATGAGTTTTATCTCATGTTTTCCTTTTCTTTTATTTTCTTTTTGTTGAGTGTGATCATTAGCAAGGACTATTACGATGCACCATCACCAAGGCCATCAAGTCCCGAATACATGAGTCCCTAAGTGAATTTCCTTCGACAGCAACACCGTTGATCTTACCAATTATAAAAATGGTTCAAGACATTAGTAATCAAGTTGTCACATGGCCTGGTGGTCTTGAGATTGTGTCAAAAGAGCTTAAAAAAAGCAAGAGTAAGATGGCAGTGTTGATCAACATCTGCTTTGTGACAAGCTTGGGCATGGTGTAAGTGATGAGTCAACTCCTCTTGAATCCGATAAAGATGATTAAGACGAGCTTCGGTCGATGGGTTCACTAGGATGTTGATGTAGGTGCATAGACCATTGGGGATGTTGCCCAATGATTGTAAAGAACGACAACTAACTTGTTAAGGTATGCACCGAGTTGTTATATGTGAACTCTTTAATGCCAATGGGGAAAAGGTCAACCAGTTGTCCTACTAGTAGTTGCTAAAACATCGAAGGTACTACTCCATGGTTTGGATGGTATGCTTTGTCTGACTGTTACTTTATGGATGGTAACCTGAGAAGAGCTTGCACTAACATGGAAGAGCTCAAGCAACCACTTTTAAAACTTGGCAACAAACTAAGGGCCACAATCACTAACAATGTCCTTTGGTAAGCCATGTAACCAAAATACCTCTTGTACCATTATATCAACCATCTCCTCACTTATGATAGATTTGGTGCATGGGATGAAATGAGGCATCTTAAAAAACCTATCCACCAAAATCAATGTTAAGTCAAATCTTTTAGAACTTGGGAAATAGTGATGAAGTCCATGAAAATTAATTTTTAAGGGCCACTTGGAATGGCAATGGCTAGAGCAAAGCGTATGGGAGATGGTAAGAGCCTTGGACCGACAATATGTATCACAAGAGCATATAAAATTAGGCACATACCTACAAAATTAAGGCCACCAATAATCGTGGATAACAAGCTCGAGTATCTTGTTAGCTCCAAAATATTTAGCAACAATAGCACTATGACAATAATGTAATACCTGAAGACAACAAGAACCTTCTGGTATATACAAGAGTTCATTATAGAACAGCAAGCCATCTCAAACATTGAACCGCCCGTAATCACCACAGTCGTAGTTAGAGTTGGAACTCAAAGCGCAACCTAGAACAATATGGTTCAAGACATTCTAAGCAAAGGCATCAGTTGATAGCATCATGTGAACCATGTTCAAAATGCTAAAATCCACTAGAGTTGGTTTTACCTCAGCAATCATCACTTTCAAATGATCGGATCCCAAAAGAACTTATCGTTGTTGGTTAAATGTTGGGTCACCGGGATGAGGAACTAAATAAGATTGTCGGGATAGAGTGTCTGATTTACCCTGTTGTGAACATGGTTGATACGTGATGACAAAGTTGAGCCATGTTAAGAACTAGGCCTAGCAAAATTGCTGACGACTTAAAACTTGTGCTGACTGAAAGTACATAAGGTTTTTATGGTCATTGTAGACTACTACCTAGTGTGGTGAACCCTCCAGAAAATGCCTTTATTCTTCAAACGAATCCACAACAGTCAAAAGTTTCTTATCATGTATCTTATAATTAATCTCCGGTGCAAGAAACTTGTGGGCACTACCGGGTGGAGCTAATCATCTTCACCAACTTAAAAAGCATGCTCGCAAGTGCAAAGTTTGCTACATTGGCCTCAATGACAAAAGCTTTGCCAAGATCTGGGTAAGCCAATATCAAAACGAGGTGAAGGCTTGCTTCAAGATGTTGAAAGCAACATTCACTTCCTGTGTCCACACAAACTGAGTTTGGTGAGTGACAAAATGATTTTTGAGTAGTCTTTGATGAACTTGTGATAGAAGTTAGCAAAACTAAGGAAATACTGAACATCCCGTATAGACCAAGGGACTTGCCAATTTAACATAGTCCTCACCTTGGTAGGATCCATTAAAACTCTTGCATGTGACAAGAACTTCACATGATTTTGTTCAAAACTTCACTTCTCAAACTTGGTATACCTGTAACTGTTGCAAAATTTGCCGAACATGCTCCTCATGCTCCTTCAATGCTTTGGAATATATAAGGATGTCATCAAGGTACACTATCACGAACATGTCCAAAAACTCACAAAAAATATCGTTAGCCATATGTTGAAAGACAATTGGTGCATTGATGAGACCAAACGCATGTACTCGAAATGTCCATACCGCATGCAAAATGTAATCTTCCACTCGTCCCCCTAGTGAATCCTAATTAAGTTATATGCATCTCGAAGGTCAATCTTGCTGAAATACTTGGCCCAACAAGATGCTCCAACATGCTCGATATCAGTGATAAAGGGTATTGTTGCACTTTGTTAAGCCCGCAATAATCCACCACCAAACATAACAAGCCGTTCTTCTTTTTAACAAAGAAGATAAGTGCACCCGCTAAAGATTTTGAGTGTCAAATGATTTCATTGGAAAGGTTCTCTTCAATGTATGTCCGCAAAACCTTGAGCTTTGTTGAAGAGAGTCCGTAAATCAGTCCCCAAGGGGGTTGAGTACCTTCTACAAGATCAATAATATAATCATATGACTAGTGTTTCAGGAGCTTACTGGCCTTAACCTTGTCAAAGACGTTAACAAACTCATTATACTTAACTAATAGTTGAATTAAAGACTTACTCAAGTTGAACTTTGTTGTTGAATGACAATGACAATAAAAACTGATAAGGGATCTTGTTTACCCTTTTGAATGAATTCATTCAAGAGATCGTACAAATTTGCAAGAACTCCAAAACTGAGTCAAGAAAGTTGAAAACTTTTACCTCATTCGGCAAACTAAAACACCACTTGCGCCAATCAATAGTTGGATTGTACATTTCAAACATGGTGTACCAAGAATAACTAGATACTCAAGATTGTTAATCAGATTAAATAAAATCCTGCAAGAACTATCTCTCAAGGTTACCTGAATGAGCTTAGACTCCTCAATAACACCACATGTCATAAGCTAGGAATCCACAAAGAGATAGAAACTTGGTATGGGAGCTTCTTTAAGGAAATGGAATGTTGATGTGCAAAGGTGGGATCTATGAAATAAACATTGGCTCCTGAGTCCAACAAACTTGATGCTATAACCTTGCAACCTCTTGCCATACAAAGCTCAACTTGTATGGCAAAGGACTTACCAACTCAAGACAATGGAATGCAAGTTGTTTACAATGACTCTTTATGTTTGGGATGGTTCAACCAAACGGCTCCTACTTTGGTTGGACTTACTCGTTTAACTCTTCATCCAACTTGTTAAGAACTTCAAAATCGTTGCTTTGGCTCAATGGCTTGGGACTCTCAGGGTGAATGTAATTAACCATGATGGACTAAGAATTCATGGGATGAACATGGTTAACCATGCACCTCGGCTTGTTCAGATAGTTGATTGCGATGTGACCAAGACCACCAGCATAAGCACAAACCATTGGTTCTACAATCCAAACGGTCCCTTGTATGCATCCAACCAAGTACACCTTAGTATAATGTTAAAAATTTAATGTGAAAACACATGGAGTTGCAACTTGTTCGGATAAGTTCCAAAATACATAGGTACTTGAGCAAGTGTGGATGAAACAACACCCATCACTATACAAAACATGCAAAGGTTCCTTTACTAAACACCATCGGCAATGCACAATGGTTAACCAAGTTAACAGAAATCAAAGAAATATTAGAACCTATATCAATAAGGACAGTGACATGAGTATTATGTATAAAACTTTGCAATGTAAATGGGAACAACTGTTTATGAGAAGTTTGTGAATCCTGAGATGAAAAGAAAAGAAGGGATGGAAGACTAAGAAAAGAAGAAAAGGTGTTGGGTGCCTCCATACCCAATACACCTACTTATTTTCTGCCTCTTTGTGCAATATCTATAGGAGTAACGTCCACAACAGCAACTTGATGATTCTAACATGGGGATATGGTGGGCCAATTAGGAAAACGGCAACACCATTGATAAGTGTGGTCAATAACACCACAAGCCCAACAAGAAAACCGTTGTTGTCCTTGACCACGACCAAACCATTAACATGAGCAGCTTCCACTTCCATAGGGATAGGACCAATAAGAGCAATTAAAGTCGAAGGATGATTGCCTCTGAAACAGGTAATGGCACTCTAGGAGCTGTCTCAAAATGTTGTGCACAAGTAAAAGCTTCTTTCAAAGTGATAGGACTTAGTGCACGAATATAACCGACAAGATTAGGTTAAAAAGCAAGCCATAACATATTAAGCTACGTCAGACATGATGGAATCAGCTCGCATTAACAAATCACAAAATTTAATAGTAAATTGCATAATGGACCATGTGATGCTTGTTTTAAATTATGAAGTTGTTGAAATGCCTCGTCTAAATCTTCTGCTTTTCCAAAAGCTAGTTTAAACTTTGCTTGAAGAGTAAATCAATATTGTTATTCTGTGAGTAAACCTATTAGTGGTGGACGACTATTATATCACTAAATAGCATCAAAAAGACATGTTAGGAACTCGCGAAGACATTATGTAAATGTTCACCCATGATATGTAGCAATATTAATTGAAGTGAACCAACCAATGATGAACATCTGCACCCGAAAACACCTTAAAAAGGTTAAGGCCGCATGCATGGGTTTGACTGAAAAGGAGGAGGAGAAGGAACTTGAGTTTGAACTTGTAAATGTTGAATTAGTTGATCATTCTAATGTGTAATGCGAATTGATTATTCCAAAAATTGCTGCTCCATAATAATCATATGAAAAGAAATAAGAAAAGAAAGATCAATGTGAGAACCCAAGACAATACACAGTAAATACACAAAATATAGGAAACTCTCGATATCCTATGTATTCCATGTTAGGGTTTATATACATTAAAAAAAAAAAAAAAAGGTATATTCCATGCCATATTTAAACATGCCCTAAATATCTTTAGTAACTTCTAGAACATACCATGGTAACCTCCGTATATACCATGTATAAACCTTACATATGTATTTTTGGTGTATTTTTATATTTGACATTTTTTACATATTAATTTAATATATTATATAGAAAATTAATAATATATTAATTAATTAAGTATGCATGTGTGATATATACACACTTTCGATTAGAGACAGGGAATCCTCTCCTTGTTGGAATTGAGAGTTCAATGAAACCAATTTGTCAAGTTCTAAAATTAAAATTAGTATGGGAGACTCTCTCCTTCTCTCTCTCAGCTCAAGATCGTGCAATTGCAAAGATACTCAACACTACACTTCTCGCACATCACTTCGTAATAGATAAGCCGTTGAAGATCATTCTACATGTCCATAGCCAGATAGAACCTTAAACAATGCACCCTTTTTTAATATTTGATTTAGGTTTGACTTGGGTCTAGGTCTAGGTCTAGGTATAGACACTACTCATACATAAACCTAAACATGAAGATAAGTATAATTAATTAAGCCCTCCATAGTTTAGGTATGAAGGGGATTATAGAGTATTGTGACACACTGAGTAGGAGGGTAGAGAAGGAGGACGCAAGCAAAAAGAGGAAGCCAAGGAGGCCACCAAAGAATAGGTAGGAGGTAGGAGGTGATGGGAAGCCCCAATTTGGAGGTAGGAGGTGATGGACAACCCCATAGCCCCAATTTGGAGGCGGGAGGTAATGGGCAGCCCCAATTTGGGTGTTCAAGAAGGAAATTGGACGCCATGGTAACTTTTAATTTTTTAATTTTTTTTATGGTAATTTATATATTGCCATGTGGCCTAGGTTAGGGCTAGGGCTAAGCCAAATCATTTCAAAATAAGTAAGTTAAACACTAAAATGATGGTTTAGGTACGAGTAGTGTGATGTTTTTGGTGCTTATAAATTTATGTTTTTAACCTAAGCATAAGTAAAAACACATAATTATTATTTTAATAAGGGTACTCCTTTTTTAATAAATTTCTTGTTCATTGCTATTTAATAATTGACAGAATTAATTTAAATTGTGACCTAAGCAAATTTGGCAATCTAATTTCAATATCATGTGCTCATTCACACCGTATTTTTAAAATAATGACATGTGATCTAAATCATTTAATTATAATATTGTGTGTGTGTGTGATAATAATAATAAGTATGTTTATTTCATTTTATTGACTTGGACTACAAGCAAAGATACTTATAACTAAAATGAGGGTTATTAATTCATTTATAAAAATGTTGAATGAACTTAACGATTTTAAAGTTTTAAATTTGAGTGTATCATTATAATTAAAAAGTTAAAAAGGATTCAACTATTTTGCAAGCATGAAAGGCTTTGGGATTCAATTTCTTAATGAAACCATCATGTACTTAAGTGTTAATATATTATTATAAATTGTTTTATTCTCATACACAAAATTTTGGTGGCACAATGTTATTCAACCTTAAGAAAACATATTTATATAAGTTATTTAAAACAATTTTATCAACGATGTATAATAATATTATATAACTCACAACTTTTTGCTCCAAGTAATTATATAATCATGACAATATTTATCCAAACCTTTTATTTTAAAACATAAAATACTATTGATAACCTTTCAAGTATATTATCAAAAGAAACTATATATGAAACAATAATATTTAGATTCATCTCATATATTTTAATATTATTGTCAATCTTCTTATAGGTTTATACCAAATAAACAAAAACATTTAAAAAGAATAATTGGAAAGACAAAGTTTTTTTTTTAATTATCCTTAATTATGAATATGAATTCATCAAATTAAACTTAAAAAACCAAGGAAAAAATATTAATAGGCAATAGGGCATGGAGGGATGGGTCTTTAATTCAATTTAGTGTTAATAAATTTTACAAGCAATAGCTAACAAATTGATAACATTAAAAACATGCTTAAATGTTAAAAATGTTTTTAATTGTTAAAAATGTGTTTCAGTGTTAAAAATGTTTATAATGATTCAAAATATTTTTAATATTTCCAATAAATTAACATTTGTATCAACAATTTTTTAATAAGGATTGTGAGAGCTCGGAATATAGAAATGTGTATATCCATTAGTTCAGAAACCCTAACTTATATACAAGAACGAGTGGTCCAAATGGAATCCAATCTGACGGCTATCAAAATCCACTATGCTAATAATAGTATATGCACATGTAGCCGTACACATGGATCTTACATCATCCCCTCCTCTCGGAAGGGTGTAAGTTGGTTAGGGTTCTCTTGTAGATGGGCCCAGATCTAGAGGAACATCAGGAGGAGGCATTGGTGGATCTGTAGGCGGCACAACTTGTTACCGTTGCATAAAATGCTTCAACCTTTACATAAAATGCTTCAACCATTGCACATGTACAATCTCTGGAGGATCGGGTTGAATGTCATGCCGAACCTCATAAACTTGTGGCCCTACTTGCCGTAGCACTCGATACGGTCCTTTCCATTGAAGAAGGAGACTCTTAGCTAAACCACGTACCGTAAGCTTGGGAAAACGAACCAACACTAGTTCATGAACCTTGTACTCCGTAGAAGGAAAATGATGCAAGTTGTAGCGTTGTTGTTATCTTACTTGTACGCGATCCAAGTGTTCTGCTGACTCTGCACGAACCAATGGAAGAATGCTCGTTAGATACCGATCCCATGACCTAGCATCAACAGCTCGCAGTAACCGAGAAGGCAAACCCAACTCCGTTGGCAACACCAGGTCATAGCTTATATGGGGGAGTACCAATGGAACTTTGAACTCTAGTGACATAAGCATATCTAAGAGACGGTAAATAACCATCCCAATCCGAATGTTGAAAGTTCACATACTTCGCGACCATCCCCTTAAAGGTTCTGATGAGCCGTTCCACTAAACCATCTGACTGAGGATGATAAGCACTTGTGAAAGTGTGGCATATCCCTAGTCGAGATGTCAATAAATGCAGGACCATTATTTGAGAGAATTCGCTCTGGACAAGAATGCTGAAACACAACCCGATTAAGGAGAAACTAACCAACCGCAGAAGCAGTTGCACTAACAAGAGCACCAACTTCTACCCAACGAGTTAGGTAATCAGAAGTAATAATAATGTACTCGTTGCCAGCAGTTGACCACGGAAAAGGTCCCATTAAATCAAATGCCACCAACTCAAATGGACGAGAAGCTGGAATTAACTCCAATCGTCCTTTTGAAGCACATGGGGGAGTATTGCGAGCTTGGCACCACACACAGCTACACACATACCAAATCACATCTCCTCGCAACTCCGGCCAATAGAATGATCTGCGTAACTTCTCCATCACACAACGATGTCCCATGTGCCCGCCAAGAATAGGAGAGTCATGGAGGAAGCATGGAATGAATATTGAAGGCACCACCAACCGCAAAGGATTATTTGGATCAGTCCCCACAAAATAAAAAAGGTCATCTTGAAGACGATATTGCAAATGTACATGCCTAAAAGGCAAGTCATCAGCAAGTGATACAGGATTCTCAAACCCATCACGAAGCCTTAGAATCCATGGTTCAACCTTTTGAGCTTTTCGAACCTCATCCAAAGATAGCAAATTTAACTCTGCATTTTGCGAACACTGAATGTCAAGCACAGCAATTGCTGATGACACGAAATCTTCGTCGAAAAAGTCCACTGAAGCTGGAACAACTGGTTTCTTTGAGGCAACAGAAGAAAGAGAAGGTGGAAGAGGAGCCCGAGAAAGAGCATCAGCATCATCCATGGAACTTCCTGGGCGATGAACAACTTCAAAGTCATAAATTTGAAGTTTCAAGGCCCATCGAGCAGTACGACCAATTAAATTCTTCCGCTTCAACAACGAAGTGATTGCTGCATGATCGCCTTCCAACAACGTCCGCGAACCATGCAAGTAGGCATGGAGCTTCTCAAAACCCCAAACTATTGATAGACACTCCTTTTCTGTCGTGGAGTAGTTCACCTCTGCTGGCTGTAATGTACAGTTGATGTACGCAATGGGATGTCGTTGGCAAGAACACTCGTACTCTCCTACATTAATACGCCCCTGAGGCCGATGTCAAAAGCATCTACATGCAAGATGAAAGGACGGGTGTAATCCGGGTATGCCAAAACTGGAGGAGTCGTCAACAATCTGCAAATGCCTACTTGCAATCCTTATACCAAACAAAGAAGTCATTGACGATTTCAATAACGCGCGCAACGGTGCAGTACAATCTGAAAGATGATCCACAAAACGACCTAGATATTGTACCTTGCCAAGAAAGCGTTGCACATCATTCACACACTTTGGCGTAGGGAACTTCAAAATTGCAACTAGTTTGTCCAGATCAATTTGCAAACCTTCACGTGAAATGCGATAACCCAGATAAGTGGTGTCATTTGATCCAAACACACACTTAGATGGCTTCAACTTCAAACCAACTTCTCGCAGCCGATTCAAAACCTTACGTACATCACTGACATGCTCCTCCCACGTTCCATCTGAATGGATCAAAACATCATCGATGAAGTTAGCAGTCACCTCCGACATGTCGCAAAGAACCTCGTCCATCATACACTAGAAAGTTGTTGGAGCATTGCTCAAACCGAAAGGCATCACCAATAACTCGTACAGACCAAATGATGTCCGAAAAGCAGTCTTGGGAATGTCCATGTCAGCCGTCAGAACTTGCCAATATCCAAATGCGAGATCTAACTTGGTGAACCAACGGCTCCGCCCCAGTCGATCCAAAAGGTCTGCAGTATGAGGAAGTGGGTACACATATGAGACAGTTACCTCATTTAATGGGCGATAGTCAATGCAGAATCGAACGCTCCCATTACGCTTTGTCACAAGGTGAGGTTCGCACGCCCATGTCACGACCCGATACAGAATACAGGATTCCGGAAAGGACATGGGTTGCAGGACTTTCCTACAGGATTCCGGATACAGGATATGGGTTGCAGGATTTTCCTACAGGATATTCCTACCAGGATTCCGGACACAGGATTCGGTTGCAGGATATTCCACAGGATATGCCTAGAGGATAAGGGACATGTGGACTCATCTTAGCCTCTGCATGCATGCAATCACTTTTGCATGCATGCAACCACTTTTGCATGCATGCCTAGATTAGCTCTTGGAGTTGTGAGCATAAAAGCTCCGACCTAATTGTTGTACAATCAGTTACTATCAACACCAGTCTTACTACGATCAATCTTGTCTTGTCTTGTTCTTGTCTTGTTTCCTGTCTGTTCCTGTCTCGCTCCTATTTCCTGTCCTGTTCCTGGATCCTGTCCTGCTCCTGGATCCTGTCCTGTTCCTGTCTTGCTCCGGATCCTATCCTGTGCTTTCCTGTCTTGCTCCCGGATCCTATCCTGATCCTGTCTTGCTCTAGATCCGTCCTGTTCCTATTCCTAGTTCCTGTCCTGCTCTCGGTCCTGTTCCTGAGTCAAGCCTTCTGTCCTTGGAATCCTGTTCTCTTCCTGGTTCCTGGATCGTGGCTTGACAGTTTGATAGTAACTGCTTCATAGTTCTGTTTTCCAGCTACCTTTTTCTTGATTCTTTTCCTCCTTTTTCTTTCCTAGATCATGGCTGATTTTGAGCGCTTTCAACGCGAGCACCAAATGTTACTTCATGAGCTGGCCACTTTGCGCCAAGTGGTCACCGACCTGCAAGGTTCCACCACTGCGGCACATGCAGCTGCTGATGCATCCTCCAAGGCTGCTGCGCAGGCTCTCTCCCAGGCATCGGTGGTTCCCTCTTCATCAAACTTTTCTTCGGAGCCGAAGGTTAGCATGCCAGAGAAGTTCAGTGGCAATCGTGCCGATTTCCAAGGTTTCCTGAATCAGATCCGGCTCTTGATCCGTATGCAACCACGGCGCTACTCGACTGATGCTCAAAAGGTGGGTCTTTTGGCATCCTTACTAAGTGGATCTCCACGGGCTTGGGTTGCCCCCTTGCTGGAGCGTGACGACCCATTGATGGAAGACTTTGAAGGTTTCGTGGCTGCCTTTGAAGCCTGTTTTGGAGATCCTGATAAGTACCGTTCTGCATGCACGAAGTTACGGAAGCTCACTCAAGGATCCCGACCAGCTTCCGTCTATGCATCCGAATTTCAGCAACTTTGCACGAACATTCCATGGGACGAGACTGCATTGATCGAACACTTCCGTTTTGGGTTGAGGGATGACGTGAAGGACCTTCTCCTTACGTTACCGGATGCCCAAACATTAGCGGAGATCATGCAACAAGCTGTTCGTTGCGACAACCGTTTGTTCGAGCGTCGTCAGGAAAGATCCCGTCAGCAGTTCCTGCAAACCAATCCTGCAGCTGTGGTACATGTTCCTGCACCACCTTCTGGAGTAGTTCCTATGGAGGTTGAGAAATCCAAGCGTGGCCTCTTTCCGCTGCTGAGAAGCAACGTCGTCGCAGTGAGAACCTGTGCTTGTATTGTGGTGGAGCAGGACACAAGGTGGCAGATTGTCCTATTAAAGCCAGGAACTTCAAGACGCGTGAAGTTGAAGCTGAAGTTCAGTCGGAAAACTCCAATGTCCACTTCGTCTAGGAGCCGCGAAGTTGGACGTAGGTGCAGGCTCCATTGGTGCTGCTCATACCATCCATCACTTAAGTTTCCTGTACACATTCATCTTAATAATCGAGAGCTCATGGAGTTTGCCTTGTTAGACACTGGTGCAAATGCATGCTTCATGGATGACACGTTTGCAACTCAACATGGCATTTCGGTGGTGAAGTTGAAGCGTGCAGTTCCTGTAGAGGTGGCCGATGGGCGTCTGATTGCTTCTGGCGCAGTTACCCATGCTACCGAACCTCTCTCCTGCAGTATGGCACATTCAACTGTTCAATTTCCTTCAACTTGATCAAGACTCGGTCGACTCCCATCATTTTGGGCATGCCATGGTTCGTTGTTGCAAATCCGCAGATCGACTGGAGGTCTAGGACGCTCACGTTTTCCTCTCCGACAGCTAGGATCAATCCTGTACCTTCCTGTGCAGGATACATCCTTAGTATCTGAGGCAGTACAAGCTACAGGATTGACCGTGCCTGTTCCTGTACCAGTGTTGAAGACTCCTCCTCGACAGGATTCACCTCATGTCAGTTCCTCAGCACATCCGCAGGCTCTCTCCACTCCTGTAAGTTTGCGGTGTCCTGTACAGGGTTCTTCCAATCCTGTATCAGTGTCGAAGGTTCCTCCTCAACAGGATCCACCTCCTGTTGATTCGTCAGCACATTCGCAGGCTTTTCCCACTCCTGCGCAACCACGGACTCCTGTACAGGATTCTTCCAATCCTGTACACTCATCAACACCACACAGGTTTTTTCCAATCCCTTCTTTCTGTTACCCTGCTTCTGTTCCATCCCCCAAGATCCTTCCTCTTTTTCAGTCACAGCTCCCTCCTTCTCCTCTCCGAGTTCTTACCACTACCATGCATGAACTCGCCACTGATCCTGCTCCTTCCACCTTTTTGCCTTTCAAGTAACTCCTACGTCCTCTTCTACCTTTCCTGTATCCGACTCCCTGTTTTTTCTCCTTCTCCTTCTCCTTCTCCTCCTTCTTCCCTACCATCCAAGTACCACGACTTTAAGGACGTTTTTGACAAGCACAAGGCTGCAGTTCTTCCTGTTCACAGGTCCTACGACTGTCCTATTGATCTTGCGGAAGGAAAGACTCCACCATTCGGACCGATTTATGCATTGTCACCCACAGAGTTGGAGGTTCTTCGTCAGTACATCGAGGACAACTTGGCATCCGGCTTCATTCGTCACTCAAAGTCCCCTGCAGGAGCTCCTATCTTCTTTGTCAAGAAGAAGGATGGGAGTTTACGTTTGGTTGTGGACTACAGGGGTTTGAATCAAGTCACCATTCGGAATCGGTACCCGTTGCCATTGATCCCGGAACTTCTCGATCGGCTGCGAGGAGCAAAGGTGTTCACGAAGATCGACTTACGAGGGCCTACAACCTTGTACGGATTCGTCCCGGCGATGAGTGGAAGACTGCCTTTCGTACAAGGTATGGACATTTTGAGTACACGGTAATGCCTTTCGGCCTTACCAATGCCCCAGCTGTGTTCCAACACATGGTGAACGACATTTTCGTGACTTCTTGGACCAGTTTGTGGTGATCTACCTCGACGACATCTTGATTTTCTCCAAGGACCAGGCGGCACATGACAAGCATGTACGACTAGTTTTAGAGCGGCTTCGCGAGCATGGCCTGTACGCGAAGTTGGAGAAGTGTTTTTTCGATAGGGATTCGTGGAGTTCTTGGGCTACATCGTCTCTCCTGCTGGCGTTTCCATGGACATGCACAAGGTGAAGACCATCGTGGAGTGGGAGAGGCCCAAGTCGGTACGAGATGTACAATGTTTCCTTGGCTTTGCAAACTTCTACAGGCGGTTCATACAGGACTTCTCCAAGCGTGTACTTCCACTCACAGAACTCACCAAGCGCACAGGATTTTCTCTTGGTCCGACAAGGCGGAACACGCGTTCACAACACTCAAGGACGTTTTCACGACAGCTCCGATTTTAGCACATCCTGACCCTTCTCATCCTTTCTTCATTGAAGCAGATGCCTCGGATTTTGCAGTAGGATCCGTCCTATCGCAAGTTGGAGAGGACAAGTTGCTTCATCCTGTAGCTTTTCACTCTCGTAAGTTCCTGTCGGCGGAGATCAACTACGAGATTCATGACAAGGAACTCAAGGCCATTGTGGATTCGTTTGAGGAGTGGCGGCATTTCCTGGAAGGTGCTGCACATCCTGTACAAGTTCTTACGGATCACAAGAACCTGGAGTACTTTCAAACGGCTCGGGTCCTCAGTCGGCGACAGGCTAGGTGGGCAGAGTTCCTATCACGTTTTGACTTCGTCATCGTCTACAGGCCCGGCTTTCGGAATGGCAAGGCGGACGCATTGTCTAGGCGCTCTTACCTTGCACCAAGCCCGGGCGATCCTGCATTTGACTGTCAAAGGCAAGTGTTGTTGGGTCCTGATCGTTTCCGGCTTGCGGCACTGCAGGTTCATCAGGCTCCAGCAAATTCAACACTCCTACAGGACATCCGTTCGCAGTTGGCTACAGACGACTTGGCAAAGAATGTGTTCTCACACATTCATCCTGACGTTGCAAGTTCCTCTTCCTCCAGTTCCCGTCCAGACTACAACCTGTTCACCATACAGGATGGACTCCTGTACCGGGAAGGTCTCCTGTACGTTCCTGTTGGTATTTCCAGGACTCGTGTGGTACAGGATTGTCATGATACCCCGGCTACAGGACATTTTGGTGTGGCCAAGACAGTGGAGTTGGTGACTCGCAACTATTGGTGGCCTGGGTTGCGAGGTTTTGTGGAGAGGTTTGTACGGAGTTGTGACACTTGTAGCAGGTCGAAGATGCCTCATCATGCACCCTCTGGTCTTCTTCGTCCTCTTCCTGTTCCTTCTGCTCCTTGGAGATCCATTTCTATGGATTTCCTCACAGATCTTCCTCCTTCTCGTGGATTTGATGCAGTTCTTGTGGTGGTTGACCGTTTCACCAAGCAGGCTCATTTCCTACCCTGCAACAAGACAGCTACAGGTCAGACAACTGCCGAGTTGGTGATCCGCGAGGTGTTCCGACATCATGGTCTTCCTGAGAGCATTGTTTCCGATCGAGGTCCACAATTCATGTCCAAGTTTTGGCGAGAGCTTCTTCGGAGTCTACAGGTTAAAGCGGATCTTTCTTCAGGATATCACCCACAAACCGATGGGCAGTCCGAACGCACAATTCAGACCTTAGAACAGTATCTTCGTTGCTTCATCAGTTACCAGCAGGACAACTGGTTGGACCTCCTTCCAATGGCGGAGTTTGCCTACAACAACTCCATCACGCATCTACAGGACAGACACCTTTCTTTGCTCTTACAGGCCACCATCCACGTTTTGACTTTGCTCCTCCCGCTTCTCCTTCTTCCGCTCCTGCAGTACAGGATCGTCTTCAGCATCTTCGGCAGGTACAGGATGATCTCCAGGTTCATCTTCAACAGGCACAGGAACGATACAAGCATCATGCTGATGCTCACCGTCAGCCGGCACCTGCATACAAGATTGGTGATCTCGTGTGGCTTCTTCGTCGACACATTCGCACCAACAGGCCTTCTTCTAAGTTGGATTTTCAACGATTGGGCCCTTATAGGATCGTGGCGGAGGTAAATCCTGTAGCTTTCCGACTCGAGTTACCATCCACGGTGAAACTTCATCCTGTGTTTCACACCTCTTTGTTGGAGCCGTATCATCCTTCTTCTCTTCCCGGTCGTGTTTCTTCTCCTCCCCCTCCTGTGGTCATTGACACTGAACCTGAGTACGAAGTTGCAGCCATCCTTGACTCTCGTCTTCATCGTCACCAACTCCAATACTTGGTGGATTGGAAAGGGTACCTGCCTACTGATCGCACTTGGGAACCTGCATCCAACTTACTCCATGCTTCTTCCAAGGTTGCTGCCTTCCATCGGCATTATCCTGCTAAACCAGGTCCCAAGACTCGTGGAACTCGTCTTTAGGGAGGAGGTGCTGTCACGACCCGATACAGAATACAGGATTCCGGAACAGGACATGGGTTGCAGGACTTTCCTACAGGATTCCGGACAGGATTCGGTTGCAGGATATTCCACAGGATATGCCTAGAGGATAAGGGACATGTGGACTCATCTTAGCCTCTGCATGCATGCAATCACTTTTGCATGCATGCATGCCTAGATTAGCTCTTGGAGTTGTGAGCATAAAAGCTCCGACCTAATTGTTGTACAATCAGTTACTATCAACACCAGTCTTACTACGATCAATCTTGTCTTGTCTTGTTCTTGTCTTGTTTCCTGTCCTGTTCCTGTCTCGCTCCTATTTCCTGTCCTGTTCCTGGATCCTGTCCTGCTCCTGGATCCTTCCTTTCCTGTCTTGCTCCCGGATCCTCCTGCTTTCCTGTCTTGCTCCCGGATCCTATCCTGATCCTGTCTTGCTCCTAGATCCGTTCTGTTCCTATTCCTAGTTCCTGTCCTGCTCTCGGTCCTGTTCCTGAGTCAAGCCTTCATGTCCTTGGAATCCTGTTCTCTTCCTGGTTCCTGGATCGTGGCTTGACAGCCCAAGGACTTCGAGATTTCCGGATAACACCCTTTTCCAACATTTCTTTAACATTCGCTTGTAAGATCTTGAGCTCCTTTGGTGACCTACGCCGAACAGGTACCTTGATTGGCCTAGCATCTTCAGTTGGAATAGGGTGGCGTGTTGCAATCTTGGCCCTAGATGACAAGTCGAAGTTAATAAGATCAGCATACTCCTTCTTGAGTTGATCAACAACTACAACACGACGATCATCTGATGGATCCAGTGAAGGAAAGGAAGAGCATGAAGGGAAAATGGTTAGAAATAGGGGTGAGACAAAAGTGATGGACGGAGAGGTGGAAGCAAATGGACGAAGTGGAATAGAACTAAGAGGAATGGAAGAAAGACGAGGGAGAGTCAAACAAGGGGGAGACTTTTCAAAGTCACACTTGGCATGACTGCGAGTCAACCAATCCATAACAAGAATAAGGTGAAAAGCTTGACTCAGCACCACCCACAAAGATTGAAACTTGAGCTCACGATCATCCACACGAACAACAATGTCAACTTCATCTTGCGAACAAACATGAGTGTGTTCGTTGCCATACAGAATGAAGACTAATTCTACCGCACGACACAAATGAAGGTTGTAACGTGTAGTAATAGATTGAAAAATAAAGGACAAACTCGAATCTATATCCACCAACACTGAAAGAAAAACAGGACGTGGTGTGTGATTAAATCGAGCTTAAAAAGTGAAAACCGGATGATTTGGTGCCAAGTGAACCCCTTGATGATTCTCCTAAAAGAAAGACGGAGGGGTCACGAATTTATTTGCACGAGGACTCTCCTCTACTCGTGTGATTCGTCGTTTCTTGGAAGATCCACCGCATCACAACCTTCCACTGCAGCAGCACCAACTGGATGTTGTTGACGCCATGGCCTCCAACCTGGAAATGGAGGATGCCAATCGAGAAACCGTTGACAACGCTGATATGTGTGTCCAACCTCATCACACGCCAACAACAAACTGCACGTCCACGTCCTCGTCCACAGGCCCCACCTTGTGCTAGTACACGAGCGGCAACAGACTCAACCTCCATCGGAGCAGGTCCATCCCCAACATGAAGTGGAACAAGAGCACGTGAAGGTGCAAGTGGGAGAGGTGACAACTCATATCGTTGTGCCAGCCTCAATGCATCGTCAAGAGTCACTGGAGCTAGTGCATGCACAAGCCCCACAAGGTCTTGATGAAGTGGGCCACAACATACCTAACTTGATGCGTTCCGACATGTTAGGTTTTGCACGCAGCAAAAGGCTTCAAAAGCGAACACCAAACTGCATCACCGACTCAAATGGCTCCTGACAAATATGATGCAACTGCTAAAAAGCATTGTCACAGTCATCCGCATGCCCAAATGCACGTTTGAAGATCTCTGGAAGAATACCCCAATCTTCACAAGTTGCAACGTCCAGACCATTGTACCACTGCAACGACGTCCCTTGAAGACAAGTAGGAAACTCATGCAAACATTGAGCACCGTCCCATGAATGATATGTAGCAACCATAGTGAAGTGGTCAAACCAATGGTACACATCATCTCCAGGATTTCCGCAAAAGAAATCCGGCCGGACGCGAGGGTTTGCAACATGAGTAGAACGAGTACCCTGGGCTGTGAATGCTGCCATTAGCTGAGAGTGATTGTTCAATTACATACGCATGGCATCCAACAACTGCATGAGTAACTGCTCCACAGACAAAGGATTTGTATGTGGATCCATGAACGAAAAAAAGACAAAATCTATAACAAAGAAATAGATTTAGACAATGGAAAAGTTAAATTTAAGAAGACAAAGAAAATCGATAAAAAGACACAAATCCGACCAACTCCATAGGGACAATTAGAGGTGCCCCTCACCTCCACCAATGTGAGAGCTTAAAATATAGAAATGTGTATATCCATTAGTTCAGAAACCTTAACTTATATACAAGAACAAATGGTCCAGATTAAATCCAATCGAACGGCTATCAAAATCCACTACGCTAATAATAGTATGTGCACATGCAGCCGTACACGTGGATATTACAGGATGAAAAACTTTTAAAATGACAAAAATTTTCATTTGTAAAACATTGATTCAAATTGATTTATAACCGTTACATAATTATCGTTATCACAATCATGTTTCATTTAAAATTACATTTATATGTTTAATTAATTTTAATATTATCTTTTATATGAACTTTTTTTTATGGTTATCAATAATTTTTTTTCTTTACTTTTAATTTTTCACTAGTGATTCTCTCAAAGTACTCACTTATTATTATTTGTTAATTGAAAATATTAATTTATATTTTTTAGTCTTTTCACATTTTAATATGCTCAACCATTAAAGTTAGGTAACACATAATCAATTACAATACAAAATATATAAATGAGGACTAAAACCTCTCATAGAAAACAACATGTGGCATGTAATCTTAACAATTATTATAAAAAAAAAAATTATATATGGCTAGAACACATTAAAGAAATCATATATAAGGATGGTGGACTTTTATTTTTTTGAGTATTTACAAAATTAGTGTTTATTTTAAATTTAATTAGGTAAATATAAAGTGTTTTAACTTGAACCATAATGATAAGGTGAATGGCTTGAG
The DNA here is from genome assembly GCA_003024785.1 of Selaginella tamariscina. NCBI lineage: Eukaryota > Viridiplantae > Streptophyta > Lycopodiopsida > Selaginellales > Selaginellaceae > Selaginella > Selaginella tamariscina. The sequence goes on from PUQB01000503.1 coordinate 29,947, forward strand.
AAGAGTATTAACATGGAATTGGTTTTTTATTTATTTGTTATTATATCTGGTTTAAAATACACACTTAAATT
>PUQB01000503.1:37692-110192 GCA_003024785.1 Selaginella tamariscina
GGAAACATTGTATGTCTCGTATAGACTTGGGCCTCTCCCACTCCACGATAGTCTTCATCTTGTGCATGTCCATGGAAACACCAGTAGGAGAGACGATGTAGCCCAAGAACTCCACAGTATCCCTGTCGAAAAAACACTTCTCCAACTTCGCATATAGGCCATGCTCACGAAGCTTCTATATAAATAGTCGTACATGCTTGTCATGTGCCACCTAGTCCTTGGAAAAAATCAAAATATCATCGAAGTAGATCACCACAAACTGGTTCAAAAAGTTGCGAAAGATGTCGTTCACCATGTGTTGGAACACAGCTGGGACATTTGTAAGTCCGAAAGGCATCATCGTGTACTCGAAATGTCCATACCTTGTACGAAAAACAGTCTTCCACTCATCGCCTAGACGAATCTGTACAAGATTGTAGGCCCCTTGTAAGTCAATCTTCGTGAACAACTTTGCTTCTCGTAGCCAATTGAGAAGTTTTGGGATCAATGGCAATGGGTACCGGTTCCGGATGGTAACTTAATTCAAACCCCTGTAGTCCACAACCAAACGCAAACTCCCATCTTTCTTTTTGATAAAGAAGATAGGTGCTCCTGTAGGGGACTTTAAGTGACGAATGAAGCCGGATGCCAAATTGTCCTCGATGTACTGGCGAAAAACCTCCAATTCTGTAGGTGACAAAACATAAATTGGTCCAAATGGTGGGGTCTTCCCCTCCGTAAGATTGATAGGACAGTTGTAGGGCTTGTGAATAGGAAGAACTGTAGCCTTGTGCTTATCAAAAACGTCCTGGAAGGAGTGATACTTGGATGGCAAGGAAGAAGTAGAAGGAGGAGAAGGGGATTGAAAAACAGGAGAGTCAGATATAAGAGAGGTAGAAGAGGACGTAGGAGTTACTTGAAAAGTAAAGAGATGAAAAGGAGCAAGATCAGTGGCAAGTTCATGCATAGTAGTGGTAAGAACTCGGAGAGGAGAAGGAGGGAGCTGTGAATGAAAAAGAGGAAGGATTTTGGGGATGGAACAGAAGCAGAGTAATGAAAAGAGGTAGGATTGGGGAAAACCTGTGCTGATGTTGACGAGTGTACAAAATTAGAAGAATCCTGTATAGAAGTCTGTGAATGCACAGGAGTGAGGAGAGCCTGCGAATGTGCTGACGAACTGACAGGAGGTGGATCCTGTTGAGGAGGAATCTTCAACACTGATACAGGAATAGGCACGGTCAATCCTGTAGCTTGTGCTGCCTCATACACTAAGGTCATATCCTGCACACAGGAAGGTACAAAATTAATCCTGGCTGCCAGAGAGAAAAACGTGAGCGTCCTGGACCTCCAATTGATCTGAGGATTTGCAACCACGAACCATGGCATGTCCGAGTCTTGATCAAGTTGAAGGAAATCAAACAGTTGAATGCGCCATGAGTGCAAGAGAAAGGTGTGGTAACATGGGTAACTGCACAAGAAGCAATCAGACGACCATCTGCAACCTCTGACAGGATTTTTCCTAATGACGCTCAAACAAATGGTTGTCGTAGCGAACGCCTATTGCATGATCTCCACTAAGGTTTGGGCATCCGGTAACGTAAGGAGAAGGTCCTTCACGTCATCCCTCAACCCAAAACGGAAGTGTTTGATCAGTGCAGTCTCGTCCCATGGAATGTTCGTGCAAAGTTGCTGAAATTCGGATGTATAAACGGAAGCTGGTCGGAATCCTTGTGTGAGCTTCCTTAACTTCGTGCATGCGGAACGGTACTTATCGGGATCTTCAAAGCAGGCTTCAAAGGCAGCCACGAATCCTTCAAAGTCTTTGATCAATGGGTCGTCACACTCCAGCAAAGGGGCAACCCAAGCCCGTGGGGATCCAACTAGTAAGGATGCCAAAAGGCCAACCTTTTGTGCATCAGTCGAGTAGCGGCGTGGTTGCATGCGGATCAAAAGCCTAATCTGATTCATAAAACCTTGAAAATTGATACGATTGCCACTGAACTTCTCTGGCATACTGATCTTTGGCTATGAAGAAGAGTTCAATGGAGAGGAAACCACGGATGCTTGAAAGAGAGCCTGCGCAACAGCCTTGGAGGATGCATCAGCAGTTGCATGCGCTGCGTTGGTGGAACCTTGCAGATCTGTGACCACTTGGCACAAAGTGGCCAACTCATGAAGCAACATTTGGTGCTCATGTTGAAATTGCTCAAAATCTGCCATGATCCATGAAAGAAATGAGGGGAACAAAGGAGAAAAGCTAAGGAAAAAAAAGTAACTGAAAATTGGGGAGTTTGAAATCAGTTACTGTCAAACTATCAAGCCACGATCCAAGAGCAATGAGGCTTGACTCAAGAGCAGGACAAGAACTAGGAACAAGACGAGAACATGAGGCAAGGAGCAAGACAAGAATGATCATAGAATGACTAGTGTTAATAGTAACTTATTGTACAATAATTAGGTCGAAGCTTTTATACTCACAACTCTAATAGATAATCTAGGCATAAGCTAAAAATAATACTCCAGGCTAATCTAGGCATGAGCTAAAAATAATGACCCTTATCATGTAGGTATATCCTGTAAGCATATCATGTAGGCATATCCTGTTGGTATATCATGTAGGTATATCTTATAGGCATATCCTGTATCCCGTATCCTATATCCTGTATCCTGTAGGTCATATCATGTATTTTGTATCGAGTCGTGATAGCTTATGGCATGTCACTAAAAGACTTGTACAATAAGGGGGAGGAAGCAAAACCTAAACCGAGGAGTTTTCCTCCAAAGTCTGTGTTCAGAAGGTTTGATAGATGACCAAATTAGTCACCATCAATTTGAAGTGCAAGTCCCTTTGTCGGCAGTTCCAAATTTTCGAATACATCAAGACCCATCGGATCTTGAAAATTGTTAGCGTTACCACCACCTCAGCAGGCCAAGGGCTTGGCTCCAAAGTCTACTCCCTCGCAATCCGCAGGCGGGGTTCGAACATTTCATAATTGTAACAAGCTTGGTCATTTTGCTAGAGAATGTCGGGCACCCTCACAACAATCGGGTCATTTCAAGGCGATGGTAGAAGAGGAAGTTGCTGAACCATAAATGCTTGAAGATCCAGAAGACGAGTCAGAAGAGGTAATGTTGTGCCAGACACAACCTGTCTTATTCGCTATTCAAGACAAAACTGACCCTTTGCTATATTTGATAGGAAGGATATGAGGGGACCGAGTCCGAATGATGATTGATACTGGAGCAACATACAACTTCATATCGACTAGTCTAGCTCGTCGATTGAATTTAAATGTAATAAAGATGTGTGAAATAAAGATCAATTTTGGCAAAAGTTCTCAAAATACTAATAATATAGCAAGGGCAGTTCCTGTCCAAATTAAAAGTTGGAAGGCTAAGCTAGACTTAGTTGTCTTTAATATAACGGGGTTTGACTTTGTTTTGGGTATGGAATGGTTTCATAAACATGTAATCAAAATGAGGGGTTCCGAAGATAATCGAATCATGCTTGCAACATACAAAGAAGGCGTTAGAAAAACAATGCTCAGGATGGAGACGCTAACTAATAAGGATTGGAATCTTATGTTTCTTACCTTAACTCAGTTGCGTAAGGCAGTTAGACATCGTGAACATGTATTTCTTATATTGGTTTTGGATACTGTGAAGTCAAAATAGGAGATGATCAAGAATCTGTTCCCGAACCTATTTTAGAAGTCTTGAACATGTTTAAGGACGTGTTGCCGGAAGACTTGCCGCCCGAGTTACCTTCACGTCGAGCTGTGGACCACAAGATAGAGATTTTGCCAAGTTTGTCTCCACCGGCAAGAGCCCCATATCGGTTGAATCCTCAAGAGTTAGTAGAATTGAAGAGACAGCTAAAGAATTGATTGGTCGAGGACACATTTGACCTAGTCGATTGCCATATGGTGCACCGATCCTGTTTGTAATGAAAAAAGATGGTACAATGCGAATGAGTGTGGACTATTGAGCGTTGAATGCGATAACTATCAAAAATAAGTATTTTCTTCCACGAGTGGACGACTTATTTGATAAGCTATCAAAAATCAAGTATTTTTCAAGAATAGACTTGAGATCCGGATACTTGGGTAACAGAGAATGACATCGAGAAGACTGTTTTCGAACGCATTATGGATCATTTGAGTTTCTAGTCTTGCCATTCGGATTATGCAATGCTCTAGCAACTTTTTGCACAATGATGGATGATGTGTTTAGAGACTATCTAAATGAGTTCGTAGTGGTGTATATTGATGACATTTTGGTTTTTAGTTCGATAATTGAAGAACATGTGGAACACTTAGAGAAAGTGTTTTAAAGGTTGAGAGAGAACCAGTTGTATGCTAAAGAAAGCAAGTGCGCATTTGATTAAACCAAGAAAGATTTTTAGGACACTCGATCTCATGTGGGAAAGTTGCCATGGATCCAAAGAAAATTCAAGCTATTACTGAGTGGATGACTTTGAAAGACGTGCATGAAGTTAGATCATTTCTTGGTCTGATGGGGTATTACCGAAGATTCATAAAAGGTTACTCGGAGATAGCGGCACCATTGACAGATCTCACAAAAAACATTTCATGGCATTGGACTCCAAAGTGCCAACGAGCGTTTGTTAAACTCAAAGAAACTATCTCTTCTGAGCCAGTTTTGCAACTGCCCATCTTTGAAGATCCATTTGAGGTAGAGTGTGATGCTTCTGACTTTGCAATTGGTGGTGTATTGCAATAGAAAGGACATCAAGTATCCTTTTTATCGAAGAAGTTAGATGCCGTACAAACTCGATGGCCTACTCATGAAAAGGAGATGTATGCTATTGTTGCTTCCTTGGAGTATTGGCGTCATTATCTTCCAAGTCATGGCACTGTGGTTTGGACAGATAGTGTAACTCTAAGGTATTTTGAAACGTAGCCGAAGCTATCACCAAAGTATGCTAGATGGCAGTAGAAGTTAGCACGATTTCAACCTAAAATTAGACATAAAGCTGGAAAAGACAATGTGGTAGCTAATGCACTCAATAGGAAAAGTCATCTTCGTATTATGTCAACACCAATGTCAACTTTGGTGGATGAATTTGTAACGGCGTATCCTCAAGACGAGTTTGCTAAGGAGGCTTTGAACTTGGTGGCAAAGAGGAAACAAGTTCATCAATTACGAAGAGATGGTAATATTCCAGCAAGAATAAAAAGTCGAATGGATGTACTCAAATATGCACATTTTGCGGTGCGAGATGGAGTTCTTTATTATAAAGAAAAAAGACTCTATGTTCCAGAAGGGACATGGAGGGAGAGACTCACGACGTTCCTTTGGCAGGACATGGTGGAAGGCATAAGACGTTGGCTTTGTTGAAACAGGGATTCTATTGGCCGGGTATGATAAATGATGTTGCCAAGTATGTTAAGACATGCCCCACATGTCAACAAGTGAAAAGTCGATCGCAAAAACGAGCTAAGAAGTTGCAGTGTATACCGATTCTGGAGCGGCCATTTCAAAGTGTTACTTTGGACTTTATCATGGGATTGCCAAAATCTTGTGGTTTCAATGCCCTCATGGTGGTGGTCGATCGGTTTTCAAAGGTTGCTCATTTTGTTCCAACTGTAAAGACAATGAATGCAAAACAAGCAGCGAAGTTGTTCTTTCACGAGGTCGTAAGAGTGCGCGGATTACCGGAAACTATGATCTCAAATCGAGATCCTCGATTTACATAGAAGTTTTGAGGAACATTATTTAAACAGTTTGGTATGATGCTGAAGTTCAGTACGGCTTACCATCCGCAAACAAATGGTCAAACAGAGAGGGTGAATCGACAAGTCGAGGACTATCTCAGATGCTATGTTCAAGGTGATCAACTTGATTGGGCTGAACACTTGGATATAAGGGTGGTATTCCTTAGAGTATGGTGTTACCGAAAGACGATATCAATCGAGTTCCATCTGTAGCAGAGTTCACTGAACAATTGTATCGGACATGGGAAGCTGCTCATCAAGCAATGGCTGCAGCATAGGAAAGGTATCGTCAGTAGTACGATAAGCATTGGCAGAATGTAGAGTATTAGGTTGGGGATATGGTATTGTTGAGTACCAAAAACGTGAAGGTTCCAACAACTCTTTCGAGGAAGTTTCTAGCTCTGAAGGAAGATCTAACTCATAAGCCACTTTCCCGACTTGCTTCACCACCTTGTATGGACCTATGTAGCAATACACAATGTGTTTCATGTCAATTTACTCGAACCATTTTCACATGGATGAGAAACATCCGGATAGATATCATAGTTTACGTCCGCCTCCATAATTAGTTGGTGAGGAGAAAGAATTCAAAGTTGAGGCGATATTAAAGGGGAGGAACATTCATGGGCGGCAAAAACGTAAACGTGAATATCTTGTTAAGTAGAAAGGTTACCCGACATGTGAGTTGACATGGGAACCATTGAAGAATTTGCAGAACGTGATGGAGGTAGTGAATGAGTTTGAGGCGAGGTCTCAAACTGTTAGTAATGATGATGAGAAATAAAGTAAACTTTATTTTTATTAACCTAGGGGCTGATAGACAACTTTAACTAGAGGCCTCCAATATAAATTCTAGTTAACTTAAAGAAATTAACTAACTTGTTGTTGTGTCGGATGACAGACTTTGCAGACGTGCAAAAGGTTTCCAAGTGACTTCTTGTCGTAGGTGGTGCCTCTGGCAACTGAGTTGTTGCTCAGTGAACGACGGTTCTAAAGTACTTGGCTTCACGTAATGCAAAGGGGTAATAAAACTTGTGAACTTTTTGCTGACTCCGCATAGAGTGATTAGCGTTAGTTTTCGATTAATTTTTTCTAACCTAGTCTGTCCTTGGAGTTAGATGTCAACGAGGACGTTGACATTTTCAAAGGCGGAATTGTCAAAGTTTTTACCTGGTGCCACAAAGGCGGCTTGTCAGGTACCAACCCTGGAATCCCCTATCTGGAAACCTCACAGAATCTGGTAAAGTAACCCATATTAGGAACCCAACCCTTAGGAACTTAAACCCCTAGCTGACCAAGTCCACGAACAAGGCTCACCTTGTGAATCAGGATACGCGGACCAGCCGAGCTATAGGTATCGTTCTTAGCTTGGTGTGGTTGAGGCGGCTAGAGCAAGGCCTCAACCACTAGTTCTACGGAACGTGAACTCGGGCAATGCCTTTGAGCTTGCGAGCAGGTTTTTGAACCAAGAAATTTAACTAACTCCTTGGAAATAACGTATCCCTGTCACAAAGGCAAGATCCTACCAACGACAAGGATAGTCTAACCCAAAGGTGTGACATACCCCTATCGTGTGGAAGTTTGGGTAGCACAACAAAGGGTTGCGCCTTGACGACACAAGCTTAGCTTGCACCGGTAGGAGGTTAACGAGCTCTCTTTTGAACCTAGGAAGTCTCACTACACATACTCTACCTTATTTATGTGATGGAGCCCCCTCCCCCTTTTCCTAAATGAGTAAGTGGGCTAGCACAGAAATGCCAGCCCTTAAGAAAATGAGATGTCCTAACCTAACCCTAAACCTAACCCCTAGGGGGGGGTATTAGGGTGTGGGGTTAGGGCAACCCTAGGGGTGTCCCTAACCCTCTTTTGACAAGTTATACTTTTTAACGGAAAACCTATCTTGAAATGTCAAACTGGGGGAGAGTTTTCTAAAAAGTAAGTTCTAGTTTCATTTAGAGTTTCCTGCAAATACCTAATGACACCTGGTCGGACCATCACCAGATACCCAAGTGCACTAAATGGGTTTGTTTCTTACTACATCTAGGGTTCGTCACACAACTTGGTAGGTAACAATAGTCAAACCCCAAAGTAAAAGGTTGAGTCATAGTAAAAACTATAACAAAGGATAACAATTGGGTTAAGGGTCTAACTTAGGAATAAACTCAGTAAGTTAAAGATAATAACTGAATTAAGAATCTATTAAATAGTTAATTATTATTAAATAGTTAAAAGCTGTTATCATGTGTACTTATATGACAAAGCATGTTATTAAGAGCCTTGTTTAATAGTTGCAACCTCCTCCTTGCTGAAAAAACAAGTGGGAACGATAGAAACCAAACCGATAAAGAACAATGTAAATATTGTCTTGAAATCATATAGCCCAATGCCAATTCAGCCTAAAAAACATTTAAGTCATATGTGTGTGTGGTGTGTGTGCACACATGAAGAGAATGAACAATGAACAATGCTCTGGTGCTAAACCCTGACATTAATTCGCCAGTGGTCAAATTCTAAGCTTGTGTGTGTGAGTGAGAGAGAGAGAGAATATTCAGTGTAATTAATATTCATTATTGACTACATGTGTGTGTACCCGGACGGTGACGAATGCAGCAAGGATAAGGGTGGGGTCCCATTGCATAACGTATTGCGATCCAGTGCCAGTTGGAGCTGACTTAACAATGACGTAGATGTGAGGCCCACTAACAGATTATGATACATCGTAATAAATCGCGATAAATCGCACTCCAATATTAAAGTCCATTAGCAGCCTGACGTTTATTCCAGTTTAGTAATATATTTAATATTTATATTATTAATAACGCTTAAAAAGTTGTATAACTAGTAAATTAAATTTAATATTTAAATTTAAATCAATTAACAGTTTTAACAATTTTAACAGTAATGTATACTGACGTGCAACAGTGAAAACTGTTGTTTCTCGGTTTATGAGTGCAATGGGAACTAGAGCTAAGACCTACGTGTTAAACGGAATATCTACAGTTGGAGAAGCAACGTTGATAAACGTGTTCGGAAGCGTAGGTGTTATTCTCAAGAAAAGTATGTAGTTTAGAAGGTTGTTAGCAACCTGCACAAATAACATGTACATATACGTGTACGAAATACGGTATACATATGTAGCATATGTACACATTTTGAAACGCACATACACGCACGCACACGCACACATACACGCACACGCTGAAGAAAACAAGCTTGCCAGGCCAAATCCAGTTAATAAGAGGCCTTCCCAGCAGTAGCCGTGAACACGACCAGGATTAAGCCATAAAACACATTGAAGAGAGCACCAGCTAGCAAAGACATCAATATGGTTTGTAAAAGTATATATGATACACCATATCCATACACCACTACAAAAAAAGGATTAGAATACACACACAGTGCATATGCATATACATACGTGTGAGCGTCTGTAATAAAGTGTGCAGCTTACGTAAGTTTTGGAAGCTCTTCGGTATCTTGAACACGTTTCTGTCGGCATTCGGCATGGTTAAGTAAATAGTTATCATACCTGCCACGAAAAGACTGAACAAAGTAACCACGGCAAGCATCTCCAGCTTCATTAGGGGAAAATTTGCTGTCCAACTCCCATTCCCTTCCTGTCAATTGATATTGACAATACAATGAGTATGGAATGGATATTATATTATATTATCACACACACACACACACAGGGTTGTGCGAGAGTGTATGACATTATATTGTGTTATATACAAAGTTATATGGATATATAGTAATTTGTATATAAGATACAGAGTAAAGCTATATGCAAGTATATTAAACACGCATGCCAGATTGAGGAGTGTACATTTATTATAAACTAAAGTACTGTATCCCCATTTTGTGTTAAAGCTAAGCCAGCTTCCGATATACGTGTAAAATGAGCGTGTGTGTACAACGAAAAGTTGTAACCCTTCTTCAAGGTATTGTACTCCTCTAGATACTTAAGTACCATCCCTCTTCTTCAGACTCCCATTATTCTTCTGGAGTTCTCCCATGAGATCCCGATACTCCCTCCGTAATCCCACACGAATCCCATGGAACTCCTCAATTTCCTTGTCCAACTTGGCCCACACCCTCCTCGAGTTCCTTGTTCAACCTGGCCAGTTATGTTATCCTCCACTTTCCTCAACCTCCCTCTTCGTCTCGATCATGCCATGACTCTCAATATCTGCTTCCTTGACCAGCCTAGTACAAAAGTTATATGCGATATGTATAGCAGGAGTGCGCGGGCACACACACGAGGCTTCTAAACAAAATGTATGTATGTTATTGAGATATCCACCAAAGGGAAAGGGGTTCTTGGAGAGAAGAATGGCATCCTGGCCATGAATCCCTGTACATACCCAAGCGGACAGAGTCCCCTCCAGTATCCGTTCTGCACACTAGCTTCTCCACAAGGCACCTATGAACTCGTCTACAACCCCGCACGGAGAATGCACATGTCTCTCTCTCTCTCTCTCTCTCTCTCTCTCTCTCTCTCTCTCTCTCTCTCACACACACACACACACACACACCTGTATTACAGATATATGAGATTACAAAAGCTTTCAAATTGTTGACCTCTCTGAATAATTTGTTGAACGGTGGTTTGGTAATCGCAGATGCACCAGTGGAGTAACTCCCACGAGCATAAATCGTCCATCCGAAACAGGGTCTATTGTATAAATGCATAAGTGCAGGTATACCACACACTTGGATATAAACAACTGTATATAAATGTATCTGTGTAGAGTATAATTATTTACCAAACAGAAGATAAACTAACCCGAAGAAGTTGCACCCTGTTTCTACATTGAGGTTGTGAAATACATCACCTTGCATCTCTCTGTAGACAGGGCAAATAAGAAGGAATGCATATACACATGTACAAAGGAATGAGAATTTGTATATAAACAATTTCATATACACGGTGCAGAACGCGTTCGGAGGTTCCGAACCTGACCCTCCGATCGCGCTCGGGATCGGGTCGTTCGATTCTGTTTGCCCTAAAAAAAATTAAAGATTCTAAGAATATACTTATAGCTATGGCGCTTGAGCAGCAGCTGAAAAATATATAATTGTGCTGGATTTATCATGGTAAAGCCAGAATGGCTTGAGATTAAATCAGTGGGTATGTATGTCAATGGGAAAGGTCAAAACAATGGAAATGTAAGAGGTGTGGTTATACCAATGGAGGGATTTGAGAATTGAAGTTCATCTTGTTCATGTTAGTGCCTCTCCATGCCTCAATGTTGATTATCTTTACGATATCTTTAAGGTTTCTTTAGGGTTTATACGCTCGGAAGTTCGGGATAATTCACCGCGTTCGATAAACGCTGTTCGGGGCAGCGCTCATGCTACCTTGACACGGTGGCAAATGCATACATTTATATATTTAGTAATCTATTGCAGTTACAAAAAGACATACAGATAAATGTTTTCATACTTTAACTTTCCATTCCACCCATCCCTTCCACGAATACCCACTAGGAAGCGTAGAATACCCAGGGCATGACACTTGTTTTAGTTGCGTATACACTGTTAAACCACGCTCACATCCATCTATTTGAACTGTCAGCTTCCTAAACCAGCCCGACTGCAACAGGCTCTGCACCATAAATATCAGCTGGTTCCTTACATGCTCGTTCTCTTCTTCGACAGAGAGCTTGATAACAATATCCTTCACACACTGCCCTTGACACATCTGAAGACTGATGAAGAGTTTATCCAACATATCCAATGACATTCGCTGCGTGTCGATGACTAAACTTTCAATGCGCTTTGTCAATATCTGCTCTTCTAGTGGCAATACCTCAAGCAATCCCTCGCAACTCGAACTTTTACATGGTACCCGCTCCCTCAAAGTATAATAAAGTAGATTCTCGGACTCCTCGTATCTGTCTGTGCCTTCTTCAATGCATAACTCTTGCACAGTACCAGTCTCCAGTTTACACTGTTTAACTTCATTCAGAGTTAACCTCTGCATATTCGAATGCACCTTCACCTCCAACCTCTCCACATCTGCGACACTCAGACATCTCACAGAGCTCATCTCCAACACCAACGGTGAGACAATCTTGCTCAGGCAGAGGAGATCCAGCTCCTGCACAGAAGTACATTTACCAAGTAGGTTTGCCAGCTCTGCTTTGTCCACTGTTCCTACCCGGTAAAGATGGAGGCGCTTGACTTGCCTCAAGTTACAGAGATTATGCTCGAATGATTCGATGTTTGCAAGGGAAATGTCCTCAAGATTGTCGCACTCCTTCAAGACTATGTTTCTGTTGGTTATGTGCAACTTGGTAAGGGACTTGTTATTGTGGATGACTACTGGAGTGTTATTGTTTGGTAGTGACCAATGAACAATCAACGATTTGAGTTGATTCGAAGTTGTTTGTATCACTTCTATCAAATCATCTGGAATGTCACCTTTTAATTCACAGTCCCTCATATACTTAAAAGATGCACCTGTCCCTACTTCAATAACTGATCTACCCACACAAGGAACTAAACTTACATACAGATATCTCAAATTTCTCAGATACCAAGCTTGTAGTAATTCCACAGTGTTTGAGTCTACAACTCCGCGAACACTCAACCTCTCGAGCTTTGGACAAGCCTTCACAAAAGCATGGAAATACTCCACTGTGATTCCAGGTAAATGTGCTGCCTTTAAATTGGGAAACTGATAAGGGACTCCAGAAGAGCGTTTAACCAATTTTGTGCCTTCAATTTTCAACATTTCAAGATTTTGAAATTTCGAAAAAAATTGAGTGTTTTCTGGCAATTGTCGTATTTTCAACACTGGAATATGTTTGCACAGCTTTTCCCATCTTTTACATACCAACATGTAATGTCCTAACTCATTTAATTCCTGATACCTACCTAGTATGGACACAACAATCTCATCTGGCAGATCCTCCATGCTCTCCTTACCCTATTTTCTGAATTAGGGTTCTTCTGAGTTTTATTTTATTTCTTTTATTTACCTTTACGTAAACTAAGTGATAAATTTAGTTTTGGGTTTGGACGCCCATCCGACGGTTAATATCCTATCCTATCCAACGGCTATCTTAAACTCATTAGGACTGAGTTAACGGTCCAGATTAGGATCAACTCAGGGTTAATCATCCAGCTTAGGAATAAACTCACTAACAAGGGTTAAGGAGATTAAGGATAAACTCATTAGGTTAAGCATAATAATTGATTAAAGATTTAGTTTAGAAATAAATTCACTAAGGTTAAGGATAATAAATGAGTTAAAATTTTAATTTAAGATAAGGTTAAGGATAACAACTAGGTTAAGGGTACATGGTTTGAATTCTATTTATTGACTGAATAAATTGATCTGAACTAAACAATAAACATACACTTTTAATATAGTTACGTACATACATATCATACTATATAATATAACGTTTCTTAACTAGCAAGTGTTGAGCCATACTAAATATGTGAGTGAGCTAAACTAAGTTAATGAGAAGCATTTCCATTAAGTAAACCCTAAACCCTAAACTCTAAACTCGCTGGCATAATACCAGAATGTTTGGGTACTTAATAATCTTTTAGCTTAATAAAATTTATTAATTATTAATTATTTTATACAGGAGCTTGACATTAGCAACAATTCATTTTCTGGAGAGGTACCAAACAGCATATCCAAGTTATATAATTTAATATTGCTAGACATTTCTTTTAACAATTTTACCATGCAAAAACCAAGTAAATTGGGACATCTACGCAAATTAGTCTTTTTCAATGCCAGGGCTAATCCTTTGAATATTACTCTTCATAATTTGTTTAAAAATAAAGGATTTCCAGCTTTGAAATACCTTTATCTTTCTGCATGTGAACTTCAGGTTCCATTCCAAGTAATGTATGTAATATTCATTCACTGGTTGAGGGGTTTTGGGTAGAATACCAGAATGCATGGGCAATATAAAAAATCTTCAGGTAAAGCATTTAAGTAAAACTTTAAGTAAAACTTTTAAATATAATAATCTTGTGTATTTACAGATACTCTCCCTTGATTCTAATGGACTTACTGGACATATACCAAAGTATCTGGGGAACTTAACGAACCTCGAGCTGCTACGCTTGGATATTAACAGCCTTTCCGGAACTATACCAGACAGTTTGGGGAATCTAAAGAAGCTCCAGAGGTTGGACTTGGGTGGTAACAACCTTACTGGCACTATGCTAAATCTCGTTCATTTGAAATATTTATCTCCGCACTATAATAAGCTTTCAGGTGGAATATCCTCTGATATATCCAATTTAACAAGCCTGGAGGTATTGTCGTTAATCAGAGCTCTTTGCATGGTGAAATTCCAAATACCATCGGTAATTTGTCCAACCTTGTGTCTTTGATCTTGGACAATAATGAGTTAAGTGGCAGTCTCCCTGATAGTATTGCTAGTAAAATTGAACATATATTTCTTGATAATAACAAGTTAAGTGGTCCAATCCCCAACAGTTTAGCACCTCATCTATGCTCTTCTGCACAAATGATATCCCTTGGTTACAACAATCTTGAGTCTGCATGGTTTGGCAACTGCAGTAAGTTATGGTCGTTTTCTTTGCATGGTAATAATTTCCATGGAACTATACCACGAGAGCTTGGCAACCTTTCTCTTTATCAAAATCCTAACGTATTCCGACAAAAAAGAAGAATTAATTGCGATGTGTGCAATTTCAACATCCTTGTGAATTCTGACATCAATGGTCCTGCATATGACATTAACCAATATCAACTCAAACTTGATTTAGGTGACAATTTGTTAAGTGGTAAGATACCAACGGAACTTGAAAAACTTGTAAGCTTGCAAATATTACGGCTTGGCAACAATATGCTCTCTGGTTCCATCCCTCCTGAGCTTGCAAATGCAGTTTCACTAATTTATATCGACATAGCCAATAACAGCTTAGTAGGTAGTATTCCACAGGAGTTTGTGAAACTGAGCTTTCTCACAGTTTTCAACGTATCGCACAACAATCTCACGGGGTCCATTCCAAGTGGAGGTCAGCTTCCCACGCTAAATGCTTCTTGGTTTGAGGGAAATCCAGGTCTTTGTGGGCTCCCACTCAACAAAACGTGTAACTACACCACCCCAACTATGTCATTTGTTGAAGACAGTGATAATACTACCATTTTTACTGTGATTAATGGGTTTGTTATGGGGCTTGCAGTTGCTTTTCTACCAGGAGTGTTGGGAGGTTATTTCTACTTCGGTGTTAAATATATTAACAGGCGGTTTAAAGACGATCAGATTTTGCAGAATCAAACTTCATCCTTGAACTCGTTTGCATCTCGGAGCTCATCTTCTTCTCAGAGTACAACCTTTGGAAGGGTTGAATAAGCACATGTATTTCCGTTAGTATGTCTATGATTTGGTTTGTAATATAAATAATAACCCTAAACCAGTGGGTCCATTCAAGCCAAAGCGTCCGGTGTGCCGTATTCTGTGTCCATTCCGTATATCTGGCCCACTTTGGGCCACACTGTACTTGGATGCTTGCAAAATTCGAACCCAGGATTTATTTTATTTTTCCCCTTTTTAGGGTTTTAGCAAATGGAGCTAAACCCTAGCTCGGCTATGGAGGGCGTGATCGAGCAGTTCATTGCAGCTGGAGATCGGATCAACAACAAGATGATTGCACGGGCCAAGGAAATGGAGATTGGCGTGTTAGTTTCATTCTTGTGGAAAACATTTTGTATATATACATGTATATATACACACACAGTTGTATATGCTCTGTATATGAAGGCGCCGATGACATTGTGCTTCTCCATTTATATATGCATGTATGCACACACATATGATGTCGTGTTTAAATATATCACACACAATTATCTCATTTTTTCAGAGAACAAGCTGCTGAATGCTTTATCAAGCTGGATGCAAGCAGAATCTGGAGCGTGACTAAGTTAGCATTTCACATCTTTGCACAGAACGGCGTCTTGGGTCAGTTTCACGAGAGAGAGAGAGAGAGAGAGAGAGAGAGAGAGAGGGCATTTCACATCTGTGCACAGAACGGCGTTTTGGGTCAGTTCCACAAGAGAGAGAGAGAGAGAGGGCATTTCACATCTGTGCACAGAACGGCGTTTTGGGTCAGTTCCACGAGAGAGAGAGAGAGAGTGCTCTGATATATATGTAATCAACCTTCAGATTTTAAGTCGCATTGTTCCAGATTTGAAAAACTTAAAATCTACATTGTTCCAGATTTAGCTGTCGCTACTAAGCTGTGGAGGGAGCTCTATGGTCCTAGATGGGAGGATGCAAAATTATGGGCTTCTTATTATGAAGTGAGTGATATACATGTAGACACTACTTATCCAAAAAGATCTGTAATAAAACATATATATTTACTTGCATTTACTAGTATATAGTATATACATATACATGCTATTGTGACAGATGCACTTGGCATCTCTCCCAGTGACGCTTGATGTTTGGAACGACTTCAATAACTGGTTAATCCATTGTCAAGGTATGTAATGTTACATACTATACGTGTAGTTCGACTAATCGGTTTTTCCATTTTAGGTGGAGCGGGAAGTAATCTGAATTATCAAGGTATGTGTCCAAGCATACATATATGCACGTAGATATATGTATATGTATGTCTTTGTCCATATGTATGTGTGTACTACATGTACATAACAGTATATATTCTTTACAGGTGTGTAATACATATACATAACAGTATATATTCTTTGCAGGGCTTGATGCATCAGTTTTCCATCGTTTCCAGTGTTATGCAGCGCAAATGAGAGGGTCACGCAAGAGTGTATCAAAACAACTCTCAGAATATTCGTTACCTGCTGGAGTTCAGTCTCATGAGATGGTTGTTCCCCAGGGATTAAACATTCTACTTGTGACGCAGCAGGACACATGTTCACTCGTGAAGGTGTGTCTTGACAGTACCGGCAAGCCCGTTTCAGTCCTTAAACAGGTATACGGAGATGGGTATGGGGGTGCCCACGGGTTATTTGCATCTCGAATGTTCCCTGGTAAAGTATGGGTTACACTTCAATTTAATCACTCTTTATTGCTGCTGGATACATGTAAGGATCCTTTTGAGTTAATTGAGGAACTGGGCCTACCTAGTGGAGCCAGAGGACCGCATTCTATCATTGAAGATTCAGAGGGTTTGCTGTGGGTGACTTGCAAGGATAGCCATCACATTGTGCGTATCCATCTACGGGAGAACAGGCCTCCACTGTTGAATACCTACTATTGTGATGGTAGACCCATATGCGTTGCAAAGACCAAATGCCATGTCTATGCAACGTTGGACATGGAAAGCCGAATCTTCGTGCTAGATATAAACACCAACAAGTATACGCATCTGTCCATCCCAACAGGTACGCATTCTTCACTAAACTACTAGTTTAAAGGCATGTATTTAAGACCATATGTGTGTGTGTTTGTGAATTCAGCCACGCGTTCAACACTGTTTTCGGTTTAGACTTGCCTTTATATTTTTATATTTAGACAATCTGTAACTAGCATATGCCTTCATAATTTTACACGTACTATTGTATATACCTCATACAGTAAAGTGCTTATATAAGCATATTAGATATGCGTCTTAGTATATTTATAAATATAGTTTCTTATATATATCTTAGCTTGTATGTACACATACGAGACAATCATTAGCTAGTAGTACATAGAAAAACGAATTTTCTGTTGGAGGGGTAGTTAAACAGACTCTTACCTGAGGACAACATACACATGCTCGTTCCACCCTTCTGAATATGTATCTCTATGCTACTAGGATAGGTCGCTTGGAGCCTGTTTGGATATATATGTAGGATGTGTATATACGCTAGCAACCAGTTACTAAAGCCTGTTTGGATATACATATTCTTCCTAGACGTATATACTTATATGTACTCTCCCCACGTTAGGTACAGGTTTAAGTTATACATGTAGTCTCTCCAGACGTTATATTTGATATGTATATCTATACTGTATATATATTCTCCCGTGTTTGGATCGCTTAGGAATGTATCGTGTAAATATATATACACAGTAAACTTATTTGTGTATCATATAGATGAAATATATGATATTTAATCCGATAAATACTCGGAAGACTTTATAAGTTTTTCATTTTTTCAATCTCTTTCTAACATCTATATACAGAATACGGTAGTACTCCGGTCGGTATCGTCGCCTCTCCTGATGAGCAATCAGCTTATTTCGTTTTATTGGGCGGAAACGGCACGTTCGGCCGCATATGTGGTGAGGAGATCACTTGGTTCAAGCTCGGTACTTCATTCGGACGTGTTGCAAGGCTTATTCATCTCGCATTCGATCCCCAATGCGATTTGAGGCTATGGGTATTGTCATCGTCTCTGGCTAGTGCGCCTGTTGTTGGTGGCCATAGCCACCATCCAGCTACAGCTACAGGCTTTGTACCGGATGCAGTCTTTGTTGTGCACATGGAAAAGTGTGTGAACACAGGCAATTGTTCTCCAGCTTTACCCAGTGTGAGAATATCTCGACAGCAACACATAATGTTGCCTACACAGGGGTGTGCAGCCCATAGGGTATATCCACATGGGGACGGCTTATTTGTAACTGGGCTCAGGGTATCTTCTTTAATTCATGTAACTGGAGACGTGCTACGTAGTGCGGAAGGTGATGAAGCGATCGACTCTTATGCCTTCTGGGGCAATGGGGGGCGTAGCGACGGAAACGAGTTCATTACTGGTGGCCACATGGCAGTCATGTAAACAAATGTCTAATCAAGAATACAGGTTTGGTGTGTCTCTCTCTCTCACACACACACACACACACTGGTTGTACCAACAACACCAAAGATTTTACGTTTGTGTCCACGTATATCTATACACATCTCTGGCACATACAAGCTATCTTATACCTACCAGACAGAACCCGAGGAGACGCCTAAACTGGTGGTGTCAAGGATATCCCTTTACTTGTGTGGTGGAAGGTGCGAAATAGTTGTCTCCGCTGCTTCGTTATGCCTCGCAACTTGTCAAGACAAATACAGGATAAGTAGAAATGTACCTACATAACGCATCTCAGTCCACATACACACACACACCATGCCTTACATCATTTAATGTTCAATCTTAAGTTAACTCTTTCATTACAATGTAATTATATATAGCCAAAAGGTTAAAAATCTTAAAACATGGTTAATATTAGTTATGTAATATTTAAACTAACATGATTAAATATAGGATATTTATTTTTTTTATAATTAAATTTTTTTGAAATAAAACTCAAACTATCCAATTAAGTTATCATCTCTCTTACCTTAAATAAAATATATTATTAAGATATTTAAATTTTTAATAAATAAAAGTTAAACCAATCATATGTTAAAATATATTACATCGTTAAATTTCCTCCTTTAAAATATTAAAATTACATGTGGAACAATTATAATTTTTTAAATTATAACATATCCTTAGAGTATACTGCCTCATAGATTTTACACCTCTCAATGTACTTAAATTAAATGGTGCAAACTTATTTAAAATTCTTTTCAAAAATAATCTTCCATATATAATAAATTTATTGCATGTGTTTGTGTCCGTAGAGTTTATTGGGTGTGTTTGTGTGTCCGTTGTGAATGCCCCATCCAACAGGTGGTCCGGTCGTGGTGTCCCAGCGGCCATGTGGCACTATTGGGACTATCAGATTAAGCATGGTTCATGCATGGCCATGCATGATATAGGTAAACCTAGAAGCTTAGGGATAAACTCACTAAGTTAAGGAGTGTTCATGGGTCTGCCCGATCATGTATGGTATGATAAACTCATCAAGTTAAGAATAACAAATGGGTTAATGAGTTCATTAAAGCACTTCACTATTATTAAATAGTTAAACCCTGCTAATGGTGAGCATGTGTAATAGTAATAATTATATTCGAAGCTTTGTGTTTCACATGTTATAATTTAAATTATATATGCATAATAATAAATATATATATAAGTATGTACATATATATATATATGTAAATATTAATAAAGATTATTAATATATAAATTAAATAAATAAATTATCCCCTTTACAAAAATTAAATGCCTCATAGACATTTAACAATTTCGATACATGAATAATATTTTATTTGTATTTCAAAAATATAATTTAGTTTATCAATTCCGATCAAAGTTTAAGTTATGAAACATGATGGTTTAGTTAAGAGCTATGGGAGTGACCCGTGATGTTTGTAATGTTAAAACTTCACTTCAATTATTTTTTAAATTGGGTTCCCTAATTAATTCACCCCTAAATTTTTTACTAAGGGGTGAGAGACTCAATCATTTGTAGGGACGTAGATCTTTATGAGTTAACCATAACTAAAATTAAGTAATTGCTCTTTACTCAATTGATTTGGTTAAGCCGAAATGCGTGTTATATGGCACCATTTCAAGTAAAAGTAAACAATCGTCATGAACTTAAATATACGCTATAAGTTTAAATAAATAATGATTAATACTAAATGACCATATTAAAGTCTTAGGTTCTTTAGATTATAAAAGTTAAAAAAAAAATTAAAATAGTTATTTAATTATAATTCAATGGTTAATAATATGGTTTACTTGTCAAGGCCAAAGCCAAGAACATAATGAGAACATAATCTTTTATAAAAAAAAATAAAAAGAAAGAGATATATTAATTGATTAGCGTTACAAGAAATTGACCAATAACTAGTGTTGAACTAGAATACTGAAAACTTAACCCTAACTTCTTTTATATATGAGAGATTAGCATTCATGAACCACTAGTGTATATCTGAATTTGTACCTCCAGTTATGGACTTGGATCTAAACCATCGATTATAGATCTAAATCTGGACTTCTGGTTTTGGATCATCTCTTGATTTTGAAATATCGCAAAGAAATATTTTAATGTTAGCATATTTTAGTATCAACATCAATATCAACTTGGTATCGGCATATTCTGGTATCGGCATCAACATCGTCTCAGTATATTTTAGTGGTTCATGACATCATACCCCCTTTTTGACAGCGAGTTCCATGAGCTGCACCATGAGCTTGACGTGGTTTGGCAGGGTATTGGCGGTGAAAAGTGGCAATGACCTCTTGAGCATGAGCAAGATTCTCCTTTGGCTCCCAAGTGCGATCGCTTGGAGAGTAACCAATCTAATCAATGAGGTAGTAGAGCTTACCACAAAGAAATTAGAATCCAAGATAGCGGCAACCTCGTACTTTGGTGTATCATCAAGTTCGACTTGTGGTGGTGGTACCGTGTGGTTGGTAAAAATATTCAAAATATACAATTCAAGGACAGAGACATGGAAAATTGGATGGACTTTCATTGTGCTGGGGAGTTGAAGATGGAAGGCAATGTCGTAGGAAAATTTGGACCATCACCTTGGTAGCCCCTGGTATGCATGTAGTAGACTAGTATTCTACCCATATTATACACGTGTTTCATATAACCATTCACTTTCACCTTTGTTTGTCTTTTCTTGCATAGTCAACCTTATTTAAGTGTTGACTAGTCAATATTATTATTTTAATACATGTAGTTAATGCTTGCTTTGACTAAGCATCTCTTTTATAACTCCTTATAATTTATGTATACCAAGTTGGGTCAAGCTCACCCTCTTCCATAACCTTTATGTCATTTATGTACATGAATTTGTTCAAACCATCATTCTTATGTAACCCCCATCTTACATCCTCTTTTACACCCCTACCTAGTCTACATGCATTCTTTATATTTGAAGTATATAAGAAAAACCAAGGCCCAAGGGTTAGAGGAGAACACATCAAGTCTCAAGCAAGTGTGTTTCTTTCTTTCTTCTTTTCTTTTCTTTATAGGTAGAAGTGTGGATGTTTTGTGTGTACTCTCATGATAAAAAATATAAAAATTAGTTAGTGAATATCTTTGTGTGTTATGAGTTTTATCTCATGTTTTCCTTTTATGCAAGTTGTAACTAAAATGGGCATGGCTATAGTCCCATTTCCTAATAATTAGCAATTTTAGCTATTTAATTAGCATTTTCTAATATTAAAGGAATATTCTTTAGAATATATGTTTGAAAAGAGAATATTCTATTTTGTATTCTACCCTTTAATAAATTATAGCATTCATTGAACAAAAATTAATAACATTATAAAAGTAGAATGTATTAAATTATATAATATATTGCCTAATATAACAATTAAGGAAGAGCATAAGAGGTACATTATATAAATATTGATGTTGTTATTAAGATATTAATATTTAAATATAACATTATTAATTAAAAATTTGTAGTAGTAATAATATATATATAAAATCCTATAATAATATAGTCAATCTTCCATATCATTTTTTAAATTTATATAGTTAAGTATACAATTTGGTACTATTATTAAAGAGTTTATAATAATTATGAATATTAAATATATGATATTTTATAATTTTGTAATTGCTTTAAGCTTCAGAAAACATACATTCCCTTGCAGTTTTGTTAATCATGACTTTATCAACGCTTCTTGACATCCACCCATATCGAATGGATTTAACATTTATAAAACATGCTGGGTCTTTTTGATTGGGAGACCATGTTTTCTCTAGGCATCCATTATATCTTTCGCTCTCCTTCTCGTGTCGCCTTTTTTGTGGTTTGAACCATGCAACCTTAACAATACTATTTTTTGTGATTACTTCAGGTGTGTCGATAATTTGACCCATCCAAATAGGCTGATTATATGACGCATCTGAAGTAATGAGAACCATCATTAGTTTTTGAAGATCCTTGCAGCAATCAAAGTATGCTTTAGGTTTTTGGTTCCTTTGTCCAACAAAATGTGGGGTTTGCATTTTCACATCACTACTGGCTTCTATGTCGTCTGTGCTCAGTGATGTCATTTCAATCTCCTCTCGCCACCTTGTTTTAGGCTAAAAAGGGTGTTGCAATTCTGTACTTGTGACAGTAGGCCCTTCCAACTCTCGAACAACAGTCTCCCAATAGTGGACCACATGCTTATATAGTTCTGAGTAACCAGTTGCCTTATCAGAATTCTTTGGCATCGATTTTTGAACCCATGCCACATATTTTTTGATGCCATCAATAATAACCTCTTGTTCCTTGAGCTGGGCACTCAATGGAATAGGGTCTGGTTGTCCTTCTGGGAGAAGTGGCTTTCCATCCTCTCCACTTTTGAAGAGCATTAAGCCCTCTTTCGGTAACCACTCCTGCTCTGATGGCCGTAACTTGTACTGCATAATAGGTATACCATCTCGTATGGAGAAAAAGAATTGTAGCGGCACAAGGTGACCAACTAAAGAATCACTCCCTTCTTTTATATACTCCTTGAGAAATTTTTTGAAGTCTGGCACCTCAGTCACAAGCAAAGCACAACTTTTTTTGGAGATGCAATTTTCAAAAAGATTCATCATATGCAGTAAGGTAAGTGCACTTGTCCTTTTTGTAGAGTTGGAGACCTTGCTGAAGAACGCATCAATATCTTCATGAGTGTGACCAACCATAAGGAAACTGAGCGTGATTGTTTCAAACACACCTTTGGCAACAAGCATTGACAAGTATGCTAGCACATATCTAGAAAATAAAAGTAAGTATGAGCTTGAGAAACCCTTAAGTAAAATGATTTACCTATTTTTGTTCTCGCCTGCACAATTATCCATCTGTAAAAGCAAATGACGAGGAAGCTTATTTGATGTTGAGGACACATGTACACTATTTGAGCTAGATCCCTCCATTGAACCTGAACTCTCAACAGGGCCATCTGTTTTTTGTGCAGGTTGCTGACAATGCCTCTCATATTCCCAAGTAGCCTCAAGTGCAGACGTGTTCATGAGAGCATTATGTAAAGGTTGAAGGTGTTGTTTCTTCACTTTGAGATCACTGATAGGACTTGTCTGTGAGTGGGCTTCAAGGTTTCTGAAACACATGGCTAACGACCCAATAGTGAAATTGGAGTCGCTAGACCAATGTGGAAGTGAAAAGTGTCCATATGACTCACAACCGTGTCCATGTGTTAGCACACCTGTTAAAGAAATCGGAAGTTTCATGACATTTCCAAGGCACTTTGGTGTTGCAAAGAGCTTTGGAATGCTGGTCTTTGAATGATCCATCTTGTCATGGATCAAGCACAGGTACTCTGATGGGCGTGATACAGAAAGCATGCGGTGTGCATAGTACTGAGACCGACAAGTTTGTTGTGCAATCATGTGGGCCTCCATCTTCCTTTGAATGGTAGTGATCTCCACCAAGGTTTTTGCACAAGCCTCTGCAGCCTTCAATGATGTACAAGTGTCACACTTAGAAAAGCTAGAGTGTTTTGCAATCTCCACATCCTTAAAATGAGTATTCCATATGTTGTTGAAGGTACCAGTGCAGATTGCTTGGAGCCCCATCAAACTGAGGCACTTGTTCACATGTTCACACAGTTTCAATTGAGTGTAGATTGAAGGTAAAACCTTGAGATTTTCCCTGACCCCTGCATTTGTGGTTCGGCATTTGTGAGGCATCCTGTCTGCATTTGCTTCCACAAAAGCCTTGAGTATCTCTATGGCTGCCATGATGTGAGAGCGGGTTTTGACCAAGCCAGTGTTCCCATGAACTGAGGTTCGCGCTCCATCTAGCCACTCATCCCTCCGACGGTAGAACGTGGTCTTTGGGATCCCGTATATACTGTACCAAGCTTTGAAGCAGATGGCCACCTTATTAAATACCATGGATGTACTCTGATAACCTGTGTCCGAGGCCATTCCATCAATACACCCAGTTAGTGCAGCATATACAAACTCATGCCTTTGCTTTTGGGTGAGCATACGAAAGACATGTCTACATTGGGTAATTTCATTCCGGTCTGCCATCTGACAACACTTCTTCTTGCAACAGTCAATCGTGGAAATGCTCGTAACACTTTCGGAAGATGTAGGATCCATCTTTACCCTCTTGCTGAAACTTGCAGGGGAAGATCTACAACCCATGAATCGCCTTTTTCTTACAATAGGACCAATGCAAGGAACCTCTTCAAATATGAGTTGTTCTTCCGGGTTGTTATTATTGAAATCCAACCCAGAATATGTTGAACCATCTTGCCGTCTTAATTCAGATGTTCGCCACCTCACGAGGGATCCAGGATACAATGTGCCATTAGGTGAAACCTCTGTCACAACTACACCCACGAAGTCGGACCCTAGTTTCTCTTCTGACACTGCTTCCATTGGATTTATAGCTGTGATGATGCCTCTTCCGACTTCAATCTCACGAAGAAAGAGAATCACCTCATCCATTACAGCAGGCAAGCCATCATCTGGTAAACTCGTGCTACTATTTGTTTGTGACTCTGCATATTTTGTGTCAGCCTTGACTTCATCCAAATTCCACAATACAGGAGAACCCTCCTCAAATTCCATTCCCAGAACCTCAACATGCTTGAAAATGGTGTTCACCCATACGTACACACAAGATCCTTGGGAAATATTGTGACATGATGCATTATTATCTCGAACTTCCACAGTTCCAGTGCCAACTATCTCGTTGTTCCGAAGAAGACATACTTTATCTCCAGTATTAAACATATTGTCCTGCACATAAATAATTGTATTATTTATGATATCTGTTTATGCAATATTTTTAAGAAATCTGAATTACGGTTACTTAATAATATGCATATGCAATAATACATAATTATGTTTAGAGATAATATCTCATGTTTGATTAATACAACTGATGGGCGGGATTAATCCCGCCCACGAATCCCTCCGACGAGGAACGGTCGGCGGGATTAATCCCGCCGCCGACTCAACCCCTTCGGAGAGAGTCGGCGGGATTAATCCCGCCTTGGACTCCCTCCGA
Source organism: Selaginella tamariscina (assembly GCA_003024785.1). NCBI lineage: Eukaryota > Viridiplantae > Streptophyta > Lycopodiopsida > Selaginellales > Selaginellaceae > Selaginella > Selaginella tamariscina. The sequence goes on from PUQB01000503.1 coordinate 63,240, forward strand.
CAAGGAAGAGCCGGCGGGATTAATCCCGCCGCCTCTTCCTCCTCGGGGGGAGTCCGGCGGGATTAATCCCGCCGACTCTCTCCGACGAGGAAGGGAGTCCGGCGGGATTAATCCCGCCGCCGACTCAACCCCTTCGGAGAGAGTCGGCGGGATTAATCCCGCCTTGGACTCCCTCCGACAAGGAAGAGCCGGCGGGATTAATCCCGCCGCCTCTTCCTCCTCGGGGGGAGTCCGGCGGGATTAATCCCGCCGACTCTCTCCGACGAGGAAGGGAGTCCGGCGGGATTAATCCCGCCGACTCATCCTCGCCGGAGAGAGTCGGCGGGATTAATCCCGCCGGACTCCCTTCCTCGTCGGAGGAAGAGGCGGCGGGATTAATCCCGCCGGCTCTTCCTTGTCGGAGGGAGTCCAAGGCGGGATTAATCCCGCCCACAATTCTTACGACGGGGAATGGGTGGCGGGATTAAACCCGCACATAACTCTCTCCAAAACTATGATTTCAAAGAGATCTCGGGATAAATCCTGTCCCCAAATCTTTAAAACAGGAAGTGGTGGCGAGATTAATCCCGCCACCCCTTCCCTGCCTCCTAAAATGGTTGGCGGGATTAATCCCGCCGACAACTCTTTCTAATAAATTCTGGTAACTCTTCATCAGTTGAGAAGGTTATCGACGGGATTAATCCCGCCACTCTTTTTCAGTGGCGGAGAAGCATTGCCCGGGAGATGGTGGCGGGATTAATCCCGCCACTTCTTCAAAGAGGCGAAAAAGAAATGGCCGGATTAATCCCGCCGCCCCGGTTAACCTAGAATATTAAGTTAAAAGGATATTTAAACGTGATAAATCCCTAACGGAATATATTATAATCCTAATGCATTTCTAAACCCCTAAATTGTAATTTTAAGAGAGAATGTAAGAGAGTGAATCTTAATAAGTATTTTTAAATTTGTTTATAATACTTACTTGTAAACAGCACTGAAGGCGCCGTGCTTTCCTATAAAGAATAGCACCCAATTTAATCTCGCTCCTGAGATGATCACTATGAAGAAAAAAGAAGATCTAAAGAGTGAAAAATACAGAAATGAAGAAACCCTTGCCGGAGAAAGAACCAGATCTGAATTTGAGTGGGAAATTAAATGCATTTTCAAATTTACATGTCAGACCGACAATACATATGTCAGAAATTCAAATTTTTTAAAAAGAACAGAAAATAAAATTTAAGATGAGTTGACACAAATATCCGACACTCTGACATATATACTCTCCAGTTCCAATGAGTATTTTAAAATTGCATTTAATGTTATTCAAGTGATTCAAGCTGTTTAATATTACGAAATTTTAGACTATATTCTACATTCTTAGTATTCAAGTATATTTATATTATATATATATATATAAATATATACTTATACAATAAATAAATTGATATATTATTATGTATCATTTAAAATATATTCATAGTCTGTTTATTATTATTATTTTCTTAATTACTCGAGTATTTAGTTTTCATTTCCTAGTATCAATGGGATATTCTTTAATATTTTATTAATATTTGAAGAATATTCTAATATTAAACCTGATTATCATAATTAAATTAGTCTTGTTCTTAATTATTGCAGTAATTATTCTACATTTGTATATATTAATGGGATTTTCTCAATTAATTTGTTATTATTTCAAGAATATTCATGTGTTAAACCTTATTATCAATATTAAATTAATACACACTATGAACATATTTTAAATTATACATAATAATACATCATTTTATCTAATATATAGTCATATATAGTTTTAATAATATATATATTAATATCATTTCCTTAATTACTTGAGTAATTAATCTTCTTTATATTAATGGGATATTCTTTATTATTTTCTTATTATTCCAAGAATATTCCAATATTAAACATGATTATGATAATTAATTTAGTTAATTATTTGAGTACTTAATTTACATTTGTATATATTAATGGGATTTTCTCAATTAATTTCTTATTATTTCAAGAATATTTCAATGTTAAACCTTTTTATCAATATTAAATTAATATATATTATTAAAACTATATATGGCTATATATTAGATAAAATCATATATTATTATGTATAATTTAAAATATGTTCCTAGTGTGTTTATTAATTTTATTTTCTTAATTATTCGATGTTTGTTTTGCACACATATATAAACACAATCATAAATTTACACACGCATTACAAGAACTTACAAAAACACATATGCACACACATGCACAACCCTAAACCAAACTGAAGAAATAGTTGCTTCTTTATTGAAAACATCATGTTCAACGCATGTATGATATATGTACTCAATCTGTGTGACTGTATGTAACACATTGAATTTACATGTGTAATATTTATATTAAGCTTGTTGGGAGCAAACCCTAAACCCTAAACCCTAAACCCTAATATGTAACACAATGAATTTACTCATGTAATATGTATGTATGTCTGTGTGTATACACGTGTGCATGTATATATGTGTACTCTGTATGTATATATGTGTACTCTGTATGTATATATGTGTACTTTCTGTCTTCTCTCATACATACACACCATGCATGATCCATGTTAATATGTACTGTCTCTCTTCTCTCAAACATACACACCATGCATGATCTATAATATGTACTCGGTCTCTCTAATATTATGTACTAATATGTATGTATGTCTGTGTGTATAATACACACCATGCATGATCCATAATATGTACTGTCTCTCTTCTCTCATATACTATGTATGTATATCTGTGTATAATATGTGTAAGTATATATGTGTACTAATATATGCAATGTGTACAAAAATAATTTTTCAACACTCTCTCTTCTCATACATACACACCATGCATGATCCATCCTAAATCCAAAACCCTAAACCCTAAACCCTAAACCCATGTAATATGTGTGTATGTCTGTGTGTATACACGTGTGTATGTATATATTATGTGTATTAATATATGCAATGTGTATGTATGTATTGATACACATGAAACTTTAACACTCTCATGGACACACACATGTTAAATCCCTGCATGATTTATATTTTTGAGGTGTATGTGATACACCCACGCACACGCACGCGCTAATAATATAATGAAAGAATATTCGTTTAGGGCGAATCTATATTTTTTCTTTTTAGGGTTTAAGTATATTCTCAGAAGGAATATTCTATTAGGGTTGATATATATATTTAATTCCTTTAGGGTTTAGGTATATTCTTAGGGTTTCAAGAGGCGGCGGCTGTGAAATCGGCGGCGGCGGCTGTGCACACAGGTGAGATCTGTGTGTGTGTGTGTGTGTGTATGTATGTATATATGTATAGGAGTGTGCGTATAATTTTTTTATTAGTTTTATCTCTCGCACACACACGCACACTCCTGTGTATGTATATGTGTGTGTGGGTGTGTGTTTGTTTATCTGTATGATTTTATTTGTTTCGCTCACACACGCATACACACGATATACATATACACATATATATATATACCTATATACATATATACATACATATATTATGTGTACCAGTATCTGTAAATTTTTTTTTATTGATCTTGCTTTACACACACACACACACACACACACACACAACATATATATATATATATATGTGTACCAGTATCTGTAAATTTTTTTTTATTGATCTATCTCTCCCACACACACGCGCACTGCTTTACACACACACACACACACACACACACACACACACACACACATATAATATATATAATAATGTGTACCAGTATCTGTAAATTTTTTTTATTGATCTATCTCTCCCACACACACGCGCACTGCTTTACACACACACACACACACACACACACACACACACACATATATATATATATATATATATATATATAATCAATGCATATTAACAAATAGTATACAACACTAGTTTATATATATGCTATAATTTCATATGGGTTATATATCTATATACACACATATATATATGTGTGTGTTTTCTGTATAATTTATTTATTTATTAGTTTTATCTCTCGCACACACGCACACTCCTGTGTATGTATATGTGTGTGTGTGTGTGTTTGTTTATCTGTATGATTTTATTTGTTTCGCTCACACACGCATACACAGAATATACATATACACACATATATATACCTATGTACACACATATATTAGGTGTACCAGTACTGTATAAATTTATTTTATTATCTCTTGCACACACACGTACACTCCTATACATCATACATACATACATACATATAATATATATATACACACACATATATATGTGTGTGTTTTATCTCGCTAAGCCCCTCGAGCGGCGGGATTAATCCCGCCGCTATAGGTTTATAGCCTCGGCGGCGGGATTAATCCCGCCGCTATATGGTTGGGGCCATGGCGGCGGGATTAATCCCGCCGCCGAGGCCCTTCAGGCATGGGTGAGCGGCGGGATTAATCCCGCCCGAGGCCCTTCAGGCATGGGTGAGCGCGGGATTAATCCCGCCGCCGAGGCCCTTCACGCAGGCCATTGCCGGCGAGATAAATCCCGCCGCCGAGGCCCTTCAGGCATGGGTGAGCGGCGGGATTAATCCCGCCGCTCATCCATGCCCTGCGGGGAATGCGGCGGGATTTTACTCGCCGGCAATGGCCTGTGTGAAGGTTCTAATGGCGGGATTAATCCCACCGGATTCCGCGCAGGGCATTTACAGGGAATGGGCGGCGGGATTAATCCCGCCACAGAGGCCCCTCACGCAGGCCATGGGCGGCGGGATTAATCCCGCTGCTCTTTGGTTTGTCGTAGAGCGGCGGATTAATCCCGCCGCCAGGGAATTCACGCAGGACATGAACGCCGGGATTAATCCGGCCCCACGCTCATGCCCTTCGTGGAGGGCGGCGGGATTAATCCCGCCGTTCATGTCCTGCGTGAATTCCCTGGGCGGCGGGATTAATCCCGCCCCCACCATCCCTGTTCAAAAATGCCGCAGCCAATATATATGTGTGAGCGCATGATTTACGAGAGGGCGGCGGGATTAGCCTCCGAACCTTCATTACCCGGTAGCGAGATTAATCTCCGAACCTTCATTACCCCATTGGTATGTTGAATCAATCCCGACTAACTCTGTCTGAGACGGAGAAGGTTTACAAAATACCAATGGAGGGAACCGAGAAGGGTGGTGGGATTAATTTCACCATCCCTTACATGGTGGGCGGGATTAATCCCGCCGCGTACGCATGCCCCTGCGCGGAATCGGGCGGGATTTATCCCGCCGCCATTGGCCTGCCTGAAGGGCCTAGGCGGCGGGATTAATCCTGCAAGATTTCGCACAGGGCATTGGCGTTCGGCGGATTAATCCCGCCGACTAAGGCCCGAGTGAAGGGCCTAGGAGGTGGGATTAATCCGCCGGACGCCAATTCTCTGCTCGGAATCGGGCGGGATTAATCCCGCCGCCATTGGCCTTTCTGAAGTGCCTAGGCGGCGGGATTAATCCCGCCCGATTCCGCGCAGGGAATTGGCGTCCGGCGGGATTAATCCCGCCGCATAGGGACGAGTGAAGGCCCTGGCGGCGGGATTAATCCCGCCGAGTCTTCAATGCCTGTTGGAGATTCATATCTCCCCACCCTTCCCTTTTTCCTCCATTGGTGAGTTGGACCAATCCCAAACGTTTCTGTCTGAGACGTAGAAGGTTTACAACATACCAATGGAGGGACTGGAAGGGTGGCGAGATTCATTTAACCATCACTTACATGGTGGGCGAGATTAATCCCGCCTCCTTTCTGGAGTCACTGAAGGGGTGTGAGAAATAAATCCTGCCCAGTTCTCTCTGAGACCGAGAAGGGTGGCAAGATTAATTCCGCACTCCCGTTCAAGGCCTCCAGAAAGGTGGCGAGATTAATCCCGCCCACTCTTTCAGGAGGCATTGAAGGGGTGGCGAGATTAATCCCGCCGCACCTTCCATGTGAATATATATGTGTATTAGTATATATAAGTTGCATATCTCATTTTATTTACTTTTATCATCTATCATAATATTTCGAGTAAATGCTAGGAATCTATGTAAAATTGTCCAGAGCTCACATTTGTGGTGGTTCTAAAACGAAATGTTATCTTTCTTTTGCACTAACACAAATGTGAGCTTCGGACAGTTAATTACGTTACTTTCTCTGTGTATTATTTTTGTATATTCGGGTTTATACAAGTGTGTGTGCGTTTTTTATATAATTTATATTTATAGTGTATTATTTTGCAGAAGGACGATTTGATCAAACAAGGAGATCGAGTCATTAGTATGGAGTCGTCGTCAAATTCTGGGTAAGAATTAAAATAAAATCTGTTATACCGGATACTTGAACTAATCATTTTTGTATTCAGATGTGGAATTGAAGTGACATTAAAGACAAGAGCAGGAGAAGAGATGGGCAGGGGATTTTGGAATCAACTTGGCCATATTTTAAGATAAATGGGAAGCGCATTGAAGCAACCATGGTTGCTGTCAAATTAACTCTGTCACATCTCATGGACAAGCAAAACAATGGAAAGTAGATTCGCTAGTCAAGCACCCGAAAGCAGGCTGCGAACCCAGATTGGACGATGCTCGACAGATATGCCTTGTTCCATCCAATGTCACGTTCTCGGATCCAGAGGTCGCCAGTTACAACATTAATCTCGGGTGGTTTTGTCGACTTGTGGATAATGACGTTCATGTGTTCACTATGATGTTGACCTTGGAGTTCTTCTTTCAACTCAACGAAAGCCCATCTATGGAGGGGATCCATCTGGATGTCTACTTCGAGGATCTTCAGACTCATCGAGTAGGTGTATTGTCAGGAGATATTGCTTCACAATACAGAAAATCAGCAAGTGGAGCAATCTTCCCTCTTGACATTGAAGAAGAACACAGCAACATCATAAGGGAGATTGAGAAGGTGGCTCGGTCCAGGTTCTCTACAGATCACGTTCAATTTGCTTAGGAAGCTTTGGGAGCTGGAAGAATGTGCCGAGAACACTAGAACAGCTGCAGTCGGGGATCACACATGTTGATTCGGATCGCAAAAGAAAATCATCAATCGTTTTGTCAGCTGCACCTGTGGCATCTCATGCTGCAATAAGTCACAAGGAAATGATGTTGGATGATAAAGATTTATCCTTGTAGGGTTAAATATTGCAGCGTCAACCCAAACTTCAATTACAGGCCACTCAACCAGGAACGTGTAGCTGAGCTCATGGAGAAGATGAAGGACGACAATTCTTATACCGTTCCACATAATGCTGTTTTGTGTCCATACTATGAAAGAAGGAAGGGTGCTGACAAAGTCTGGATCACAACACCAGAACAACTCATGAAGATTCAGACGGAGAATAAAAGATCTATCAAGTACTACATCATTAGTGGCCAGCACACAATAACGGCAGCCCAACGACTTCTCGATGAACACAACAAAGGAACGATGGCAACAAAACTTTCCGAGCATACCCGTGAGAAGCTGACAAAAAGATCGGCGTTTTTAGCTAAGCCGAATCTCACAATCGAGCAGTACCATAAGTTATCGGCGGAATGGGACGCTGCCGACACCAACCACTACAACAGCAAAATATGGGAGAAGTTTAAACACACGCGAGCCGTGTGGGAATCTCTTCAGCGACCACAAAGAGCTACCGCAGGGAATACACAATCTGCGGAATACCGGGTAAGCAAATTGTTTGGGCGGGATTTATCTCGCCGGTATATTAATCTGTCTTTTTCCTCAGAGAGTTGAAGAAATTGCAGCAGTTGATTTTGCCCAGGTGGGCGGGAAGGAAACATCATTTCTGATGATGTTGATTTCTTGCCCCGAAGATAGGATCTTTGCCAAATGGTTGGGGATTATGGAATCCTTTTCAAAAGGAACACTGAAGAAGAAGCAGACAAGTGAAGGGGAGCCCTCAGAAAAGTCTGCAAAGAAACCCAGTAAGACGCCGAAGGCTAAGTCTGTTCAATCTACAAAGGATGTAGACAACGATTTCAAGCTCACATGGTTGAAGCCTTTAAATGGAACAACGATGGAGGAGATGGAAGTCTTGGCTGATTTGGTGATCGATGGCAAACTACAAATTAATAACAGCAGCCCAACCTCTCCTTTTCATCTCAAGGCAATGGAGTTGAAGACGGTCAGGCATTTCAAGGAGTGGTTGGGAATACACTGCCACAAACTGGGTTGGACCTCGACTTCAACATATGAAGAGGTTAGCAAATATTTGCATGTGACGAACGATGATATGCTTGTCGAATGGGTGAACCAATCGGAAGATCTAGGCAAGAATCTATTGCACGCCAACGCCAAAAAGGAGAACATTGGGATGACGCCTTCTCTTATGGCAGTCCTTCAGCAGCGGAGAACCGAATTGAACCTTATAAAGGAGGATGCTACGAATCACGACAAGCCCTACAGATGTTTGTTGTTAGATTCGGAGACTTTATGGGGTAACATCACTGCTTGTAGGAAACCGTTTCAATTGTTCGTGATGGATCGGCGGGTGTCAAAAAATCTTTCGACAGATAGGGCACTAGAGGATCTGGTGGAGAAACTTAGCCGTGCAAGCATATACATAGAAGGTATTTATTATTGAATTCATGCTTGCGCTCTTCACTGATACCTACTTTTTCAGGTATTTATTTCTTGATTCTTGCTCATGTCACCGATACTTTTGCCTTCGCCTTCGCCAAGAAGAATAGACATCGTTGGACAGGATTTTATATGAACGATGCTAATCCCAAGTGCATTGATACTGTTGTTCACTTGGTTGTTAGGAATGCGCCAAACAATTTCAAGCTTCCAAATGACTGGCCAGGCATCTGTTTGCACTCCAACGGCCCTGAACCTCCATCCGATACACCGATAGGTATGAGTGACGTATTCGGCAATGTACGTTATCCAAACATTACAAGTCAAGCGGCACGGAGCATCGTCAACTTGATCAGGGGTCCTCACAGTGATGCGTGGGTTTTTGACTACTGCACTAGGGGGTCCGTCTTGAAGGAGTGTTACCTTCGGCATACATGTGTGTTTGCCGTTGAGAAGGATAAGACCATGGTTGAGGACCTGAACAAGTGGATAGATTGGGTCTCAACTGAGTACCCCAACGAATCCATAAAGGCGTATTTGAGAAAGTTCCCTCCAGATAAGTGCGATAGCTCTGAAGGTGAATCTGGTTCAATCTCGGAGTCTGAGAACGAACATCAATCAGATATTAGACCGGAAGTTATCTCGAGGAGTACAGAACATTCGCACACTCCAGGACCCATGGAAACATCAATAGAAGATGCAGAAGATCTTGAACCATCTCACAAGCGGCTTAGACCTTCTTCGCCTCATTCAGAAGGTAATAGCGAAGAAGAATTGATAATGAATTGATAGAGTGATGAATAGTTGTAAATGAGTGTAACATAAGGCATTTTTGTATATTTCTTTTATATTTGTACAGAAAATAAATTCTCAAGGATTAATGAAGCTTTTAGTTCAAACATGGGTCACACATTAACAAGGTAAATAATATACCTTGATAATTTTAAGGTCAGCTAATTATCATTTTGCAGATGTAATGAAATAATTGAGAACATGGATTTTCAGCATTGCCATGAGGTAAGAGAGGGGTTTGGCGACAATTTCTTGTGCCACATGTCAGAATGACAGAGTTCATGCAGGAAATGGATAATAATGCAGCTCAAAACATCGTTACCATGGGGGCCACTTCAGTTTTTGCATCATCATTTTTATTGGCTTCAGTTCCGAAATCAATTTCTTCAGCGCATGCAATATCTGAATCTTGTAAGGATGATGTACAATTAAATGATGAAGGGATAGGCAACGAAATAGTGGCAACGGATAAATGTGAAAGGGAGCAAACAAGTGATTTGCAAAGTATTCAAGAGGCAACGCTATCTCATGTTACTCATGGCCATATTGTGTTGTTGGATGTCAATGGTGTTCTGCTTCATCGACAAAGGCCCGAGGATAGAAAAACAGAAATCAAACAAGGAGATTTCATTCCTTGTCATGGTAAATTTCGATATGATATTATTTTTCGTCCAGGGTTGGATCGTCTCTTTCAAAAGCTTAAGGAGATGGGTGCGCTTGTGGGGATTTGGTCATGCATGCAGATTCATAACTTAACACCGCTGTTGAGTTTACTTAAGAAACATTGTAGTGTTGCAGAAGAGGTGATTCGTAAAGATTGGATTTTTGACCAGCGAATGTGTCATAAACCTCTCGAATTTCACAATATAAGAAAGGAAAGCAAGCCATACTTCTTCAAGAATGAAAGAATAATTGGGACTCATGGGGAGATCAGTCGCTTAAGGATAACGAAGAATGCACATATCTTAGTAGTAGACGACTCTCCTCAGAAGGCTATGCTCAACCAAAACATTGCTTGTATTCATCCAATCACTTTCGATCCATATTCTGATACCGATATCATGGATGAGCTAGTGAACTACTTGGATACGTGCCTCAGAAAGAAGAATCTCGAAAATTTTTGTGAGCAGTATCCACCGTATCATACATTTCCTGAAGCTTTTCTTTCTCGTGATATTGAATTTTATAAAATGAAGGATAGCAACCGGGCGCTTTATAATATTATTCTTAAGGAACGTCAGTTTTTAGATGAGCCTTTATGCAGACCTTCTCTTATCACATCTTATGTATTAACAAGGATGGCAACTCCCAATTGCATTCGTGAGAGTGTTAAGTGGTGGCAACAACATCAAGATATTGACCAAAATGATTTGATTAATCCGGAGAGTGATGATTTAGACAAAATGAAAAGATTTCTTTGTATGATAGAAAGAAAGTATTTATAAAAAAATTAACATGTTGATAAGAAAATGATTTCATTTGTAATTATGTTTGATAGTATTTCTTCATTATTGTAAACTATTTTTAGAATAATATGAATATTCTAAGATATTTTAGGAATATTCCTTACTAAGTAAGGTTATTGAAGGATTAATTAATTAATTAATTAATATTTAAGGCTTAATTACATATTAATTAAATGATTAATTAATAATTAAAACTTAAGTATTAATTAGTAATTTATTTTATATTCCCATTTTCACGTATCATGCCCACTTTAGTTACAACATGCATTCCTTCTCGTGTTGCCTTTTTTGTGGTATGAACCAAGCAACCTTAACCATACTATTTTTTGTGATTACTTCAGGTGTGTCAATAATTTGGCCCATCCAAATAGGCTGATTATATGACACATCTGGAGTAATGAGGACCATCATTAGTTTTTGAAAATCCTTGCAACAATCAAAGTATGCTTTAGGTTTTTGGTTCCTTTGTTCAACAAAGTGCGGGGTTTGCACTTCCACATCACTACTGGCTTTTATGTCGTCTGTGCTCAGTGATGTCATTTCAATCTCCTCTCGCCACCTTGTTTTAGGCCAAAAAGGGTGTTGCAATTCTGTACTTGTGACAGTAGGCCCTTCTAACTCTCGAACAACAGTCTCCCAATAGTCGACCACATGCTTATATAGTTCTGAGTAACCAGTTGCCTTATCAGAATTCTTTGGCATCGATTTTTGAACCCATGCCACATATTTTTTGATGCCATCAATAATAACCTCTTATTCCTTGAGCTGGGCACTCAATGGAATAGGGTTTGGTTGTCCTTCTGGGAGAAGTGGCTTTCCATCCTCTCCACTTTTGAAGAGCATTAAGCCCTCTTTCAGTAACCACTCCTGCTCTGATGGCCGTAACTTGTACTGCATAATAGGTATACCATCTCGTATGGAGAAAAAGAATTGTAGCGGCACAAGGTGACCAACTAAAGAATCACTCCCTCTTTTATATACTTCTTGAGAAATTTTTTGAAGTCTGGCACCTTAGTCACAAGCAAGGCACAACTTTTTTTGGAGATGCAGTTTTCAAAAAGATTCATCATATGCGGTAAGGTAAGTGCACTTGACTTTTTTGTAGAGTTGGAGACCTTGCTGAAGAACGCATCAATATCTTCATGAGTGTGACCAACCATAAGGAAACTGAGCTTGATTGTCTCAAACACACATTTGGTAACAAGCATTGACAAATATGCTAGCACATATCTAGAAAATAAAAGTAAGTATGAGCTTGAGAAACCCTTAAGTAAAATGATTTACCTATTTTTGTTCTCGCCTGCACAATTATCCATCTGTAAAAGCAAATGACGAGGAAGCTTATTTGATGTTGAGGACACATGTACACTATTTGAGCTAGATCCCTCCACTGAACCAGAACTCTCAACAGGGCCATCTATTTTTTGTGCATGCTGCTGACAATGCCTCTCATATTCCCAAGTAGCCTCAAGTGCAGACGTGTTCATGAGAGCATTATGTAAAGGCTGATGGTGTTGTTTCTTCACTTTGAGATCACTGATAGGACTTGTCTATGAGTGGGCTTCAAGGTTTCTGAAACACATGGCCAACGGCCCAATAGTGAAATTGGAGTTGTTAGTGAAAAGTGTCCATATGACTCACAACCGTGTCCATGTGTTAGCACACCTGTTAAAGAAATCGGAAGTTTCATGACATTTCCAAGGCACTTTGGTGTTGCAATGAGCTTTGGAATGCTGGTCTTTGAATGATCCATCTTGTCATGGATCAAGCAAAGATAATCTAATGGGCGTGACACAGAAAGCATGCGGTGTGCATAGTACTGAGACCGGCAAGTTTGTTGTGCAATCATGTGGGCATCCATCTTCTTTTGAATGGCACTGATCTCCACCAAGGATTTTGCACAAGTTTCTGCAGCCTTCAATGATGTACAAGTGTCACACTTGGAAAAGCTAGAGTGTTTTGCAATCTCCACATCTTTAAAATGAGTATTCCATATTGTTGAAGGTACCAGTGCAGATTACTTGGAGCCCCATCAAACTGAGGCACTTGTTCACATGTTCACACAGCTTCAATTGAGTGTAGATTGAAGGCAAGACCTTGAGATTTTCCCTAACCCCTGCATTTGTGGTTCGGCATTTGTGAGGCATCCTGTCTGCATTTGCTTCCACAAAAGCCTTGAGTATCTCTATGGCTGCCATAATGTGAGAGCGGGTTTTGACCAAGCGAGTGTTCCCATGAACTGAGGTTCGCGCTCCATTTAGCCACTCATCCCTCCGACGGTAGAACGTGGTCTTTGGGATCCCGTATATACTGTACCAAGCTTTGAAGCAGATGGCCACCTTATTAAATACCATGGATGTACTTTGATAACCTGTCTCCGAGGCCATTCCATCAATACACCCAGTTAGTGCAGCATATACAAACTCATGCCTTTGCTTTTGGGTGAGCGTACGAAAGACATGTCTACATTGGGTAATTTCATTTCGGTCTGCCATCTGACAACACTTCTTCTTGCAGCAGTCAATCGTGGAAATGCTCATAACACTTTTGGAAGATGTAAGATCCATCTTCACCCTCTTGCTGAAACTTGCAGGGGAAGATCTGCAACCCATGAATCGCCTTTTTCTTACAATAGGACCAATGCAAGGAACCTCTTCAAATATGAGTTGTTCTTCCGGGTTGTTATTATTGAAATCCAACCCAGAATATGTTGAACCATCTTGCTGTCTTAATTCAGATGTTCGCCACCTCACGAGGGATCCAAGATACAATGTGCCATTAGGTGAAACCTCTGTCACAACTACACCCACGAAGTCGGACCCTAGTTTCTCTTCTGACACTGCTTCCATTGGATTTATAGCTGTGATGATGCCTCTCCTGACTTCAATCTCATGAAGAAAGAGAATCACCTCATCCATCACAGCAGGCAAGCCATCATCTGGTAAACTCGTGCTACTATTTGTTTGTGACTCTGCATATTTTGTGTCAGCCTTGACTTCATCCAAATTCCACAATACAGGAGAACCCTCCTCAAATTCCATTCCCGGAACCTCAACATGCTTGTAAATGGTGTTCACCCATACGTACACACAAGATCCTTGGGCAATATTGTGACATGATGCATTATCATTTTGAACTTCCACAGTTCCAGTGCCAACTATCTCGTTGTTCTGAAGAAGACATACTTTATCTCCAGTGTTAAACATATTGTCTTGCACATAAAAATTGTGTTATTTATGATCTCTGTTTATGCAATATTTTTAAGAAATCTGAATTGCGGTTACTTAATAATATGCATGTGCAATAATATAATTATGTAAAGAGATAATATCTCATGCTTGATTAATACAACTGATGGGCGGGATTAATCCCGCCCACGACTCCCTCCGACGAGGAACGGTCGGCGGATTAATCCCGCCACTGATTAACTCCGGCGAGGAAGAGTCGGCAGGATTAATCCCACCGACTCTCTTCCTTGTCGGAGAGATGCGGCAGGATTAATCTCGCCGGAGAGAGTCGGCGGCGGGATTAATCCCACCGACTCATCCTTGCCGGAGAGAGTCGGCGGCGGGATTAATCCCGCCGACTCATCCTCGCCGGAGAGAGTCGGCGGCGGGATTAATCTCGCCAACTCATCCTCGCTGGAGAGATGAGGCGGCGGGATTAATCCCGCCGCATCTCTCCGACGAGGAAGAGAGTCGGCGGGATTAATCCCGCCGCCGATTACCTCCGGCGAGGATGAGTTGGCGGGATTAATCCCGCCGACTCTCTTCCTCGTCGGAGAGATGAGGCGGAATTAATCCTACTGCGGACTGCCTCTGACAAGGAAGAGGCAGCGGGATTAATCTCGCCCACAATTCAGCCGACGGTGAATGGGTGGCGGGATTAATCCCGCACACAACTCTCTCCGAAACTATGATTTTAAATAGATCTCGGGATAAATCCTGCCCCTAAATCTTTAAAACAGGGAAGTGGTGGCGAGATTAATCCCGCTGCTCTTTTTCAGAGGCGGAAAAGCATTACCTGGACTAATTCTGCCATGGTTATCAAAGAGATGGTGGCGGGATTAATCCCACCACCTCTTTGAAGAGGCGAAAGAGAAATGGCCAGATTAATCCCGTCGCCCCGGCTAACCGAAAATATTAAGTTAGAAGGATATTTAAACGGGATAAATCCCTAACGGAATATATTATAATCCTAATGCATTCCTAAACCCCTAAATTCTAATTTTAAAGAGAGAATGTAAGAGAGTGAATTTTTATAAGTATTTTTAAATTTGTTTATAATACTTACTTGTAAACAGCACTGAAGGCGCCGTGCTTTCTTATAAACAATAGCAACTAATTTAATGTCGCTCCTGAGATGATCACTATGAAGAAAAAAAGACTGAAGAGTGAAAAATACAGAAATGAAGAAACCCTTGCCGGAGAAAGAACCAGATCTGAATTTGAGTGAGAAATTAAATGCATTTTCAAATTTAAGATGAGTTGACACAAATATCCGACACTCTGACATATATACTCTCCAATTCCAATGAGTGTTTTAAAGTTGCATTTAATGTTATTCAAGCGATTCAAGCTGTTTAATATTACGAAATTTTAGACAATATTCTACATTCTTAGTATTCAAGTATATTTATATTATATATATATAAATATATACTTATACAATAATAAATTGATATATTATTATGTATCATTTAAATATATTCATAGTCTGTTTATTATTATTATTTTCTTAATTACTCGAGTAATTAATTTACATTTCCTAGTATCAATGGGATATTCTTTATTATTTTGAAGAATATTCTAATATTAAACCTCATTATCATAATTAAATTAGTCTTGTTCTTAATTATCTCAGTAATTATTCTACATTTGTATATATTAATGGGATTTTCTCAATTAATTTGTTATTATTTCAAGAATATTCCTATGTTAAACCTTATTATCAATATTAAATTAATATATATTATTAAAACTATATATGACTATATATTAGATAAAATGATGTATTATTATGTATAATTTAAAATATGTTCATAGTGTGTATATTAATATCATTTTCTTAATTACTTGAGTAATTAATCTTCTTTATATTAATGGGATATTCTTTATTATTTTCTTATTATTCCAAGAATATTCCAATATTAAACATGATTATCATAATAATTAATTTAGTTAATTATTTCAATACTTGATTTACATTTGTATATATTAATGGGATTTTCTCAATTAATTTCTTATTATTTCAAGAATATTCCAATGTTAAACCTTATTATCAATATTAAATTAATGTATATTATTAAAACTATATATGGCTATATATTAGATAAAATCATATATTATGTATAATTTAAAATATGTTCATAGTGTGTTTATTGATATTGTTTTCTTAATTATTCGATGTTTGTTTTGCACACATATATAAACAAATCAAAAATTTATATATACACGTGCACACACATTAGAAGACACATGCACAAGCCCTAAACCAAACTGGAGAAATATGTTGCTTCTTTATTGAAAACATCATGTTCAACGCATGTATGATCTATATGTACTCAGTCTGTGTATATGTAACACACTGAATTTACACGTGTAATATGTATGTATGTTTGTGTGTATACACGTGTGTACAAAAATAATTTTTCAACACTCTTTCTTATCTCATACATACACACCATGCATGATCCATCCTAAACCCTAAACCCTATGTAACACAATGAATTTACACATGTGATATGTATGTCTATGTGTATACACGTGTGTATGTATATATGTACTAATATATGTAATGTGTATGAATTTAATTTATTAACACTCTTTTTTCTCTCGTACATACACACCATGCATGATCCATAATATGTACTGTCTTTCTTTTCTCATATACTATGTATGTATATCTGTGTATAATATGTGTAAGTATATATGTATACTAATATATGCAATGTGTATAAAAATAATTTTTCAACACTCTCTTCTTTCATACATACACACCATGCATGATCCATCCTAAACCCTAAACCCTAAACCCTATGTAACACAATGAATTTACACATGTAATATGTATGTATGTCTGTGTGTATACACGTGTGTATGTATATATGTGTACTAATATATGCAATGTGTATGAATTTAATTTATTAACACTCTCTTTTTTCTCTCGTACATACACACCATGCATGATCCATATTAATATGCACTGTTTCTCTTCTCTCAAACATACACATCATGCATGATCCATAATATGTACTATGTCTATCTAATATTATGTACTAATATGTATGTATGTCTATGTGTATAATACACACCTTGCATGATCCATAATATGTACTGTCTCTCTTCTCTCATACATACACACCATGCATGATCCATAATATGTACTAATGTTACAATATTATGTACTATGTATATATATATTTGTGTATAATATGTGTAAGTATATATGTGTACCAATATATGCCATGTGTACAAAATTAATTTTTCAACACTCTCTTTCCTCTCATACATATATGTGTATGTATATGATGGGGTGTATGTGATACACCCACGCACACGCACACGCTGATAATATAATGAAAGAATATTCATTTAGGGCGAATCTATATTTTATTTTTTTTAAGGTTTAAGTATATTCTTAAAAGGAATATTCGACTAGGGTTAATATATATTCTATTCTTTTTAGGGTTAAGGTATATTCTTAGGGTTTCAAGAAGCAAGGCGGCGGAGGCGGCGGCTGCGAATCTCCCTCTCTCTCACACAAGTGAGATCTCTCTCTTTCTCTCTCACACGCACACTCCTGAGTTTTTTTATTTATTTTTATTCACATATACATTTATTTGTGTGTATATCTTAATAATAAAATTTATTTATGTATCTCTCACACACACACGCACTCCTATACATATATACATACACATATATATATACACACACACACACACTTATATATATATATATATATATATATATATATATCTGTGTGTGTGTGTGTGTGGTGTGTGTTTTTGTGTATCTGTATAATTTTATTAATTTATTAATTTTATCTCTCGCACACACACACACACTCATGTTTATCACACACGCATTACTGGTACACATAATATATGTATGTATATATGTACATAGGTATATATATGTGTGTATATGTATATCGTGTGTTCTGTATAATTTTATTTATTTATTTATCTCTCGCACACACACGCACACTCCTACACATATATACACATATATATATGTGTGTGTGTTTATCTGTATAATTTTATTTATTTATTAATTTTATCTCTTGCACACCCACCACTCCTGTATATATATATGTGTGTGTGTGTGTGTTTGTTTATCTGTATGTTTTTATTTGTTTCGCTCACACACGCATACACACGATATATATATACATATATATATACCTATGTACATATATTATGTGTACCAATATCTGTATAATTTATATATTTATCTATCTTTCGCACACACACGCACACTCCTATACATACATATATATATATATCTATATACACATATATATATATGTGTATGTGTGTTTATCTGTATAATTTTATTTATTTATTAATTTTATCTCTCGCATACCCACGCACACTCCTGTATATATATGTGTGTGTGTGTGTGTTTGTTTATCTGTATGTTTTTATTTGTTTCGCTCACACACACATACACACGATATACATATACACATATATATATATACCTATGTACATATATTATGTGTACCAGTATCTGTATAATTTTATATATTTATCTATCTCTCGCACACACACGCACACTCCTATACATACATATATATATATATATACACATATATATATGTGTTGTGTGGTTTATCTGTATAATTTTATCTCTTGCACACACACGCACACTCCTGTATATATATATTGTGTGTGTGTGTTTGTTTATCTGTATGTTTTTATTTGTTTCGCTCACACACGCATACACACGATATACATATACACACACATATATATACCTATGTACATATATACATACATATATTATGTGTACCAGTATCTGTATAATTTTATTTATCTCTCACACACACACACTCCTGTATATACATATACATATATATATATATATATGTGTGTGTGTGTGTGTTTATCTATATACAAATAGCGGCAGGATTAATCCCGCCGCTGTATGGTTAGCCCCGCGGGCCCTGGCGGCGGGATTAATCTCACAGCACGCCCATGCCTTGCGCGGAATGTGGTGGAATTTATCTCGCCGACAATGGCCAGTGTGAAGGGCCACGGCGGCGGGATTAATCCCGCCGGATTCTGCGCAGGGCATGGGTGGCGAGATTAATCCCGCCAAAGTTTGCATGAAGCGCATGGGCAGCGGGATTAATCCCGCCGCCCATGCGCTTCACGCAGGACATGAGCAGCGGGATTAATCCCGCCCCTCACTCATCCGTGCACAGAGTGCGGTGGGATTAATCCCGCCCCTCACTGAAGTGCATAGGCGGTGGGATTAATCCCGCCCCTCACCCATCCGTGCGCAGAGTGCGGCGATTAATCCCGCCCTCACTGAAGTGCATAGGCGGCGGGATTAATCCCGCCCCACGCCATGCCTGCGCAGAGTGCGCGGGATTAATCCCAGCCCTGGCACTTCAGGGACGTGAGGGGCGGGATTAATCCCGCCAGCTTCTAATGCCTGTGGCGGGATGAATCTCGCCACCCTTTCTTTTTTTCCTCCATTGGTAGCGAATCAATCCCACGTCTGTCTGAGACGTAGAAGGTTTACAACATACCAATGGAGGGAACTGGAAGGGTGGGAGTTCATTTCAACCATCCCTTACATGGTGGGCGAGATTAATCCCGCCCTTTCTGGAGCCTGAAGGGGTGTGAGAAATAAATCCTGCCCAGTTCTCTCTGAGACCGAGAAGGGTGGCAAGATTAATCCGCACTCCCGTTCAGGCCTCCAGAAAGGTGGCGAGATTAATCCCGCCCACTCTTTCAGGAGGCATTGAAGGGTGGCGAGATTAATCCCGCCGCACCTTCCATGTGAATATATATGTGTATGATGTTATATCTCATTTTATTTACTTTATTATCTTATCATAATATTTCGAGTAAAAGCTAGTAAACTATGTAAAACTGTCCAAGCTCACATTTGTGGTGGTTCTAAAACGAAATGTTATCTTTTTTTGCACTACACAAATGTGAGCTTTCGGACAGTTAATCGTCCACTTCTCTCGTGTATTATTTTTGTATATTTATTCGGTTTATACAAGTGTGTGTGCGTTTTTATATGAATTGTATTCATAGTGTATTATTTTGCAGAAGGACGATTTGATCAAACAAGGAGATCGAGTCATTAGTATGGAGTCGTCGTCAAATTCTGGGTAAGAATTAAAATAAAATCTGTTATACTCGGATATGTGCTTGAACTAATCATTTTTGTATTAGATGTGGAATTGAGGTGACATTAAAGACGAGAGCAGGAGAAGAGATGGGCAGGGGGATTCTGGAATCAACTTGGCCATATTTCAAACTAAATGGGAAGCGCATTGGAGCAACCATGGTTGCTGTCAAAACCTCTGTCACATCGCATGGACAAGCAAAACAATGGAAAGTAGATTCGCTAGTCAAGCACCCGAAAGCAGGCTGCGAACCCAGATTGGACGATGCTCGACAGATATGCCTTGTTCCATCCAATGTCACGTTCTCGGATCCAGAGGTCGCAGTTACAACATTAATCGGGTGGTTTTGTCGACTTGTGGATAATGACGTTCACGTGTTCACTAATGATGTTGACCTGGAGTTCTTCTTCAACTCAACGAAAGCCCATCTATGGAGGGGATCCATTGGATGTCTACTTCGAAGATCTTCAGACTCATCGAGTAGGTGTATTCAGCAGAGATTTCTTCACAATACAGAAAATCACAAGTGGAGCAATCGTCCCTCTTCACATTGAAGAAGAACACAGCGACATCATAAGGGAGATTGAGAGGGTGGCTCGGTCTCAGGTTCTTTACAGATCACGTTCAATTTGCTTAGGAAGCTTCGGGAGCTGGAAGAGTGTGCCGAGAACATTAGAACAGCTGCAATCGGGGATCACACATGTTGATTCGGATCGCAAAAGAAAATCATCAATCGTTTTGTCAGCTGCACCTGTGGCATCTCATGCTGCAATAAGCCACAAGGAAATGATGTTGGATGATAGATTTATAGTGTAGGGTTAAGTATTGCAGCGTCAACCCAAACTTCAATTACAGGCCACTCAACCAGGAACGTGTAGCTGAGCTCATGGAGAAGATGAAGGACGACAATTCTTACCGTTCCACATAATGCTGTTTTGTGCCATACTACGAAAGAAAAAAGGGCTGACAAAGTCTGGATCACAACACCAGAACAACTCAGAAGATTCAGACGGAGAATAGAAAATCATCAAGTACTACATCATTAGTGGCCAGCACACAATAACGGCAGCCCAACGACTTCTCGATGAACACAACAAAGGAACGATGGCAACAAAACTTTCCGAGCATACCCGTGAGAAGCTGACAAAAAGATCGGCGTTTTTAGCTAAGCCGAATCTCACAATCGAGCAGTACCATAAGTTATCGGCGGAATGGGACGCTGCCGACACCAACCACTACAACAGCAAAATATGGGAGAAGTTCAAACACACGCGAGCCGTGTGGGAATCTCTTCAGCGACCACAAAGAGCTACCGCAGGGAATACACAATCTGCGAACTACCGGGTAAGCAAATTGTTTGGGCGGGATTTATCTCGCCGGTATATTAATCTGTCTTTTTTCAGAGAGTTGAAGAAATTGTAGCAGTTGATTTTGCCCAGGTGGGCGGGAAGGAAACATCCTTTCTGATGATGTTGATTTCTTGCCCGAGGATAGGATCTTTGCCAAATGGTTGGGGATTATGGAATCCTTTTCAAAAGGAACACTGAAGAAGAAGCAGACAAGTGAAGGGAGCCCTCAGAGAAGTCTGCAAAGAAACCCAGTAAGACGCCGAAGGCTAAGTCTGTTCAATCTATAAAGGATGTAGACAACGATTTCAAGCTCACATGGTTGAAGCCTTTAAATGGAACAACGATGGAGGAGATGGAAGTCTTGGCTGATTTGGTGATTGATGGCAAACTACAATTAATAACAGCAGCCCACCTCTCCTTTTCATCTCAAGGCAATGGAGTTGAAGACGGTCAGGCACTTCAAGGAGTGGTTGGGAATACACTGCCACAAACTGGGTTGGACCTCGGCTTCAACATACGAAGAGGTCAGCAAATATTTGCATGTGACAACGATGATATGCTTGTCGAATGGGTGAATCAATCGGAAGATCTGGGCAAGAATCTATTGCACGCCAACGCCAAAAAGGAGAACATTGCGATGACGCCTTCTCTTATGGCAGTCCTTCAGCAGCGGAGAACCGAATTGAACCTTATAAAGGAGGATGCTACGAATCACGACAAGCCCTACAGATGTTTGTTGTTGGATTCGGAGACTTTATGGGGTAACATCACTGCTTGTAGGAAACCGTTTCAATTGTTCGTGATGGATCGGCGGGTGTCAAAAAATCTTTGACAGATAGGCACTAGAGGATTGGTGGAGAAACTTAGCCGTGCAAGCATGTACAAAGAAGGTATTTATTATTGAATTCATGCTTGCACTCTTCACTGATACCTACGTTTTCAGGTATTTATTTCTTGATTCTTGCTCATGTCACCGATACTTTTGCCTTCGCCTTCGCCAAGAAGAATAACATCGTTGGACAGGATTTTATATGAATGATGCTTCCCAAGTGCATTGATACGTTGTTCACTTGGTTGTTAGGAATGCGCCAAACAATTTCAAGCTTCCAAATGACTGGCCAGGCATCTGTTTGCACTCCAACGGCCCTGAACCTCCATCCGATACACCGATAGGTGAGAGTGACGTATTCGGCAATGTACGTTATCCAAACATTACAAGTCAAGCGGCACGGAGCATCGTCAACTTGATCAGGGGTCCTCACAGTGATGCGTGGGTTTTTGACTACTGCACTAGGGGGTCCGTCTTGAAGGAGTGTTACCTTCGGATACATGTGTGTTTGCCGTTGAAAAGGATAAGACCATGGTTGAGGACCTGAACAAGTGGATAGAGAGGTTCTCAACTGACTACCCCAACGAATCCATAAAGGAGTATTTGAGAAAGTTCCCTCCAGAAAGTGCGATAGCTCTGAAGAATCTGGTTCAATGTCGGAGTCTGAGACGAACTTCAATCAGATATTAGACCGGAAGTTATCTCGAGGAGTACAGAACATTCACACAATGGAAACATCAGAAGATAGAAGATCTTGAACCATCTCACAAGCGGCTTAGACCTTCTTCGCCTCACTCAGAAGGTAATAGCGAAGAAGAATTGTTAATGAATTCTTAGAGTGACGAATAGTTGTAAATGAGTGTAACATAAGGCATTTTTGTATATTTCTTTATATTTGTACAGAAAATAAATTCTCAAGGATTAATGAAGCTTTTAGTTCAAACATGGGTCACACATTAACAAGGTAAATAATATACCTTGATAATTTTAAGGTCAGCTAATTATCATTTTGCAGATGTAATGAAACATTGAGAACATGGATTTTCAGCATTGCCATGAGGTAAGAGAGGGGTTTGGCAAATTTCTTGTGCCACATGTCAGAATGACAGAGTTCATGCAGGAAATGGATAATAATGCAGCTCAAAACATCGTTACCATGGGGGCCACTTCAGTTTTTTCATCATCATTGGCTTCAGTTCCGAAATCAATTTCTTCAGCGCATGCAATATCTGAATCTTGTAAGGATGATGTACAATTAAATGATGAAGGGATAGGCAACGAATATAGTGGCAACGATAAATGTGAAAGGGAGCAAACAAGTGATTTGCAAAGTATTCAAGAGGCAACGCTATCCATGTTACTCATGGCCATATTGTGTTGTTGGATGTCAATGGTGTTCTGCTTCATCGACAAAGGCCCGAGGATAGGAAAAAAGAAATCAAACAAGGAGATTTCATTCCTTGTCATGGTAAATTTCGATATGATATTATTTTTCGTCCAGGGTTGGATCGTCTCTTTCAAAAGCTTAAGGAGATGGGTGCGCTTGTGGGGATTTGGTCATGCATGCAGATTCATAACTTAACACCGCTGTTGAATTTGCTTAAGAAACATTGTAGTGTTGCAGAAGAGGTGATTCGTAAAGATTGGATTTTTGACCAGCGAATTGTTATAAACCTCTCGAATTTCACAATATAAGAAAGGAAAGCAAGCCATACTTCTTCAAGAATGAAAGAATAATTGGGACTCATGGGAGATCAGTCGCTTAAGGATAATGAAGAACGCACATATCTTAGTGTAGACGACTCTCCTCAGAAGGCTATGCTCAACCAAAACATTGCTTGTATTCATCCAATCACTTTCGATCCATATTCTGATACCATATCATGGATGAGCTAGTGAACTACTTGGATACGTGCCTCAGAAAGAAGAATCTCGAAAATTTTTGTGAGCAGTATCCACCGTATCAACATTTCCTGAAGCTTTTCTTTCTCGTGATTTGAATTTTATAAAATGAAGGATAGCAACCGGGCGCTTTATAATATTATTCTTAAGGAACGTCATTTTTAGATGAGCCTTTATGCAGACCTTTCTTATCACATCTTATGTATTAACAAGGATGGCAACTCCCAATTGCATTCGTGAGAGTGTTAGTGGTGGCAACAACATCAAGATATTGACCAAAATGATTTGATTAATCCGGAGAGTGATGATTTAGACAAAATGAGGAGATTTCTCTGTATGGTAGAAAAAGTATTTATAAAAAAAACATGTTGATAAGAAATGATTTCATTTGTAATTATGTTTGATAGTATTTTTATTATTGTAAACTATTTTTAGAATAAATGAATATTCTAAGATATTTTAGGAATATTCCTTACTAAGTAAGGTTATTGAAGGATTAATTAATTAATTAATTAATATTTAAGGCTTAATTACATATTTAATTAAAATTAATTAATAATTAAAACTTAAGTATTAATTAGTAATTTATTTTATATTCCCATTTTCACGTATCATGCCCATTTTAGTTATAACATGCATACATGGCCTGGTGGTCTTGAGATTGTGTCAAAAGAGCCAAACCCAATCGCGAACTTAAAAAGCAAGAGTAAGATGGCAGTGTTGATCAGCAGCTGCTTTGTGACAAGCTTGGGCATGGTGTAAGTGATGAGCCAACTCCTCTTGAATCCGATGAAGATGATTAAGACGGGCTTCGGCCGATGGGTTCACTAGGATGTTGATGCAGGCATGCATAGACCATTCGGGATGTTGCCCAATGATTGCAAAGAACGGCAACTAACTTGTTAAGGTATGCACCGAGTTGTTATATGCGAACTCTGCAATGCCAATGGGGAAAAGGTCAACCCAGTTGTCCTACTAGTAGTTGCTAAAACATTGAAGGTACTACTCCATGGTTTGGATGGTATGCTTTGTCTGATTGTTACTTTATGGATGGTAACCTAAGAAGAGCTTGCACTGAATATGGAAGAGCTCAAGCAACCACTTTTAAAACTTGGTAGCAAACTAAGGGCCACAATCACTGACAATGTTCTTTGGTAAGCCATGTAACCGAAATACCTCTCGTACCACTATATCAACCGTCTCCTCACTTATGATAGATTTGGTGCATGGGATGAAATGAGTCATCTTGAAAAACCTATCCACCATAATCAATGTTGAGTCAAATCTTTTAGAACTTAGGAAATTAGTGATGAAGTCCATGAAAATTAATTTTTAAGGGCCACTTGGAACTGGCAATGGCTAGAGCAAAGCATATGGGCGATGGTGAGGAGCCTTGGACCAACAATATGCATCACAAGAGCATACAAAATTAGCCATATGCCTACAAATTAAGGCCACCAATAATCGTGGATAACAAGCTCGAGTATCTTCTTAGCTCCAAAATATTTAGCAACAATAGCACTATGGCAATATTGTAATACCTGAAGATGACAAGAACCTTCTGGTATATATAGGAGTTCATTATAGAACAGCAAGTCATCTCGAACATTGAACCGCCCGTAATCACCACGGTCATAATTAGAGTTGGAACTCAAAGCGTGACCTAGAACAATATGGTTCAAGACATTCTAAGCAAAGGCATCAACTGGTAGCATCATGTGAACCATGTTCAAAATGCTGGAATCCACTAGAGTTGGTTTTACCTCAGCAATCATCACTTTCAAACGATCGAATCCCAAAAGAACTTATCATTGTTGGTTAAATGTTGGGTCACCAGGATGAGGAGCTAAATAAGATTGTTGAGATAGAGTGTCTGATTTACCCTGCTGTGAACATGGTCTATACATGATGACAAAGTTGAACCATGTTAAGAACTGGGCCTAGCAAAATTGCTAACGACTCAAAACTTGTGCTGACTGAAAGTACATAAGGTTCTTATGGTCATTGTAGACTACTACTAGTGTGGTGAACCCTCCAGGAAATGCGTTTATTCTTCAAACGAATCCACAACAGTCAAAAGTTTCTTATCATGTACTTTATAATTAATCTCCAGTGCGAGAAACTTGTGGGAGTGAAATGCACTACTGGGTGGAGCTAATCATTTTCACCGACTTAAGAAAGGATGCTCGCAAGTGCAAAGTCTGCTACATCGGTCTCAATGACAAAAACTCTGCCAAGATCTGGGTAAGCCAATATCAAAACGGAGGTGAAGGCCTGCTTCAAGGCATTGAAAGCAACATCCACTTCCTGTGTCCACACAAATTGCTTGTCCTTTTGTGTGAGTTTGGTGAGTGACAATATGATTTTTGAGTAGTCTTTGATGAACTTGTAATATAAGTTAGCAAAGCTAAGGAAATATTGAACATCCCGTACAGACCAAGGGACTTGCCAATTTAACATAGTCCTCACCTTGGTAGGATCCATTAAAACTCTTGCAGGCGAGACAATGTACCCCAATAACTTCACATGATTTTGCTCAAAACTGCACTTCTCAAACTTGGTATAAAGGTCATGGTTCCGTAACTGTTGCAGAATTTGCCGAACATGCTCCTCATACTCCTTCAATGTTTTGGAATATATAAGGATGTCATCAAGGTACACTATCAAGAACATGTCCAAAAACTCGCAAAAATATCGTTAGCCATATGTTAAAAGACAGTTGGTGCATTGATGAGACTAAACGGCATCACTGTGTACTCAAAATGTCCATACCGCATGCAAAATGTAGTCTTCCACTCGTCCCCCTAGCGAATCCTAATTAAGTTATAAGCACCTCGAAGGTCAATCTTAAGGGTAATGGTTGCTTACCGTCACTTTATTGAGCACGCGATAATTCACCACCAAACATAACAAGCCGTTCTTCTTTTTAACAAAGAAGATAAGTGCACCCGCTAAAGACTTTGAGTGTCAAATGATTTCATTGGAAAGGTTCTCTTCAATGTATGTCCGCAAAACCTTGAGCTTTGTCGAAGAGAGTCCGTAAATCAGTCCCCAAGGGGGTTGAGTACCTTCTACTAGGTCAATAATATAATCATATGGCCGGTGTTCAAGGAGCTTACTAGCCTTAACCTTGTTGAAGACGTTAACAAACTCATTATACTTAACTAATAGTTGAATTAAAGACTTACTCAAGTTGAACTTCGTTATTGAGATGATAATGACAATAAAAACTAATAAGGGATCTTGTTTACCCTTTTGAATGAATTCATTCAAAGAGATCGTACAAGTTTACAAGAACTCCAAAATTGAGTCGGGAAAGTTGAAAACCTTTACCTCATTCGGCAAACTAAAACACCACTTGCATCAATCAATAGTTGGATTGTACATTTCAAACCATGGTGTACCAAGAATAACTAGATACTCAGGATTGTTAATCATATTAATTAAAATCCTGCAGGAACTATCTCTCAAGGTTACTTGAATGAGCTTAGACTCCTCAATAACACCACATGATGTCATAGGCTAGGAATCCACAACAGAGATAGAAACTTGGTATGGGAGCTTCTTTAAGGAAATGGAATGTCGACGTGCAAAGGTGGGATCTATGAAATAAGCATTGGCTCCTGAGTCCAACAAACTTGATGCTATAACCTTGCAACCTCTTGCCATACAAAGCTCAACTTGTATGGCAAAGGACTTACCAACTCAAGACGATGGAATGAAACCAGTTGTTTCGCAAGGACTCTTTATGTTCAGGATGGTTCAACCAAACGGCTCCTACTTTGGTTGGACTTACTCGTTTAACTCTTCATCCAACTTGTTAAGAACTTCAAAACCGTTGCTTTGGCTCAATGCTTTGGGACTCTCAGGGCGAATGTAATTAACCATGATGGACTAAGAATTCATGGGATGAACATGGTTGACCATGCGCCTCGGCTTTTCAGACAGTTGATTGTGATGTGACCAAGACCACCGCAGTATAAGCACAAACCATTAGTTCTACAATGTTGCTTCTCAGCTGCAATCAATAGTCCCTTGTATGCATCCAACCAAGTACACCCGAGTATAATGTTAAAAATTCGATGTGAAAACATGTGGAGTTGCAACTTGTTCAGATAAGTTCCAAAATACATAGGTACTTGAGCAAGTGTGGATGAAACAACACCCATCACCGTACAAAACATGCAAAGGTTCCTTTACTAACACCATCATCAATGCACAATGATGCACGTTGTAATTAAAATGGGCATGATACGTGAAAATGGGAATATAAAATAAATTGCTAATTAATACTTAAGTTTTAATTATTAATTAATTATTTAATTAATATGTAATTAAGCCTTAAATATTAATTAATTAATAAATTAATCCTTCAATAACCTCACTTAGTAAGGAATATTCCTAAAATATCTTAAAATATTCATATTATTCTTCGTTCTAAAAATAGTTTACAATACTTAAAATTACTATCAAACATAATTACAAATGAAATCATTTCCTTATCAACATGTTAATTTTTTATAAATACTTTCTTCCTAACCATACAGAGAAATCTCCTCATTTTGTTTAAATCATTACTCTCCGGATTAATCGAATCATTTTGGTTAATATCTTGATGTTGTTGCCACCACCTAACACTCTCACAAATGCAGTTAGGAGTTGCCATCCTTGTTAATACATAAGATGTGATAACCAAGTCTGCATAAAGGCTCATCTAAAAAATGACGTTCCTTAAGAATAATATTATAAAGCGCCCGGTTGCTATTCTTCATTTTATAAAACTCAAAATCACGAGAACGAAAAGTGTCAGGAAATGTTTGATACGGTGAATACTGCTCACAAAAGTTTTCAAGATTCTTCTTTCTGAGGCATGTATCCAAGTAGTTCACTAGCTCATCCATGGTACTGATATCAGAATATGGGTCGAAAGTGATTGGATGAATACAAGCAATGTTTTAGTTAAACATAGCCTTCTGAGGAGAGTCATTTACCACTAAGATATGTGCATTCTTCATTATCCTTAACTGATTAATCTCCCCCTGAAGCCCAATTAATCTTTCATTCTTGAAGAAGTATGGCTTGCTTTCCTTTCTTATATTGTGAAATTCGAAAGGTTTATAACATATTCGCTAGTCAAAAATCCAATCTTTACGAATCACCTCTTCTGCAACACTACAATGTTTCTTAAGTAAATTCAGCAACGGTGTCAAGTTCTGAATCTGCATGCATGACTAAATCCCCACAAGTGCACCCATCTCCTTAAGCTTTTGAAAGAGACGGTTCAACCCTGGACGAAAAATGATATCATATCGAAATTTACCATGACAAGGAATGAAATCTCCTTGTTTGATTTCTTTTTTTCTATCCTCGGGCCTTTGACGATGAAGCAGAACACCATTGACATCCAATGTCAGAGTTTTAACCCAAAGGGCCAACACGTGGCAACACGTGGCTGCCAGGTGGCCATTCGGCGTCATCACCCTGTGTGAGCAACGCTAAGTTCCCCAGAACAACCCCAACGACCCTAGGGTTAGACTCTAATGCCCAAGTGGACAAGAGACTTAGGGTTTAGCCTAAGTCTCCCTAGAATGTTTGCCCCCAGAACCCTTGAGGGATAACCCTAGTTGACTTAGGGTCTTGCCCTAAAAGACCTAGACAGGCTCATGCCCTAACCCCCATCAAGGAGACATGTGTTCCACACATACCCCCGTGATAGAGCTAAGGCATTGTCACTTACCCCTTGAGGAATCACCCTCATCCGGGAGTACAACCCCTTTAGGGCGACAAGGGGTACCCTGAACCACGACTAACCCCTAAGGGTTTGAGTGGCCAAGTTACACTCTAGACCTAGGGCTAGTACTTAGTGAGGACACAAGTGTGCGCCGTAGGCGAACACGAGTGTTCTGCTAAGCAAACTCCCTAAGACTAGGTTTGGGATAACCCTAAGCACATGACCTTGCGAGTGCCTTACGAAAGGGCTTCTGCTAATGAGCTTAGGTTGTTCAACCCCTGGATTTCAAGGAGAACACTCCCCTAGCCAAGTGTGCCAAAGCACACCTAGTTACGAGACCTAACCTCCCTCGAGCGGATGCCCAAGGCTTAGCACCCTAGTGCAAGCACAAGCATGCCTGTTTGCTAGAGTATCCAACCCCTTAGCGACAAGCCCATGACATAACCCCAAAGGGCGTGCCTCGGGCGTTGTACCATGTGACGTTTAGCCCAGTGTCACATCCCCATGTGACACTGCCTTCCAAGATGTGGGCTATCATGCCATAGCCCTTAGATTCAAGAGTTGCACCAAGTACCACAAACGTGGTTCCTAAATGCCAACTCTAGAACCCTCAATGAACCCTCAGGAACCAGGTAACGTGAGCCTGTCAAACAAGATCCCACGCCCATAGTTGGACAAGGACACGAATGTGCCTTGCTTGGCCGTGAGTGCTACACCTAGCTTGACGTGGAGGAGGAGGTTGGAGACAAGCCTCAACCTCTGCCTCTTGGAACGTGCATTCCGACAAGACCTCCCAGGCATGGATCCGCCAACGTTAAGGGTAAGCTACCCCGAAGGTGGGACGTACCCCTGGTATCTGGAAGTTAGGGCGGCACAACAGAGGGTTGTGCCTTGACGACACAAGCTAGAGCTTGCACCGGGAGAAGAGTAACGAGCTC
The DNA here is from genome assembly GCA_003024785.1 of Selaginella tamariscina. NCBI lineage: Eukaryota > Viridiplantae > Streptophyta > Lycopodiopsida > Selaginellales > Selaginellaceae > Selaginella > Selaginella tamariscina. The sequence continues at coordinate 94,205 of PUQB01000503.1, forward strand.
AGTCATGAACCCAGGAACCCTCACTCCTATATACTACCTTATTTATGTGACAGAGGCCCCCCCCCCTGTTTTCCTGTTTACATAAGTGGGCTAGCACTGAATTCTCATTCCCAAAGGGAACATACTTGGTGAGTTATCCATCGACCCCTAAACCCTAACCTGTCAAACCTGGGGGTATTTCTAAGCATATCCGACATGCCGAACTCACCGGAACTAGCCATTAATCCAACCGGGACATGGAAAACCAAGGTAAGAGTTTTCTAGATGAAAGTGCTAGCTTCGCCCAGAGTTTCTTGCAAATACCTAATGACACCCGGCCGGACCATCACTAGATATCCAAGTGCACTAAGCAGGCCTGTTTCTTCTACACCTAGGGCTTATCAACATAGTACAGTAGGTAACAACAGTCAACGTCCAAAGTAAAGGGTCGAGTCATAGTAAAAACTATGACATCCAACAACACAATATGACCATAGGTAACATGGGGTAGCATTGCCTCTTGAATGCTTTGCAACTCACTTGTTTGCTCCCTTTCACATTTATCTATTGACACTATATTGTTGCCTATCCCTTTATCATTTAGTTGTACATCATCTTTATAAGATTCAAATATTGCAGGTGCTGAAGAAAGTGATTTAGAAACTGAAGGTAATAAAAATGGTGATGAAAAAACTGAAGTGGTCCCCATGGTAACAATGTTTGAGCTGCATTATTATCCATTTCCTGCATGAACTCTGTTATTCTGACATGTGGCACAAGAAATTTTCGCCAAACCCCTCTCTTACCTCATGGCAATGTTGAAAATCCATGTTCTCAACTGTTTCATTACATCTGCAAAATGATAGTTAGCTGGCCTTATAATTATCAAGGTATATTATTTACCTTGTTAATGTGTGACCCATGTTTGAACTAGAAGCTTCATTAATCCTTGAGAATTTATTTTCTGTACAAATATAAACGAAATATACAAAAATGCCTTATGTTACACTCATTTACAACTATTGGTCACTCTAAGAACTCATTAACAATTGTTCTTCGCTATTACCTTTTGAGTGAGGTGAAGAAGGTCTAAGCCGCTTGTGAGATCGTTCATGATCTTCCTTATTTTCTGTTGATGTTTCCATGGGTAATGGAGTTCTGTACTCTTCAAGATAACTTTCGGTCTAATATCTGATTGAAGATCATCCTCAGACTCCGACATTGAACCAGATTCCTCTTCAGAACTATCGCACTTCTCGGGAGGGAACTTTCCCAAATACTCAAGTATGGGTTTGTTCGGGTAGTCAGTTGAGAACCTCTCTATCCACTTGTTCAGGTCCTCAACCATGGTCTTATCCTTTTCAACGACAAACACACATGTATCCCGAAGGTAACACTCCTTCAAGACAGACCCCCTAGTGCAGTAGTCAAAAACCCATGCATCATTGTGAGGACCCCTGATCAAGTTGACGATGCTTCGTGCCTCTTGACTTGTGATGTTTGGATAACGTACATTGCCGAATACGTCCCTCTCAGCTATCAGTGTATCGGATGGAAGTTCAGGCCTGTTGGAGTGCAAACAGATGCCTGGCCAGTCATTTGGAAGTTTGAAATTGTTTAGCGCATTCTTAATAACCAAGTGAACAACCGTATCAATGCATTTGGGATCAACATCATTCATATAAAATCCTATCCAACGATGTTTATTTTTCTTGGCGAAGGCAAAGGCAAAAGTATCGGTGACATGAGCAAGAATCAAAAAATAAATACCTGAAAACATAGGTATCAGTGAAGAGTGCAAGCATGAATTCAATAATAAATACCTTCTTTATACATGCTTGCACGGCTAAGTTTCTCCACCAAATCCTCTAGTGTCTTATCTGTCGAAGGATTTTTTGACACCCAAATCCATCACGAACGGTTTCCTACAAGCAGTGATGTTACCCCATAAAATCTCTGAATCCAACAACAAACATCTGTAGGGCTTGTCGTGATTCGTAGCATCCTCCTTTATAATGTTCAACTCGGTTCTCCACTGCTGAAGGACTGCCATAAGAGAAGGCGTCATCGCAATGTTCTCCTTTTTGGCGTTGGCGTGCAATAGATTCTTTCTCAGATCTTCCGATTGATTCACCCATTGGACAAGCATATCATCGTTTGTCACATGTAAATATTTACTGACCTTTTCGTATGTTGAGGCCGAGGTCCAACCTCGTTTGTGGCAGTGTATTCCCAACCACTCCTTGAAGTGCCTGACCGTCTTCAACTCCATTGCCTTGATATGAAAAGGAGAGGTGGTGCTGATGTTGTTACCTCAGTACCCACACTTGATCCTTGGCGCACTACTCCTCTTTTCTCTGTAATTCTACTCCCCTATCTCTACGCCCTAACCTAAAGCCCTATGTGCTAAGGTGTACATAGAATTCTTGAGGTAGTTAGACGGTGTAGAGCGTAGGAGGAAAAACTTGGAATTGTTGGTTGTATTTTTGCCCCATGAATAAACTTCTAACATTCCTCCTAACCTAAAGCTCTATTTCCTAGAGAACCCTAATTTCTAAAGAACCCTAATTTCTCCTTAACTGCTTGTCTGCCAAATCCACCTCTTGCCACTGATCCATCGCAAATCTGAGTTGAGACCACCTACCCATCTACAATTCCCTCTCTAGCGCACCACAATCCACCTTCAATTTTAGTATCCAAAGACCTTTGAACTTGCACAAACCCTAAACCCTTGCCGCCCACACACACCACTCCAATCTGCTGGCCAAACCTGCAAATCTTGCCTGTAGTCTCCACGGCTCCCTTCCCTGAGTGATCCTAGTCCTACCCAGCTACTCAATCTACCTAGAATCCCTACTATGCTAGCATCTAGCCCTTCTTCTCTAAAACACCCAAAAACCTCTAAAAAATGCATGGCGCCTGGAGGGTGCCATAGAAGGAGCCTACATGCTCCAAATGCCCAGAAACAAGAACTTAGAAAATTCGCTCCTCTACCGCCGCCAATCTGCAATGCAATCGTGTTAATATGACCCGACATGAGTTTAAACGTAAATATCTTTCTTCACTTTTTAACAATGTAACATGAGATACACGATAGCTTGGTGCACATGGAAGCATGTTAGCATGTAAGGGCTTAGAAGAGGCACCAATGTCAATGTGGAGGGTTAAGGATAATTAAATAGGCATGGATACCAAGGTCCAACTTAGGGATAAACTCACCAAGTTAAAGGATAGCAACTAGGTAAGGATATTAAACCCACCATAAATTTGTTTGTAAAAAATAAATTTCTATAATTTAATTTTGTTTATAATTTTGTGTAACAAAAATTTATTTATAACAAAAGGTTGTCACAGAATTTTAATAAAAAGTTTGTCACGTTTTTTTTTTATAACATAATTTTATTTATAAATATTTGTCACTAAACTTAACAACTTTAATTAAATTTTAGGAACAAAGATTGAGTAAGCATTTATAAATTTTAAAAACAAATATTCTTATTGTGCTTCATGTTGTTGAATAGATATTTAAATAGTTAATAATGGTGGGGAAACAAAAATACATAAAGTCTTGAATCACACTTAAGGATTGAATGTTAAATGAATGAACTTTACAACATATCTAATTAAATATTAAGCTTGAAACAAATGATTTCTCAACTATATATGTATCCAAATGTTTCATTTTCACTAGACAAAATAAAGTTTTCATCATGGGATGGCACAATACATGTTACTTTGTTATATATATAAATAAAAAAAGAGTTGTAAACTAATGATGCTGTAAAGTAATTATAGGACTAACTATAACTTATGGTTTTTTGTGAAATTCAAGTTAAGTATGTAAATATATATGTTGATGTAATGAAGTATATTATTTGACTTAATATTTTCATTTAACAATTTTGTTACGAATTTTAAAAATGTTTAATAACACTATACTATTAAAATAGGATACAAACACTTACATCATCTTTTGTAATTAAATTTGGGGCCTACGCACCCTAATTGACGCACCCCTTTATTATTATTATTATTTTTTTACATATTTTCAGAATGCAATATGATTTTTTAAAATTAAATATTTATTTAAAACATAATTTACATCGATATTTAAATAGATATCATTATTTAAACTATTATTTTTCATTTTAAAAATGTATAAAAAAAAATAACGTCCACCTATCGAAAAGGGTGCATCACCTATTGAGTCTCTTAAACTTTTGATAAAAATTCATATTATAAGTGTCACTTATAATTATTTAATTGTATGAATGATTTATAATTATTGAATTTCATACAACTTGCTCTTGAAAATCGTTTAAAATTATTTATTCTTATTAATATGTCTTATTAAATAAATATATATAACATGTCTAACAAGTAATGAAATAATACATGAACCCAATTAATTAGAAAAAACAAATATTTTTATTATTTTTATTTAATATTGCATTAATGTCAATAATCTTCTTAAAAAATAATTTGAATTAGTCTTCCCAATGCTTTACGAATGTCAAATTCAAAGCACAAAATTAAGTTTGTACTAAGAAAAATAAAATTTTTCTTAAGCAACATTATAAAAACTTAATTATAAAATGATACACTCTTAACATAAAGTTCTTAAGGACATTATTATTAATAATAACAATATCCCCTTATGCATATATATTTTCATAAAAATTAATAAATGACTTAATAACCTCCTTGACATTATAGTTTTCATTAATTAAAAACAAATAAAACTTAACAAAGTTAAACAAACATGAAAAAAAACTCTATAAATTCCATGCATTCTCAAGACATGAACATATATATATATATATATATATATATATATATATATTATATATATATGTTTACATCAATATAGATGTTATACTATATATATCCATTATATACTTATTTAATAATTGATTTCTGTTCCATTTAAAATGGTAAAATTAATTAGTAACAAACAAAAACTATGTATATGAAATATTAAATTTAGTAATACCATATTTTATTTATAGTTTAAATTATAATATTCATAGAACAAATATTACATAATTATGATTAAATACTCTTTTTATGATTTAACAATAGAAATCAAGTCAAACTTTAAGTTTGACTAGGAGAATGTGTATTATATTACATATATGTGCATATATATATATCATTCCATAGAAAGATGCCCATATTTTTGCATTAAAATTTAAAATTGAATAATCTATTAAGATAATTATATTATCTCTATATATATTACACTCTCAAGGTATACACATGAATGCATTAGTTATTTGTATACTTTGTTAATAAATTAATAAATAATGTCAAGTCATTTTAAAGTCAACCATGTAATATTTATTTGTGAATATTATAATTTTATTATAGTAAAATAGAATTTTTAATATTTCATGTAAGTTTATGTTTGTTATTAATTATTTTTGTTATTTTAGGTTGAATGGGAATTATAAACTTGAATTGTTAAATTAAGTTTAATGCACATATATGATTTAACATTTACATTGACTCTTCTACTTGGGGGATGGAGGATCATGTATGTATGTATGTACATGTCTTAGGAATGAATGAACATATATTATATATATACATAATTATGTTTATGTATATGTTTATTTGTGTACATTTGTATATACAATACATATTTTTAAGTCTTGATGCATCAAATCTTCATTATTTTAAATACTATAAAAATTAAAAAAACAAAAAAATAGAGACTGTATAAGCAACTTATAAAATATTATTTACTTGTTAAAATAGAGTCTCACAAGATGATAATTTAAAAAGACATTCTACTTATGACTCAATAATGTCACGACCCGATACAGGATACAGGATACAGGATATGCCTACAGAATATACCTACAGGATAAGGATCACCATTTTTAGCTCATGACTAAATTAGGTTCATGACCAGATTAGTTCTTGGAGTTGTGAGCATAAAAGCTCCAACTTAATTGTTGTACAATCAGTTACTATCAACACCAGTCATTCTACGATCATTCTTGTCTTGTTCCTTGTTCTTATCTTGTTCCTTGCTCTTGCCTTGTTCTTGAATCAAGCATTCTTGTTTTTATTCTGCTCTTGGGTCGTGGCTTGACAGTTTGATAGTAACTACTTCATAGCACTTCGATTTCCAGTTACTTTTTTTTCTTAGCTTTTCTCTCTTGCTTTTCTTCTTCTTTCTTTCACGGATCATGGTAGATTTTGAGCAATTTCAACGCGAGCACTAAATGTTACTTCATGAGCTGGCCACTTGCGCCAAGTGGTCACAGATCTGCAAGGTTCCAAGGTGGCAAAATGTCCTATTAAAGCCAGGAAGTTCAAGACGCGTGAAGTTGAAGCTGAAGTTTAGTCGAAAAACTTCAATGTCCACTTCGTCTAGGAGCCGCAAAGTTGGACATAGGTGCAGGATCCATTAGTGCTGCTCATACCATTCCATCACTCAAGTTTCCTGTACACATTCGCCTCAACAACCGAGAGCTCAAGGAGTTTACCCTGTTAGACACTGGTGCAAATGCATGCTTTATGGATGACACTTTTGCAACTCAGCATGGCATTCCGGTGGTGAAGTTGAAGCGTGCAGTTCTTGTAGAGGTTGCAGATGGTCGTATGATTGCTTCTGGCACAATTACCCATGCTACCACACCTCTTTCTTGCACTCATGGCGCATTCAACTGTTTGATTTCCTTTAACTTGATCAAGACTCGGATGACTCCCATTGTTTTGAGCATGCCATGGTTCATGGTTGCAAATCCTCAGATCGACTGGAGGTCTAGGACGCTCATGTTTTCTTCTCCGATAGCCAGGATCAATCCTGTACCTTCTTGCGTGCAGGATATGACCTTAGTGTCTGAGGCAGTACAAGCTACAGGATTGACCATGCCTATTTCTGTATCAGTGTTGAAGATTCTTCCTCGATAGGATTCACCTCTTATCAATCCGTCAACACATCTGCAGGCTCTCTCCACTCCTGTAAGTTCACGAATTCCTGTACAGGGTTCTTCCAATCCTGTATCAGTGTCGAAGGTTCCTCCACAACAGGATCCACCTCCTGTCAATTCGCGTCAGCACATTCACAGGCTCTCCTCACTTTGTGCATTCACAGACTTCTGTACATGATTTTTCAATCCTGTACACTCGTCAACATCCGCACAGTTTTCCCCAATCCTGCCTCTTTTCATTACTCTACTTCTGTTCCACCCCCCAAGATCCTTCTTCTTTTTCAGTCACAACTCCCTCCTTCTCCTCTCCGAGTTCTTACCACTACATGCATGAACTTGCCACTGATCCTGCTCCTTTCCACCTTTTTGCTTTCAAGTAACTCCTACGTCCTCTTCTACCTTTCCTGTATCTGACTCTCCTTTTCAATCTCCTTCTCCTTCTCCTTCTCCTTCTCTTCTTCTTCCTCCATCCAAGTATCACTCCTTTCAGGACGTTTTTGACAAGCACAAGGCTGCAGTTCTTCATGACTGTCCTATCGATCTTGGAAGGAAAGACTCCACCGTTCGACCGATTTATGCACTGTCACCACAGATTGGAGGTTCTTCGCCAGTACATCGAGGACAACTTGGCATCCGGCTTCATTCGTCACTCAAAGTCCCCTGCAGGAGCACCTATCTTCTTTGTCAAGAAGAAGATGGGAGTTTATTTGGTTGTGGATTACAGGGGTTTGAATCAAGTCACCATCGGAACGGTACCCATTGCCATTGATCCCGGAACTTCTCGATGGCTGCAAGGAGCAAAGGTGTTCACGAAGATGACTTACAAGGGGCCTACAATCTTGTACGGATTCGTCCAGGCGATGAGTGGAAGACTGCCTTTCGTACAAGGTATGGACATTTCGAGTACACGTGATGCCTTTCGGCCTTACCAATGCCCCAGCCGTGTTCCAACACGTAATGAACAACATTTTCGACTTCTTGGACCAGTTTGTGGTGATCTACCTCGATGACATTTTGATTTTCTCCAAGGACCAGGCGGCACATGACAAGCATGTACGACTAGTTTCTACAGCTTCGCGAGCATGGCCTGTATGCGAAGTTGGAGAAGTGTTTTTTCGATAGGGATTCTGTGGAGTTCTTGGGCTACATCGTCTCTCCTGCTGGCGTTTCCATGGACATGCACAAGGTGAAGACATCGTGGAGTGGGAGAGGCCCAAGTCGGTACGAGATGTACAATGTTTCCTTGGCTTTGCAAACTTCTACAGGCGGTTCATACAGGACTTCTCCAAGCGTGTACTTCCACTCACGGAACTCACCAAGCACAGGGTTTTCTCTTGGTCCGACAAGGCGGAACATGCATTCATAACACTCAAGGACGCCTTCACGACAGCTCCGATTTTAGCACATCCTGATCCTTCTCGTCTTTCTTCGTGGATTTTGCAGTAGGATCCTATCACAAGTTGCGAAGACAAGTTGCTTCATCCTGTAGCTTTTCACTCTCGTAAGTTCCTTTCGCGGAGATCAATTACGAGATTCATGAAAGGAACTCAAGGCCATTGTGGATTCGTTGGAGTGGCGGCATTTCTGGAAGGTGCTGCGCATCCTGTACAAGTTCTTACGGATCACAAGAACCTGGAGTTTTTTCAAACGGCTCGAGTTCTCGGCGACAGGCTAGGTGGGGATTCCTATCACGTTTTGATTTTATCATCGTCTACAGGCCTGGTTTTCGGAATGGCAAGCGGATGCATTGTCTAGGCGCTCTTACCTTGCACGGACCCCGGGTGATCCTGCATATGACTGTCAAAACAAGTTTGTTGGGTCCTGATGATTTCGGCTTGCAGCACTATAGGTTCATCAGCTCAGCAAATTCAACACTTCTACAAGGACATCCGTTGCAATTGGCTACAGACGACTTGGCAAAGAATGTGTTCTCACACATTAGTCCTGACATGCAAGCTCCTCTTCCTCCAGTTCCCGTACAGACTACAAGTTGTTCGCCATACAGGACGGACTCCTGTACCGGGAAGGTCTTGTACGTTCCTGTTGGTGTTTAAGACTCGTGTGGTACAGGATTGTCATGATACCCGGCTACAGGACATTTTGGTGTGGCCAAGACGTTGAGTTGGTGACTCGCAACTATTGGTGGCCTGGGTTGCGAGGTTTTGTGGAAAGTTTGTACGGAGTTGTGACACCTGCAACAGGTCGAAGATGCCTCATCGCACCCTCTGGTCTTCTTCGTCCTCTTCCTGTTCCTTCTGCTCCTTGGAGATCCATTTCTATGGATTTCCTCACAGATCTTCCTCCTTCTCGTGGATTTGATGCAGTTCTTGTGGTGGTTGACCGTTTCACCAAACAGGCTCATTTCCTACCATGTAACAAGACAGCTACAGGCCAGACAACTGCTGAGTTGGTGATCCGCGAAGTGTTCCGACATCATGGTCTTCCTGAGAGCATTGTTTCTGATCGAGGCCCACAATTTATGTCAAGTTTTGGCAAGAGCTTCTCCGGAGTTTACAAGTTAAAGCGGATCTTTCTTCAGGATATCATCCGCAAACTGATGGGCAGTCAGAACGCACAATTAGACCTTGGAGCAGTATCTTCGCTGCTTCATCAGTTACCAACAGGACAACTGGTTGGACCTTCTTCCTATGGCGGAGTTTGCCTACAATAACGCATCTATAGGCCAGACACCTTTCTTGCTCTTACAGGCACCATCCACGTTTTGACTTTGCTCCTCTGCTCTCCTTCTTCGCTCCTGCAGTACATGATCGTCTCCAGCATCTTCGTCAGGTACATGATGATCTCTGAGTTCATCTTCAGCAGGCACAGGAACGGTACAAGCTCATGCTGATGCTCATCGTCAGCCGGCACTGCATACAAGATTGGTGATCTCGTGTGGCTTCTTCATCGGCGATCCGCACCAACATGCCTTCTTCTAAGTTGGATTTTTAACGATTGGGCCCTTACAGGATTCGGCTGAGGTCAATCCTGTAGCTTTCCGACTCGAGTTACCATCTACTATGAAACTTCATCCTGTGTTTCACACCTCTTTGTTGGAACCGTATCATCTTCTTCTCTTCTGGTCATGCTTCTTCTCCTCCCCCTCTGTGGTCATTGACGACGAACCTGAGTACGAAGTTGCAGCCATCCTTGATTCTCGTCTTCATCGCCGCTAACTTCAATACTTGGTGGATTGGAAAGGTTATTTGCCTACCGATCGCACTTGGGAACCTGCACCTAATCTACTCCATGCTTCTTTCAAAGTTGCTGCTTTCCATCGACGTTATCCTACTAAACCAGCTCCTAGGACTCATGGAACTCGTCCTTGCTGTCACGACCCGATACAGGATACAGGATACGGGATACATGATATGCCTACAGGATATACTTATAGGATATGCCTATAGGATAAGGGTCACCATTTTTAGCTCACGACTAGATTAGGTTCATGACCAGATTAGCTCTTGGAGTTGTGAGCATAAAAGCTCCGACCTAATTATTGTACAATTAGTTACTATCAACACCAGTCATTCTACAATCATTCTTGTCTTGTTCCTTGTTCTTGTCTTGTTCCTTGCTCTTGCCTTGTTCTTAAGTCAAGCCTTCTTGTTCTTATCCTGCTCTTGGGTCGTGGCTTGACAAATAAATATATATACGTTATTGTTAAAGTACATTTAAATATCGAAAAACTTATTTTTCATTTTAAGTAAGTTAATGAAAATGGATATGGTGGGGCTTATAAATTGTATGCATCTTAGATCTTTTTAAATAAAATGTAAATCACTTTACAATTCAGTCATTACTTTTTATTACTAAATTCATTTAATGAGCTTTTTGAAGTGATTAAATAATTTAGCATGTAATTTGCATTATTTATTTCTTAAAACATAATTTATGTATATATAACATATTTAAAATATACATATGTATATTCATATTAAAATTTCAAATGGTAAAGCATATGTTGGTGTTTAGTTAAAATACTTATGTTATGTCTTGTGAACAATGCAAATGCAAAAAAAGAGTTTCGTATTAAAGTTGATTTATTAAGCATATTAAGCCACCCCAATCTAGTTTTATAGTTAAAAGTATTTTCATATAGCAAAAACATAAATGTATATTCATATAGGGGCTTTATTTAATGGAACATATTTAATTTCCAACAACATTGTTTATAAGATTCAATTTTAACACATTACATATATATTATTTCAACGACACAAACACACACAATATTAAGTACAATATATCTTAGTTTTTTTTCAATAAACTAATTGTTACATTTAGTTAAGTAACATATAAAAAATAAAAAAATTCCCATATTTTTAAATATTATATTTTATGTTTAAAAAGTATATGCATATCTATATAATAAAATACACACATTTATATAAAGTTAAATGACGAGCATCTGCTGTCATGGGGCAATCTTAAATTGAGTTTCTACCTACCCATGATTATTGAGTCACAAAATTCAATGGTAGATTTGTAAAAATGCCACATTATTAAAATAAAAACCATCTATTACATTTTCATTTATAAATTAATTAATTTTTTAATTAAAACTATAAGTCAATTTCCACATGAACATACTAATTACTTAATTACAACATGAATCTAAGTGTCAAAACATATTGTAAAATGGGTTTAACCAAAATAACATTAATAAAAATGTATTTAACCAAAATAAAATTAATCATTCATCAAAATAGAATTAATTAAAATGGGCTTAACTAAAATAAAATTAATGAAAATAGACTTAATCAAAATAAAATTAATTAAAATGAACTTAACCATTAGTTTTATCAGTGAACATATGTCATTTTTACATGAGTGATAAAACAACCAATATTACTTGGGAGTGAAGCTATTATCGTAAAAGCCACATAAGCACCACATATACACTATATAGGAGCCACCCAAGTCAAGATTATTGCTTATTATGAAAAACCACTTCTAATAAGAAAAATATAAATTCTTTAACTGTGATTGATCAATTATTAACCATGGACAAGTTAAAACCCAACCTTAACACTTCATTTAAATAAATACCCATGTACATGTATTTAAGTTTAAGACTTAAATAAATTATTTTTTTTGTTTTTATGATTAAAGTTAGAATAAAATCTACACCATTTAATTTGGGGATATATTACTGTTCTTTGGTTTTATACATAAGATATCATTAGAATATTTAGCTTTTTAAAATTATTATTTTAAAAAAAAATTAAGGTTCAAAAGTGCTCCATACTTCATGTATGTTACTTTGCATGTAGTAAACAATAAAATCTTTCATTTATTTATAATATTTATATAATAATATCAACTATAGTGAGTAATATCATAAACCACAAGAATATACTGAGACGATGCTAATGTCAATACCAAGTTGATGCTGATGTTGGTATTAAAATATGCTAACATTAAAATATTCCTTTAGGATATTTTAATATCAAGAGCTGATGGTCCAGATTCAGATTCAGAATTAAAGGTTCAGATTTAGATCTGTAATCAGTGATCCATATCCAAGTCCAAAACCGAAGGTTCAAATTTAGATTTACACTAGTGGTCCATGGACACTAGGCTCTCATATATAAAAAAAGCTAGGGTTAGGTTTTTAGTATTCCGGTTCAACACTAGTTGTTAATTAATCTCTTGTAACGTTAACCAATTAGTTATCTCTTTCTTTTTATTTTTATTTATTAAAAGATTCTGTTTTTACTCTGTTCTTAGCTTCGGCCTTGACAGTTTGAACTAGAATCCCCTCACGTTAATCGCATTTCAGTCGTGCTAGGGTAATGGTAATAATCACTCAACAAGAGTATATAGGCATGCGTTCAGAGCTAGAATGTTTGCACATCGAGGTCATTGATGTGAAGCAAGAGAACAAGTGGTTAACAAGCAAGAATTAGTGGTTGATGGCAAAAAAGCATAAGCTTGCTAAGATCAAGGAGTGGCAGAATCAAGAGGGTCAAAAGTTGGTGTAACAAGTGGCTAAACTCACATGCCAAATCTAATTACTACAAGGCAAGTCTTCAAGCTTAGGTTCCTTTACAGCACCATGAGGATTGAAGATTAGTTTGTCAAAAAAGTTTGACGGTACGAAGTTCAAGTTTTATGGGTTCATGAATCAGATTTGTTTGGTCATTCGGATGAACCCTAGCCGTTACACTGATGATCATTCAAAGGTGGGTCTAGTTGGACTACTACTTACTAACATTGCTCGAGCTTGGTTTGTGCCTTTGCTAAAAAGAAACTTATCACTGTTGAACAACTTCGAATTATTCGTTTCAAAATTTAAGCATTACTTTAATAACATCGACAGTGTCCGAATGGCAATTAATAAGATTCCCCGACTTCAACAAGGTAACCACCCAACATCAGTGTATGCATCGGAGTTTTGCCTTTTAGCATGCGAGGCATCCCGTTCAAGAGATATACATTCAATAGTAGTAGCATCACCATCGACAATACTGATGGTAACCCATGCTCCTGATCAAGTCCCAACTGGAAGTTTAATTCCCATGGAGTGTGATAGCCCAAGCTCAACATCAAGCAAGTTGCTAGTTTGGGTTTTGACAATTGGTACTTCCAAGTCATTCACCTTTTTCCTTGGATAAAGCCCCTCTCAAACAATGTAGAGCAATAATTTTGTCAAATACAATTGTGAGTGAGCCAGAGGTTTCAGTTATTGTATCCTTGGTACCAAGGACTTCTAAGAGTGTGCATGTGTCAATTAAATAGACTTCTTTAGAACGAGAGTTCCAACTCCAATAATCATTGAATCAATATCTAAACCTTTTTCTCCACAAATATCACCTCTACTGCTAAGGTTTGGACTCAACACCACATTCGAATAGGGATGCTTTACCTCCCAAAGCTGCAATTCGATAATGATCACCGAAGGAGTTGGCCATCATGCGGAAATGATGGCCATTATACGAAGGACTTCTGGGAGTGTGCATGTGTCAACTGAATTGACTTCTTTGGAACGAGAGTTCTAGCTCCAACAGTTATTGAATCAATATCCGAACCTTTTCTCCAAAAATATCACCCCTACTACTAAGGTTTGGACTCAACAGCGCATTGGATGCTTTACCTCCCAAAGCTATGGTTCGATGGCAATCACCGAAGGAATTGGCCATCATGCGAAAATGTGTGTTTGAGTTGTTGAATAAGAAGCTAGCACGACGTTCTTTCAGTCCTTGGGCATCAGAGCCACATCTACCTGATGGATTTAAGTGGTTCATAGTGGATTATCAACCCCTTAATGCCCTGATAGTTACCCCTTGCGAATACACAAGATCTGCTCGATCAATTGCGTAAGAACCGATGGTTTACTAAACTGGATCTTGCTTTAAGTTATTGAGTGATTCCAATGGCTCCAGAAGATATTTTAAGCATTTTGAACTCCTTTTGGTTTGTATGAGTTTCTTGTTATGCCTTTTGATTTGGTCTTTGCTCTTGCCAAATTCCAACATATGATGGATGAAGTTTTTGGTGATGAGCTTTTGAATACAATTGCTAAGTACTTGGATGATATCTTGGTCCATACCAAGGGATCTTAGGAGGATCATCTCAAAGAAGTGACTCATGTGTTTAATCGGTTATGGGAGTATGGACTTAAGTTTAAAAAGCCCAAGTGTGTTTTTGGTACAATTGAAACAACATATTTGGGATGTGTGATTTCATGTGAGGAATTGTGTGTGGATCTTTCTAAAGTAACGACTATTGCAAAATTTCCTCGTCCAACAGATGTTCGTTCTTTACGATGATTTCTTGGTAAAATCACATACTTAGGATGTTTTATACCTTGGTTAGCTGATATTAATGCTCCTTTGCGAGCCTTGCCTCCTGAGGATGTTCCTTTTGTGTTAATTGATGAATATGAAAGTGCTTTTCGTAAGTTTCATCAGTATTTGACATCTCCTCCAGTTCTTCACTATTCAGATTCACCTTTTATATTGCAGACATATGCTTTAGAAGTTGGTATTAGTGGGGTTCTTATGCAAACTGAGGTGTTGACAAGTCTGTTTGACATCCCATTGCTTATGTGAATAGAGCATTACAAAGACCCGAACGCAATTATTGTGCCTTTGACTTGGAGTGTTTAGTTGCAGTGTGGGCTTTTGAGCGTCTTCATATATATCTCCATGGGTCTCGTACGTTTTTGGAGTGTGATCATCTTACTATGTCTGCTTTGTTGAAAAACAAGAAGTTGTTGAGACAGTCTACCAAATGGGCACTTTAGCTCTAGGTGATGACTTTGAAATTAAACATTGTCTTGGTAATAATATGGTGAATGCAAATGCTCTTTCTTAGGCTCTCTGTGCAATTGTGGCTAATCAATTGGTTCTCGTAGTTCCATTTTTTACGAAAGTCTCACATGCCCAAGAAACAACTGCTTGGATCCAACCTATTTGTTCCGCACTAGTCAATCCTTCCCAATCATCCGACTCTCGATTTTCTTCATTTGTGACACAATTTCGCATGTGTGATAGTGTGATTTATTTTGTGGGCACAGATGCTACAACTTCATTACACTTGGTGATTCCGACAGTTTTTATTCCTAAGTATCTCTTAACATATTATGATTCCCCAATCTCTAGGGGCCATTTTGGTTATCGAAGAACCTTAGATAGCTTACAATGATCTTTTTACTGGTTGAATATGTGACGAGATGGGTGGAAACTGAAGCTATACCAAGTGCCATGGCCCATAATGTTGCTAATTTATGCTCACTCGAGTAATTTTGTGTCATTCATGTCCAGAACGGATTTTATCAGATAATGGCCCTGCTTTTATTACTGAAGTTTTGAAGGTCCTTACTTCAAGGATGGGAATACAACAATCTTTCACATCTCCCTTTCATCTTTAAATCGATGGCTTGGTGAAGCGGTTGAATTGGACTTTTAAAGGTATTGTCACAGTTGTTGCCTAGTGGAGGCATCGATTTAGATAAATCATGGGTCACTTAGCTGAATAGCATAGGGGCCCTCTCATAAACACCAATTGGCCCTTTGTTGAGTTGGCATAAGGGGAGAGGGATAGTGCTATTACACTTG
>PUQB01000503.1:115192-184004 GCA_003024785.1 Selaginella tamariscina
CTTTGAAGAATCGGAGAGAGAGTACAGAAATCTTCGGTTTTGGAGGATCCCAAGCTGAAATCTGTGTTCTTCGGCCGGTTCCGTGTCTGAATCGGTCGATTTGTGATGGCCTGAAGGTAATACGACCTTGAAATCCACATTCTAACCTTGGAAAAGAGTGTTTGATTTAGAGGATTAACCATTTGCAAAACAACAGGCTTTACACAATCTCCACACAGACATCAATATATACACATGAGATAACCATCACTATCACAGCAACGTAAAAAGCAACGTAAAAAGCACATGTATCTCTTTCTGACACATACACTTAAATTCATAGGGGGTTTACAGTAAGTAGACCCTAAGTAAACCCTATACGTCGTGAGTAGGAAGTAACCCCTATACTTACTTATTTGAATATTTGAAGTAAAGTAAATTAATAAGTATTTCTAAACCTAAAAGCTTAGAAAAAAATTAAAGTATATATATAAAATGTAGACTATTTAGCATATTTTAAAAGTATAATAATAATTAAATATCTTATTTAAAAAATAGGAATACAAAAATACTAAATAATATGATATATCTTCAGGATATTCCTTAATAGATTTTATTTATCCAATTTCTTACAAAAATTTAAGTATATAACAATATATATAAAAAATAAATACTTGTGAATGTTTATTACGCACACCTATCACACACAGTGAACCATTTATATATACACTATTAAATTATAATTATACATTATATGTTTAGTTTTAAACTCTAATTATTCATATTCATAATATATAACTATAATTAACTGTAACAATAAACTATCATGTGTGTGTTTTATATGTGCAATACACTGCTACTAATATATATATATATATATATATATATATATATATATATATTCTACATAGATATTATACATGGGAATATACACACATTTATATATACACTATTAAACTATAATTATACATTATATATTTAATTTGAAACTCTAATTATTCATATTTATAATATATAACTATAATTAACTGTGTGTGTGTTATATGTTGTTTTCCAGTCATGAGCTACAAATACACTGCTGGCAGAATTCTTGATAACATACTAATATATATATATATACAAATCCCAAATGTGCAATTCTCTTATGCACACAAAACTCACAATCTCCTGTCGATCTCCTGCATTGAAACATCCCTCTAGCCCCATCCGTAATCTCCATAACCCCATCCGTACGTACGGAAACACAAATCCTTAATATGTCCCGCGTATGAAAATATTTTTTAAACCCTAATTCTTACACGCACATAATAAATACGATTTTATACAGTAAACCCAAATTATATCTTGCAATTAGAACTATATTGCAAATTTCCAAAATTACAATTATGTTTTGTAGGAGGGCTTCTTTTTCTTATATTGCAAGATTTATTAATATTTAGCATGGGGTGGTGTTATGGTTGGGTTTTCTCAAATTTAGAAAGAGAGTGTATCTTTGTGTTGGTTAAATTTCATGTTACTAACACGTTTTAGTGAGCATCAAAACAATAAGAATAAAAATAAAATTAACAAAATATTAAAAATTATTTTCAAATTATTTATATTACAAACCAAATCATAGACATACTAACGGAAATACATGTGCTTATTCAACCCTTCCAAAGGTTGTACTCTGAGAAGAAGATGAGCTCCGAGATGCAAACGAGTTCAAGGATGAAGTTTGATTCTGCAAAATCTGATCGTCTTTAAACCGCCTGTTAATATATTTAACACCGAAGTAGAAATAACCTCCCGACCCGACACTCCTGGTAGAAAAGCAACTGCAAGCCCCATAACAAACCCATTAATCACAGTAAAAATGGTAGTATTATCACTGTCTTCAACAAATGACATAGTTGGGGTGGTGTAGTTACACGTTTTGTTGAGTGGGAGCCCACAAAGACCTGGATTTCCCTCAAACCAAGAAGCATTTAGCGTGGGAAGCTGACCTCCACTTGGAATGGACCCCGTGAGATTGTTGTGCGATACGTTGAAAACTGTGAGAAAGCTCAGTTTCACAAACTCCTGTGGAATACTACCTACTAAGCTGTTATTGGCTATGTCGATATAAATTAGTGAAACTGCATTTGCAAGCTCAGGAGGGATGGAACCAGAGAGCATATTGTTGCCAAGCCGTAATATTTGCAAGCTTACAAGTTTTTCAAGTTCCGTTGGTATCTTACCACTTAACAAATTGTCACCTAAATCAAGTTTGAGTTGATATTGGTTAATGTCATATGCAGGACCATTGATGTCAGAATTCACAAGGATGTTGAAATTGCACACATCGCAATTAATTCTTCTTTTTTGTCGGAATACGTTAGGATTTTGATAAAGAGAAAGGTTGCCAAGCTCTCGTGGTATAGTTCCATGGAAATTATTACCATGCAAAGAAAACGACCATAACTTACTGCAGTTGCCAAACCATGCAGACTCAAGATTGTTGTAACCAAGGGATATCATTTGTGCAGAAGAGCATAGATGAGGTGCTAAACTGTTGGGGATTGGACCACTTAACTTGTTATTATCAAGAAATATATGTTCAATTTTACTAGCAATACTATCAGGGAGACTGCCACTTAACTCATTATTGTCCAAGATCAAAGACACAAGGTTGGAATTTTACCATGCAAAGAGCTCTGATTAACGACAATACCTCCAGGCTTGTTAAATTGGATATATCAGAGGATATTCCACCTGAAAGCTTATTATAGTGCGGAGATAAATATTTCAAATGAACGAGATTTAGCATAGTGCCAGTAAGGTTGTTACCACCCAAGTCCAACCTCTGGAGCTTCTTTAGATTCCCCAAACTGTCTGGTATAGTTCCGGAAAGGCTGTTAATATCCAAGCGTAGCAGCTCGAGGTTCGTTAAGTTCCCCAGATACTTTGGTATATGTCCAGTAAGTCCATTAGAATCAAGGGAGAGTATCTGTAAATACACAAGATTATTATATTTAAAAGTTTTACTTAAATGCTTTACCTGAAGATTTTTATATTGCCCATGCATTCTGGTATTCTACCCAAAACCCCTCAACCAGTGAATGAATATTACATACATTACTTGGAATGGAACCTGAAGTTCACATGCAGAAAGATAAAGGTATTTCAAAGCTGGAAATCCTTTATTTTTAAACAAATTATGAAGAGTAATATTCAAAGGATTAGCCCTGGCATTGAAAAAGACTAATTTGCGTAGATGTCCCAATTTACTTGGTTTTTGCATGGTAAAATTGTTAAAAGAAATGTCTAGCAATATTAAATTATATAACTTGGATATGCTGTTTGGTACCTCTCCAGAAAATGAATTGTTGCTAATGTCAAGCTCCTGTATAAAATAATTAATAATTAATAAATTTTATTAAGCTAAAAGATTATTAAGTACCCAAACATTCTGGTATTATGCCAGCGAGTTTAGAGTTTAGGGTTTAGGGTTTACTTAATGGAAATGCTTCTCATTAACTTAGTTTAGCTCACTCACATATTTAGTATGGCTCAACACTTGCTAGTTAAGAAACGTTATATTATATAGTATGATATGTATGTACGTAACTATATTAAAAGTGTATGTTTATTGTTTAGTTCAGATCAATTTATTCAGTCAATAAATAGAATTCAAACCATGTACCCTTAACCTAGTTGTTATCCTTAACCTTATCTTAAATTAAAATTTTAACTCATTTATTATCCTTAACCTTAGTGAATTTATTTCTAAACTAAATCTTTAATCAATTATTATGCTTAACCTAATGAGTTTATCCTTAATCTCCTTAACCCTTGTTAGTGAGTTTATTCCTAAGCTGGATGATTAACCCTGAGTTGATCCTAATCTGGACCGTTAACTCAGTCCTAATGAGTTTAAGATAGCCGTTGGATAGGATAGGATATTAACCGTCGGATGGGCGTCCAAACCCAAAACTAAATTTATCACTTAGTTTACGTAAAGGTAAATAAAAGAAATAAAATAAAACTCAGAAGAACCCTAATTCAGAAAATAGGGTAAGGAGAGCATGGAGGATCTGCCAGATGAGATTGTTGTGTCCATACTAGGTAGGTATCAGGAATTAAATGAGTTAGGACATTACATGTTGGTATGTAAAAGATGGGAAAAGCTGTGCAAACATATTCCAGTGTTGAAAATACGACAATTGCCAGAAAACACTCAATTTTTTTCGAAATTTCAAAATCTTGAAATGTTGAAAATTGAAGGCACAAAATTGGTTAAACGCTCTTCTGGAGTCCCTTATCAGTTTCCCAATTTAAAGGCAGCACATTTACCTGGAATCACAGTGGAGTATTTCCATGCTTTTGTGAAGGCTTGTCCAAAGCTCGAGAGGTTGAGTGTTCGCGGAGTTGTAGACTCAAACACTGTGGAATTACTACAAGCTTGGTATCTGAGAAATTTGAGATATCTGTATGTAAGTTTAGTTCCTTGTGTGGGTAGATCAGTTATTGAAGTAGGGACAGGTGCATCTTTTAAGTATATGAGGGACTGTGAATTAAAAGGTGACATTCCAGATGATTTGATAGAAGTGATACAAACAACTTCGAATCAACTCAAATCGTTGATTGTTCATTGGTCACTACCAAACAATAACACTCCAGTAGTCATCCACAATAACAAGTCCCTTACCAAGTTGCACATAACCAACAGAAACATAGTCTTGAAGGAGTGCGACAATCTTGAGGACATTTCCCTTGCAAACATCGAATCATTCGAGCATAATCTCTGTAACTTGAGGCAAGTCAAGCGCCTCCATCTTTACCGGGTAGGAACAGTGGACAAAGCAGAGCTGGCAAACCTACTTGGTAAATGTACTTCTGTGCAGGAGCTGGATCTCCTCTGCCTGAGCAAGATTGTCTCACCGTTGGTGTTGGAGATGAGCTCTGTGAGATGTCTGAGTGTCGC
Source organism: Selaginella tamariscina (assembly GCA_003024785.1). Taxonomy (NCBI): domain Eukaryota; kingdom Viridiplantae; phylum Streptophyta; class Lycopodiopsida; order Selaginellales; family Selaginellaceae; genus Selaginella; species Selaginella tamariscina. Next base: position 120,117 of record PUQB01000503.1, read on the forward strand.
AGATGTGGAGAGGTTGGAGGTGAAGGTGCATTCGAATATGCAGAGGTTAACTCTGAATGAAGTTAAACAGTGTAAACTGGAGACTGGTACTGTGCAAGAGTTATGCATTGAAGAAGGCACAGACAGATACGAGGAGTCCGAGAATCTACTTTATTATACTTTGAGGGAGCGGGTACCATGTAAAAGTTCGAGTTGCGAGGGATTGCTTGAGGTATTGCCACTAGAAGAGCAGATATTGACAAAGCGCATTGAAAGTTTAGTCATCGACACGCAGCGAATGTCATTGGATATGTTGGATAAACTCTTCATCAGTCTTAAGATGTGTCAAGGGCAGTGTGTGAAGGATATTGTTATCAAGCTCTCTGTCGAAGAAGAGAACGAGCATGTAAGGAACCAGCTGATATTTATGGTGCAGAGCCTGTTGCAGTCGGGCTGGTTTAGGAAGCTGACAGTTCAAATAGATGGATGTGAGCGTGGTTTAACAGTGTATACGCAACTAAAACAAGTGTCATGCCCTGGGTATTCTACGCTTCCTAGTGGGTATTCGTGGAAGGGATGGGTGGAATGGAAAGTTAAAGTATGAAAACATTTATCTGTATGTCTTTTTGTAACTGCAATAGATTACTAAATATATAAATGTATGCATTTGCCACCGTGTCAAGGTAGCATGAGCGCTGCCCCGAACAGCGTTTATCGAACGCGGTGAATTATCCCGAACTTCCGAGCGTATAAACCCTAAAGAAACCTTAAAGATATCGTAAAGATAATCAACATTGAGGCATGGAGAGGCACTAACATGAACAAGATGAACTTCAATTCTCAAATCGCCTCCATTGGTATAACCACACCTCTTACATTTCCATTGTTTTGACCTTTCCCATTGACATACATACCCACTGATTTAATCTCAAGCCATTCTGGCTTTACCATGATAAATCCAGCACAATTATATATTTTTCAGCTGCTGCTCAAGCGCCATAGCTATAAGTATATTCTTAGAATCTTTAATTTTTTTTAGGGCAAACAGAATCGAACGACCCGATCCCGAGCGCGATCGGAGGGTCAGGTTCGGAACCTCCGAACGCGTTCTGCACCGTGTATATGAAATTGTTTATATACAAATTCTCATTCCTTTGTACATGTGTATATGCATTCCTTCTTATTTGCCCTGTCTACAGAGAGATGCAAGGTGATGTATTTCACAACCTCAATGTAGAAACAGGGTGCAACTTCTTCGGGTTAGTTTATCTTCTGTTTGGTAAATAATTATACTCTACACAGATACATTTATATACAGTTGTTTATATCCAAGTGTGTGGTATACCTGCACTTATGCATTTATACAATAGACCCTGTTTCGGATGGACGATTTATGCTCGTGGGAGTTACTCCACTGGTGCATCTGCGATTACCAAACCACCGTTCAACAAATTATTCAGAGAGGTCAACAATTTGAAAGCTTTTGTAATCTCATATATCTGTAATACAGGTGTGTGTGTGTGTGTGTGTGTGAGAGAGAGAGAGAGAGAGAGAGAGAGAGAGAGAGACATGTGCATTCTCCGTGCGGGGTTGTAGACGAGTTCATAGGTGCCTTGTGGAGAAGCTAGTGTGCAGAACGGATACTGGAGGGGACTCTGTCCGCTTGGGTATGTACAGGGATTCATGGCCAGGATGCCATTCTTCTCTCCAAGAACCCCTTTCCCTTTGGTGGATATCTCAATAACATACATACATTTTGTTTAGAAGCCTCGTGTGTGTGCCCGCGCACTCCTGCTATACATATCGCATATAACTTTTGTACTAGAGCTGGTCAAGGAAGCAGATATTGAGAGTCATGGCATAGATCGAGACGAAGAGGGAGGTTGAGGAAAGTGGAGGATAACATAACTGGCCAGGTTGAACAAGGAACTCGAGGAGGGTGTGGGCCAAGTTGGACAAGGAAATTGAGGAGTTCCATGGGATTCGTGTGGGATTACGGAGGGAGTATCGGGATCTCATGGGAGAACTCCAGAAGAATAATGGGAGTCTGAAGAAGAGGGAGATGGTACTTAAGTATCTAGAGGAGTACAATACCTTGAAGAAGGGTTACAACTTTTCGTTGTACACACACGCGCATTTTACACGTATACCGGAAGCTGGCTTAGCTTTAACACAAAATGGGGATACAGTACTTTAGTTTATAATAAATGTACACTCCTCTCTGGCATGCGTGTTTAATATACTTGCATATAGCTTTACTCTGTATCTTATATACAAATTACTATATATCCATATAACTTTGTATATAACACAATATAATGTCATACACTCTCGCACAACCCTGTGTGTGTGTGTGTGATAATATAATATAATATCCATTCCATACTCATTGTATTGTCAATATCAATTGACAGGAAGGGAATGGGAGTTGGACAGCAAATTTTCCCCTAATGAAGCTGGAGATGCTTGCCGTGGTTACTTTGTTCAGTCTTTTCGTGGCAGGTATGATAACTATTTACTTAACCATGCCGAATGCCGACAGAAACGTGTTCAAGATAACGAAGAGCTTCGAAAACTTACGTAAGCTGCACACTTTATTACAGACGCTCACGTATGTGCGGAAACGCTGCCTTTAGTGGTCAAACTTGTTAAGTAACTTAAGTAAAAAAAATTGATGAAAGTGACCAATGCGGAAACGTTTCACCCCATAAAATTTGAAAATATGCTAAGGGTGTGTGCGGAAACGCTCTAAATGGTCAAGCTGCTAATGGACTTTAATATTGGAGTGCGATTTATACGATGTAACATAATTTGTTAGTGGGCCTCACATCTACGTCATTGTTAAGTCAGCTCCAACTGGCACTGGATCGCAATACGTTATGCAATGGGACCCCACCCTTATCCTTGCTCCATTCTTCACTGTCCGGGTACACACACATGTAGTCAATAATGAATATTAATTACACTGAATATTCTCTTTCTCTCACTCACACACACAAGCTTAGAATTTGACCACTGGCGAATTGTAATGTCAGGGTTTAGCACCAGAGCATTGTTCATTGTTCATTCTCTTCATGTGTGCACACACACCACACACACACATGCGCTGACTTGGCATTGGGAGAATTCCAGTTGGTAACAGACCTATATGATTTCAAGACAATATTTACATTGTTTTTATCGGTTTGGTTTCTATCGTTCCCACTTGTTTTTTCAGCAAGGAGGAGGTTGCAACTATTAAACAAGGCTCTTAATAATGCTTTGTCATATGTCTTTGTTAACTATACTAATATGCATTTAACTTTTAATAAAAATTAATTATTTAATAGACTCTTAATTTAATTGTTATCTTTAACTGAATAAGTTTATTTCTAAGTTAGACCTTTAACCAATTGTTATCTTTAACCTGTAATAAAATTAAAATCTTAAATGACTCAAAGGAAAATAGTTTAAATTCAACCACTTCAAATTTAATGCAAATCTTGCCACCTATCAAATGACAAAAGAGAACAGCTTGGATCTTGTCACTTATGAAAAATTAAAACAAATTTCTTAAATAACCTAAAATAATAAAGAACAACCTAAATCTTATGGCTTAAGATATAAAGAGTTTTAACTATTCAATAGGCTTCATTGTAAACAAGCAAACTTACGGTCCGATTATATATATATGGATTTTTTAATATATCATATATTCACTATTGGTTAAGTGTTACATCAAAATTATTTATTAATATTTTTAAACAAAGAGGAATTTATTAAAACATGCTAGAAAATTCAAGTATATGCTTAGATTGATCTATTAGACCAAATTTTGAATGATTTTAAATTATATTATTGTAAACTATTCTGAGAAACTATATATATTAAGATATTACAGTTAGCAGCCAACATCCTAGTATACATGACACAATGTGTGTGCATGCGTGTGGAAGTATGATTGAGGTTGATTGCAATCAGTAATAGTTTATTTAATAGTACCTTATTACTAAGTAACCATAGTAATTTTAGAGCTAATATGTAGCCAAATGTCTCCATTGAAATTGCAATGACCTTTTAAGTTGCATACAAAATGTAATACGATGTACAGTAGCACACCATATGCATAAGTAGAGCAGTTAGAATGATCATTTGCTGATGCTTTACAAGTTGTCTGTGCTCACACTTTGCACTTGACGTGCTCTAAGAGCACTGTTTGTTAATCACCTATAGAAAACCATATGTGTTGTGTGTGTGTACAAGGGAGCAACTTGTAAACTTCTTCATCCACACTCATATACAAAAACACATACGAAGTGCAAGTAGCTTGTGAATACATGTGGATGCTGTGCCAAGCATTTTCATAACTTTGAACTTCCAAACGAGACACATTATTCTTATTTTCGCTAGGATATAAAAATATATATAAGAAAAGTGACACTATTTAATAACCATAATTTAGTTTTCTTAATTCCTTGTTATAAAGTGAGTTTATTCTTGTGGGAGAAATTATAACATACATGGTTTATTGTTTCACTCACTAAAAGTAACTTCACTCTCAATATTATTAAAACTTTAAGTAATCTAAAATTAAACCACTATATATGTAAAGAAAGACTATATTATATATATGTACTTGTATGTGTTCAAATACACAAAATAAATAGTAATTATAAGATTAAATTAAAATGTTAATCTTATAAGTTAATTATAATTATTACAAGATTTGCGAAGAACATATTAAATTTATATACATATCTAAAACAACATTTCATTAAATGTAACCTTTTTTAGAAAATAAAACTACACATCAAAATATATATTTTTAAATTAAAAAAATTCTGTATATATATAATTTCCTCCCCATCTTCTTTGAGTTATCCTTTTCATAGTATGTCTTTTTTTTAAAATCATTCAAATCTTTAAATACAATATATACATTATGAAATATATGTATATATTTGCATGTATTAAAATTGCCATTTTATCAAAATTTAGAATATTATATGTATATATTTGTATATATTAATATTGTCATTTTAGTTGTTTTATAAAGATTACAATTTTTAGATTCTTTAATCAACTTGATAATAAAATTCTCATTCCAATTATATTTTCATATACTACATGACATTCACAATGTATAATTTTAACAATACAAAAATATAAATTTACTCAAATTTACTTTAAGTTTTAATAATGAAAATGTAATATCTTATGTAAAGACTCAATGCATTTATATCAATTTTATATTAAATTTTAAATAATATACAATAATATATGCATATGGACTTACACATGAAACAACAAGAAACTTTGTATAACTCCTTTCAATAAGTAATTATAATGGAATATATAAAGTAATGTTGTTTATATTAAAGAAAACCAATTTTTTGTTGATATTCTCAATAACTATTCATTTTATAAAATGGATCATTATTTTTAATATATTATATGTATTAAATAATACCAATTTGTTTTTATGTTTTTGCTAATTAATTTTATGAAGCAAAATCATTATTTCAAATATCTTATTTTATAAGTTGAAGGAAAACCTTAAATATTAAATTTCATAATTTAATTTAAGTTTTATATTTCATTAACCAATTTAATAAAGGATAATTGTCTTAATAATAAAAAATAATGGTTACAACATTGTGGATCTTGTTTTGAATTATTTATATTATTTTTTTAAATTTATTATGTATAGCATGTTATAAACGAACATTGTTAAACTTAATAATAATAATGATAAATATTATAACATAAAAGAATATATTTATTAAAAAACATATAGTTTTAAATATAATTTTTAAAACTATCAATTTATAAACATCAAACTATATAATTTTCAATTGTAGGTCTCTTTTTTTTTCTTTATGTTAATTAGAAATAATTTATTGTCATTATTGTCAAATGAAACTTTAAGATGTACATGTTCTAAATATTAACTTGTTTCATTTACAATTATTTTTTAATTATTATTAATGTTTGAATGTTATTGGGTAAACATATTTTCTTTCTTATTTAAAATCTTAAAAGTAAAAAAAATAAAAGTAAAGTTTATTATCTAATCTAAAATATATTTATTAAACTTATTATAATTGCACAGAATCCATGTTTCTATTCTTCATGTTTTCCACATTAATCACTATATTAAATTTAAATATAAATATCAATAACCAAAAGAAGAAAAAGAAGAAAAAGAAAAAAATGTATTTATCATCGAATATAAGTAATTTTGAATATATTAATACTTAATACTATTAATTAAAAAATTAAACCTATGTAAAAAAAAACCATACTTAATAAAAAAGTAAAATCTTAATTAAATTATGTAACACTATAGTCACTATGTCCATTTTACATAAGTATCACACACAGTTATTGTAACTTTCTCTTAACCTTATCCATTCAGTTACTATAACTACTTATCCTTATCCGGGTATGCCGTACTCCATCTCAAACATCGTATTGCGATAGTGAATCTCTTGTATTACGATAGTGACTCGTACTCCTATATTTCCATCCAACTCTCATTTTTCCACAATATATACTTTTTTTGGTGTTTTTCCCATTATATTTGTGTCATAGTTTTTATTATGACTCGACCCTTTACTTTGGACGTTGACTGTTGTTACTTACTGTACTATGTTGATGGACCCTAGATGTAGTAGGAAACAGGCCTGCTTAGTGCAATTGGGTATCTAGTGATGGTCCGACCGGGTGTCATTAGGTTTTTGCAGGAAACTCTAAGCGAAGCTAGAACTTACCTCTAGAAACCCACCCCCAATTTTAACGTCCCGAGTAGGTTGATTGGTCATTACACGCCCTAAAACCCCCACCCCCTTGGGTAGGGTTTAGGGGTAGGAGAAAGGGTGAGTTATAAGCTCATACTGTTAATTTATCTAAGGGGCTGAGATTCTGTGCCAACCCACTAACACATATAGGAAAAGAGGGGGGGGGGGGGGCTCCGTCACATAAATAAGGTAGAGTATGTAGGACTGAGGATTCCTGGGTTCATGATTGAGCTCGTTACTCTTCTCCCGGTGCAAGCTCCTAGCTTGTGTCGTCAAGGCACAACCCTCTGTTGTGCCGCCCTAACTTCCAAATGCCAGGGGTACGTCCCACCTTCGGGGTAGCCTACCCTTAACGTTGGTGGATTCATGCTTGGAAGGTCTTGTCGGAATGCATGTTCCAAGAGGCAGAGGTTGAGGCTTGTCTCCAGCCTCCTCCTCCATGTCAAGCTAGGTGTAGCACTCACGGCCAAACAAGGCACATCCATGTCCTTGTCCAACTGTGGGCGTGGGATCTTGTTTGATAGGTTCACGTTACTTGGTTCCTGAGGGTTCATTGAGGGGTTCTAGAGTTGGCATTTAGGAGCCACGTTTGTGGTACTTGGTGCAACTCTTGAATCTAAGGGCTATGGCATGATAGCCCACATGAAGATGTGACACTGGGCTATACATCACGTGATACAATGCCCAAGGCATGCCCTTTGGGGTTGTGTCATGGGTTTGTCGCCAAGGGGTTGGATACTCTAGCCAACAGGCATGCTTGTGCTTGCACTAGGGTGCTAAGCCTTGGGCATCTGCTCAAGGGAGGTTAGGTCTCGTAACTAGGTGTGCTTTGGCACACTTGACTAGGGGAGTGTTCTCCTTGGAATTTAGGGATTGAACAACCTAAGCTCATTAGCAGAAGCCCTTTCATGAGGCACTCGCAAGGTCATGTGCTTAGGGTTATCCAAACCTAGCCTTAGGGAGTTTGCTTAGTAGAACACTCGTGTCTGCCTACGGCGCACACTCATGTCCTCACTAAGTACTAGCCCTAGGTCTAGGGTATAACTTGGCCACTCAAACCCTTAGGGGTTAGTCGTGGTTCAGGGTACCCCTTGTCACCCTAAAGGGGTTGTACTCCCGGATGAGGGTGATTCCTCAAGGGGTAAGTGACGATGCCTTAGCTCTGTCCAGGGGTATGTGTGGAACACACGTCTCCTTGATGGGGGTTTAGGGCATGAGCCTGTCTAGGTCTTCTAGGGCAAGACCCTAAGTCAACTAGGGTTATCCCTCAAGGGTTTTGGGGGTAGACACTCTAGGGAGAGACTTAGGCTAAACCCTAAGTCAACTAGGGTTATCCCTCAAGGGTTTTGGGGGTAGACACTCTAGGGAGACTTAGGCTAAATCCTAAGTCAACTAGGGTTATCCCTCAAGGGTTCTGGGGGCAGACATTCTAGGGAGACTTTAGGCTAAACCCTAAGTCTCCTGTCCACTTGGGCATTAGAGTCTAACCCTAGGGGTCGTTGGGGTGTTCTGGGAAACTTAACGTTGCTCACACAGGGTGATGACACTGAATGGCCACCTGGCAACCACGTTTTGCCACGTGTTGGCCCTTTGGGCTAAAACTCTGACAATTGGTAGCGGAGCCATTCTCTACGGTCAGTAGGATTGTCTAAAGTGTGGTGTGTTTTAAGGTTTAGTTAGTTCTAAATTCTTGAAGTACTTTATCACTTTTGGCTAATGTCTGAATTCTGCGTGAAGAGTTGGTCCTGAGATCTATAACTCTTCTGAGTACATTTACTTCATAAGTGGGTGTGGGTTATGGACTCGAATGTCAAAGGTAACACTTGGAAGGCAACTTCCAAGTTGTATGCCAGGTTACTTTACCTTATGGATGTTCATGTTACATTACCATATGCTTCCACAAGACATGGCGTGTTAGTTTGTTCTGGCTTACAAACTAAGTCTTGTAAAGTGGATCATGTGATATGCTAAGCTTACACATTATTGAAAATTTTTCTTTTTCTTTAAGGTGTTTTAATTTGGGATAACACATGGTTGAGAACGTGACAACGTCCTTTGAGTTTTAGCTATGTCAAGATTCAATATCGTTGCAATAGTGTTCAAACGGGGAAAGACTTATGTTCAAAGTGTGTCTTTGACTTCGGGAGAAGGGGCATATTCAAACATAAGATGAACACTACATTTTGACAAAGTGTAAAATAAGCTCTCATTATAGTGCATGTTTCCGAGAGTGTAACCAGAAGCAGACTATGGTGATGAACTTATAATACAACAAAATGTCAAATATTAACATATGAAATATGTTAAGCATGGTTCGAAGATCCAATGTAATCAAAGTATTGTCCGATGTTCGCAATATTTTGATGACGCTAGCTACAAGTAACATTAGGTGGAATAGTTTACTAAGTTCAAGTCACCTAATTTGAACAAAGTACAACTTGAAACCTTAGTTAGTTGTAAGCGCGCACTCTGTATTCAAGTTAGCTAGCTCGACTAACTTGATTATGAAGTTGTCTCATAGGATCATGAGAGACTTCGGATAATAGTTAGAGATTTCGTTATCTTATCGATGTTTTGGGATAGATGGCATGATCTATCAGAAAGAGTAATGTTGGAAACATACGTTTACATTTTCAGTTTACTGAGTAATGAAGGACTTGCATAGTGAAGGCGTTCGGCGCACACTTGTGCATTTTCATTGTTAACTCTTTAATCTTGAAATCTGTAATGTTGTTTGCAATGTGGGATAAGCTCTTGAACAAGGGTGATTCCTTGGTTAAGAAGAGCATGATTTGGGATTCTCCACTTTGTTTATCGACTAAGTAAGGAAACTTGCTAAGTTTGATAACTTATGTTGAGAATTACCAATGAGTAGTAATAGTCGGATTTCCATTGGAGGTTTAAGTGCATGTACCTCCTCAGAGAGTCGGTGTTCGATGAGAATTAAGTTGATATTGATTTTCAATATCAATTTCATTTTAGAGTCGAATACGATTATTCAAAAGATTTCTTGACTCTGCATCATGGTCGCAAATGTGGGCACTTAAAGAACAAATAAAGTATGTATCTTCAATCTTTGGAATATTGAAAAATAGAACTATTCTTGACTCAAGGTTTGATATATTCCTTGGGTTAGTTGTTAGTTCTATCTCAAGGTTTGATGGTGTTCCTTGAGTTCAATATTCTTGTAAGTATGATATTGTGTAGCGGATTAGCTCAAGAAGATGGTGTCCCTTCTTGATGATGTAGTTCAAGTTCAAGGTTCGTCCAATATCCGGTTCGAGAATATGAGGTTTCCTATCACCTCATCTGTTGAGATATTTATATTCTAAACTTTGAAAATTTGTGACAATCTTTTCAAGATTGGTTATAAATGACTTGTCAAAGTATGGTATGATATCTCTTCAATATTGAGTTTGGAGCGCTCAATATCAAACTTGGTTATGATCACATGAGGTGGCCATAATCATATAAGACTCAAGTGGATTTGAGTCTGACACTTTGGTAAGGCACTACCTTAGTGTTATAACTTGAAACGTGTTTTCAAGTTAGTTGAGAAATGAGACATTTCTCAATACATTGCTTGAGGGGCAATGTGTACTTTCTGGATTGCTAGGTGTCTAGATGAATAATGTATCTTAGTTCAATGTACTGAACTAGATATTTTATTCATGTTTGGGGAGATCTATTGAATTATAAGGTATACTAAAACATGAAGTTGATATAACACTTCAGTGTTATGATAACATTTATGTGGAGGTTGATATCTTACTAAATCAATTAGATGAACCAGACACTAGTTCATGATTCCTCTTAGTCTCTGAACAAGTTCCTCGAAATACTGTCGTAACATTATATTTCCTGTCTCAAACTGAAGTTCGGTTCATGTAAACTAAGACCATGTTATATTATAGTTGTAGCATTTTGATAAATTGATATGATTGTAAGTTTATATACTAGTATAACAACTAGTTGTAAACTTAGGATTTGAACGTTAAAACGATCATTATCCATTCAAGAGTATCAATATCGAAATTGCAACTGTTTATAGAATAAGGATTAGTTTAAAAGATGTTTATCAAAACACTAATTGCTCGAATTAGTGAAATGCTATACTTCGGTATAGTGTTGAGAAACATTTACGAAATAAGTTTAAGAGTTGGAAATAAATATAATGTTATGGAGGCGTGCAGTATTAATTCAGAGAGACTCTTATCGTGGAAACTAAGTTTAAAATTTGGTATTTTGAACTTAGGATAAAGAGTTAGGAAGTATTGAACGGCATCTAGTATGTTGTGCTCTTTGGGAATGAGTACAATGAGTGACAATTAAGACGTGTTATTAAAGGTATCGATTGAGGCACTAAGATGGGTTGAATTTCCTGGTTTCCACATTGGTTTGTAAGAAAGGTATGTTAGCTTATCTGGTCCCTGAACTGGTCGGTGTTATGAAAGAGTACAAAGTTGTTGGAAAGATGAATGGTAGTGCTATCACACTTGGTTGTAAATTTGACTGAATTTGATTCCTATCGGGAATAAATTTATGTTAATAACACACCAAGTGGATGGCAGTTGGCAGTTGGCAAGACCTTGTTGTATACATGTGTACAGCCATGCGCCTCTGTGATCGCCTCTGGCCAGATTGATATGTTTACAAAGAACAGGGTTTTACGAATTGTACTCTTGTATCGGAAAAGAGCTTGATTCCGATAAAAGTCTCATACTTAGTCTGGCGTAACTATATACTAACGGGATAGGTATAGTAGCAGACCCTTATGAAAAGGGGTAATGAGAAACACCGAGGGATGCAGAATGTAAGCTATAATATCGTAACATGTGGAGATGTGGGACCATTGGAAAATCAAGAAATGCGAAGGTGTTGGATTAAGCACTTGAGATGGACGTCAAACGTTTAATATTAAGGAATAAAGCAAGTCTTTATTTCTTGTTAACCAAGGGGCCGGCAACAACACTAACTAGAGGCCTCCAATATAAATTCTAGTTAAGTAAAGAAATTAACCATTGTGTTGTGTGCGTCGGGTGACAGACTTTGCAGACGTGCAAAAGGTCTCCAGGTGACTTCATGTCGCAGGTGGTGCCTCCGGCAGTTAGGGTTTAGTGGAACGACGGTTCTGAAGTACTTGGCTTCGCGTAATGCAAGGGGGGTAATAAAAATTATGTGAACTTTTGGCTGACTCCGCATAGAGTGATATGTTAGTTTTGGTTAATTTTTCTAACATTATCTAGTCTTGGAGTTGGACGTCAACGAGGACGTTGACATTTTCAAAGGCGGGGAGTGTGTCATAGTTTTTACTATGACTCGACCCTTTACTTTGGACGTTGACTGTTGTTACCTACTGTACTATGTTGATGGACCCTAGATGTAGTAGGAAACAGGCTCGCTTAGTGCACTTGGGTATCTAGTGATGGTCCGACCGGGTGTCATTAGGTTTTGCAGGAAACTCTAAGCGAAGCTAGAACTTACCTTCTAGAAACCCACCCCCAATTTTGACGTCCAGTAGGTTGATTGGTCATTACAGATGAGTTCGGCATGTTAAGTAGGGTTAGGAACACCCCTAGGGTTGACCTAACCCTAGGGTTGCCCTAACCCACGCCCTAAAACCCCCACCCCCTTGGTAGGGTTTAGGGGTAGGAGAAAGGGTGAGTTAAAAGCTCATACTGTTAATTTATTAAGGGGCTGAGATTCCGTGCCAGCCCACTAACACATACAGGAAAAGAGGGGGGGGGGGGGGGGGGGTGCTCCGTCACATAAATAAGGTAGAGTATGTAGGAGTGAGGGTTCCTGGGTTCATGACTGAGCTCGTTACTCTTCTCCCGGTGCAAGCTCCTAGCTTGTGTCGTCAAGGCACAACCCTCTGTTGTGCCGCCCTAACTTCCAAACGCCAGGGGTACGTCCCACCTTCGGGGTAGCCTACCCTTAACGTTGGCGGATTCATGCTTGGAAGGTCTTGTCGGAATGCACGTTCCAAGAGGCAGAGGTTGAGGCTTGTCTCCAGCCTCCTCCTCCATGTCAAGCTAGGTGTAGCACTCACGGCCAAACAAGGCACATCCATGTCCTTGTCCAACTGTGGGCGTGGGATCTTGTTTGACACGTTCACGTTACCTGGTTCCTGAGGGTTCATTAAGGGGTTCTAGAGTTGGCATTTAGGAGCCACGTTTGTGGTACTTGGTGCAACTCTTGAATCTAAGGGCTATGGCATGATAGCCCACATCATGGAAGGCAGTGTCACATGAGATGTGACACTGGGCTATACGTCACGCGATATAATGCCCAAGGCATGCCCTTTGGGGTTGTGTCATGGGTTTGTCGCCAAGGGGTTGGATACTCTAGCCAATAGGCATGCTTGTGCTTGCACTAGGGTGCTAAGCCTTGGGCATTTGCTCAAGGGAGGTTAGGTCTCGTAACTAGGTGTGCTTTGGCACACTTGACTAGGGGAGTGTTCTCCTTGGAATTCAAGGATTGAACAACCTAAGCTCATTAGCAGAAGCCCTTTTGTGAGGCACTCGCAAGGTCATGTGCTTAGGGTTATCCAAACCTAACCTTAGGAAGTTTGCTTAGTAGAACACTCGTGATCGCCTACGGCGCACACTCATGTCCTCACTAAGTACTAGCCCTAGGTCTAGGGTATAACTTGGCCACTCAAACCCTTAGGGGTTAGTCGTGGTTCAGGGTACCCCTTGTCGCCCTAAAGGGGTTGTACTCCTGGATGAGGGTGATTCCTCAAGGGGTAAGTGACGATGCCTTAGCTCTGTCCAGGGGTATGTGTGGAACACACGTCTCCTTGATGGGGGTTAGGGCATAGACCCTAAGTCAACTAGGGTTATCCCTCAAGGGTTTTGGGGGCAGACACTCTAGGGAGACTTAGGCTAAACCCTAAGTCAACTAGGGTTATCCCTCAAGGGTTCTGGGGGTAGACACTCTAGAGAGACTTAGGCTAAACCCTAAGTCAACTAGGGTTATCCCTCAAGGGTTCTGGGGGCAGACATTCTAGGGAGACTTAGGCTAAACCCTAAGTCTCCTGTCCACTTGGGCATTAGAGTCTGGGGTCGTTGGGGTGTTCTGGGAAACTTAGCATTGCTCACACAGGGTGATGACCCCGAATGACCACTGTTACGGGAAAATTTGGACCGTCACCTTGGTAGCCCCTGGTATGCATGTAGTGGACTAATCTTCTACTCGTATTATACGTCTACATTTCACTTTACTATTCACCTTCTTTGTCTTTTCTTACATGGTCAAACTAGTCAACATTATTATGTTAATCCATATGATTAGTGCCTGCTTTGACCATGCACATTTTCTTTGTCTTTTCCCATGCACCTTCCTAGTCACCTTCCCAAGTTAAAGTCAAGTCACCCTCTTCCATAACCCCCATCATTTATGGGTCAAGCCCACCTTCTTCCATAACCCCCATCATTATGGGTCAAGCCCACCTTCTTCCATAACCCCTACCATTATTCTTATGTAACCCCATCTTACACCCTCTCTTACATCCCTACCCTACCCTACATGCATTCTTTATGTTATTTTGGGTATATAAAGAACCAAGGCTCAAGGGTTTGAGGAGGGAGGACACATATAGATATAGAGAAGAGTCTCTAGTTTCTTCTTACTTTGTAAATAAGTGTGATGACATTATTTTGTGTGTGCTCTTATGATGAAATATAAAAATTAGTTAGTGTATCTTTCGTGTCATGAGTTTCATCTCATGTTTTCCCTTTCTTTTCTATTCTTTTATTCATGTGTGTGATCATTAGCAAGGACTACTATGATGCGCTATCACTAAAGCCATCAAGTCCCGAACATACGAATCCCTGAATGATTTTCCTTCGACACCACCTGGCAACCACGTTTTGCCACATGTTGGCCCTTTGGGTTAAAACTCTGACAATTTGCCCATGAAATAAACATAACTAGGAATCTTCTATAATATGTCTAATTACGATCCTAACATCCCCCAGACTGGAAGTGTTTGATGCAACCTTATGGCGGTAATCATTCATTCACTTACTACTAGATGCAGCATATCCATTCTCATGCTATCTTTGTTGGGCATTCTTTCGTCTCTGCGATAGTTGTCCCGATCGTATTAAGCACTCGCTTCGGAGTCTATGGAAAGCCTTAAATTTCTTCTTCTGCCGTAATTTCTCTTCAAACTCCAACACTTTGTTAGGATTGTAGTTAGACATGTCGAAGATTCCTAGTTATGTTTATTTCATGGGCAAGTATAATGGGAAAAACACCAAAAAAAGTATATTATGGAAAAACAAGAGTCAAATGGAAATATCGGAGTACGAGTTACTATCGTAATATGAGTGAATCACTACCGCAATACGATGTTTGAGGCAGAGTACGGCATACCTGGATAAGGATAAGAAGGAGTTACAGTAACTAAATGGATAAGGCTAAGAGGTAGTTACTATAACTGCTAGTACGGGACCAAAAGTACGGGTATAA
The DNA here is from genome assembly GCA_003024785.1 of Selaginella tamariscina. Classification (NCBI taxonomy): domain Eukaryota; kingdom Viridiplantae; phylum Streptophyta; class Lycopodiopsida; order Selaginellales; family Selaginellaceae; genus Selaginella; species Selaginella tamariscina. The sequence continues at coordinate 135,353 of PUQB01000503.1, forward strand.
ATAGACTAGACTAGGACTAGGAAGGTATCCCGAGTATATTGTAATTTTGCACTATGTGCCGTGTGCAGATATAATATAAGTTTCCTTTCACTCTCAACATGAATATCTCTTGCTTGTCTTTCTGCTTTGATGTATACTAATCTTTTCTCAGCACTGTGATGGGATTCGTAGTACTGCTGCCTGCTACATACCTTGCCATCCTTACCCATTCCCGACCTTCTGAAGTCTGATCTGTACTTTATTTCTTTTTTTTCTCATTCCGATAGACCCTTATTACAAGTTGTCGGTGGTGACCACTTCCACATTTTAGTGTAGGAATTTCCTCTGTTCAACATATGGCGACCATGGAGGGATGGTCATATTAGTAGGTAACTAACAATGTGTCTGTAGAATGTACAAAGATGGGTAGACCGATACCCAAAGAAGTGTTGGAGTTTGAAGAGAAATTACGGTGGAAGAAGAAATTTGAGGCTTTTCATAGACTCCGAAGCGAGTACTTAATACGAGCAAGACAACTATCGCAGAGACGGAAGAACGCCCAACAAAGACAGCATGAGAATGGATCTGCTGCATCTAGTAGTAAGTGAATGGATGATTATCAACGTATTCTTGCAAAACGTCAACGTTATGAAGAGATAAGGCAGAGACAATAGCAAGAGCGTGAGGAGCAATACTTACGACAACAAGCAGTAATTGAGACTCGAAAAAGGTTGGAGGAACGTGAAGAACAGAGGAGGAAGGAGCAATTCGAAGCACAAAGAGAAGAGCAACAGCAGACGAAGTACGACGAGGTTACGAAGGAAGAGGACAACAATCAGGAAAACTACGATAATGAAAAACACGTACCGACGCAAGAATACTGGGATCTGTTGACAAATGAAACACTTGAGAAGATGGAAACTAACAATTACGGGAAAAGTCATACCATCTACCTTTTCAGGTTTAGAGAACGAGGATACGAATCGCCATATACAGCAATTTGAGAAGGCATGTGAAGCTAACAAAATCAAGGATGAAAACGAGAAGCTCCGAATATTTCCATTTACACTAAAGGGAGATGCTAGTGATTGGTATTACGAGAATGCCATCACAATTGATAATACGATACACTACTTGCACTATTCAGGAATTACTATGTACGCAAGTATCACAAACGAGACCCGACAGTTCAGTTACAGGAAATATGGCAAGGTCCTACGGAGGCGGTGGAAGACTACACACGTAGATTTTGGAGGATACACAATCGCTGTGAGGTGGGAGATGTCAATGATAAATTAGCAAGGAAATGGTATATCAACGGACTACAAGACAACTTACAGCTTCAAGTACGACTGATAAAACCACATGACTTAAGAGATGCAATCAAAGAGGCTGAACAAATTGAAATATTGATACCTCCGAGATACATAAACGATGATGAACGAGAACCAAGAAGGCAATACCGGAAGGAGAACGAGATATGGGCAAGATCCAAAGTAATATTTTGTACAACATGCAAGAATGAAGGACATAATGCTTCTGAATGTAAAGTACCCAAGTGTCAGATGTGTGGATGAAGCAAGGCAATGTCGAAGTGCGGGATATAAACCCCAACTAATGATTGGACACTGAAGGCTACCCACCCCACCACCCAGATGGGACAACACCAGGAATGCGAACCCATATGACTATCCACAATCTCGGAATGCCAACCCATACAACTATCCACAAAGACCATATAACAGGGAACAAAGAAACAGCAATGGAAGGAGATTTCCTCGCGGACACGGGGCGTTTTATCGACAAGGCAATAATACGGAGATACCGTGAGGAGGACAACCTCTATTACCAGCCCCAGCACAAGACGGACCCCCTTTATTGCCACCAATCCGCTTCCACCAGCATTACGTGGTTCAAATCCAAATGTGATATGTTTCAGATGTAGAGAGAAAGGACACTATTCCACTGAATGCAATAGACTCAACAATGTTCGATGCCACAAGTGTGGAGAGCTGGGCCATTATTCACCAGAGTGTTCACAACGCAAATTTAACACCGGAGCACCACCCACATAACTAGCAACACGGAGGATTGAAGTCCAACAAGAAAATGATCAAGAGGATGACCATGAAGAGCAAAATCACGAATGCAAATGGGAAGAAGATACGGAATTACCCTCAACGGAAACATACGCAGTAACACGGGCTAAACGAGTACAAGTAGAACCAAACAAAGAAGAGCCAATACGCAAAAATTGGGAAAAAGAGAAAGCTACATTACAAAGAGTGGCGGATCAAATTCAAAAATATAGCAAGAAGAAAAGCAAGACCCTATACCTAATGAAGCAAGCGTGCATTCACAGCAATCCACGTTAGCAGTACCACTTGGAGATCGTATTGTCGCTGTCATTTTACAACAACCTGTGCAGTTAACTATAGGAGAGTTACTGACCTTAGCACCATTTCTGCGAACACAAATAACTAATGCTTTGGACTTCAGCAATATCCAACCTGATACCAATCAAGTCGGAGTGAATACGACTGAAGTTCTTAAAGATGAAAAGGATTGGGATGAAGAGGTGCCAATGATTACTACTCATATCGGCAAAAACAACATTCAGAACATACCCATTGATGGGGGCTCAGGAGTCAACATAATTGAAGAATAGACTTGCAAGGAACTGGGTTTAGGACCCATAAAAAATGCACTATTCTTGGTATGAATGATTGACCAGAGGAAAGTACGACCCGTTGGTATAATCAGATCTGTATGTATAGAAATTGCAAGGATCAAGTTTAAGGTGTCTTTGGTTGTAATACGTATCGAGAAGATGAGTAAACATACCAAATTTTATTAGGAAGATCCTGGCTAAGAGACAAGAAAGTACGACATAATTAGGAAGACGACGAAATGATACTATATAAGCATGGACAAGAAGCAGTCGTTAGAACACAACAGAAGAAGCCAATTGAACGACCAACCGACCATTACGAATGGAGGATTTCGACTGGCATTACGGCTTGAACACGGAAGAAGAAAAATTCCTATTCGATAGCAACCCAAAACTCATAGAGATAGCACAAGCTGATTTATATCAAATGACACCAAAGGACGACAACGCAGAAAATACGACCGTTGATGACCAACAGCAGCAACATATGAACATTCTCGGACTAACAAACAAGTTCAAACAACCCACACAACAATTTGAAATAGAGCACGAACAAATAACATGGACTCAACAGAAATTGGAAATTGCGACTAATGAGAAGACTGAAGAAGTAGAAATTAAAACAAGTGAATACAGACCATGGAAAATACGAATAGCAGTCGACCTCGAACCGGAATACCGAAAGCAATTGATAAACGTACTACGTCAAAATGTAGATGTCTTTGCTTGGAGTTACGAAGATCTCAAGGGAGTTCCACCAACAATCTGTACCCACAAGATAGAATTATTACCCATGCAATCCTTAGGAAACAGCAAGCATACCGTATGAATCCAACATTCCTGGCAAAAGTCAAAGAAGAAGTGGACAAGTTATTACAAGCTGGATTTATTTATCCAATCGAAAACCCGCAATGGTTATCATCAATTATTGTAGTACAAAAAAAGAACAGTAAATTACGTATCTGCGTCAATTATAAGAAATTGAATGATGTAACTCGACGGGATACGTACCCAATACCCTTCACCGAAGAGTTGTTGGATATGGTAGCGGGACATGAAATGTATTCTTTTTTAGACGGATTTTCAAAATACAACCAAGTACAAGTGGACCTAGCGGATCAATAAAAAATAGCATTCATTAGTCCTTGGGGTACATATGCATATCGCGTTATGCCTTTTGGGTTATGTAATGCGCCATTCACTTTCTAGCTGTTGGTTAGTGAAACATTCCGCGATTACCTAACAACATTTATGAAGGTTTTCTTGGATGATTTTAGCATTTATGGAACGAAAGATGAACATTTGGACTGTTTAACGAAGTGTTTTGGGAAGTGTCAATTGAACAATATAGCTCTTAATTCGGAGAAGTGTGTATTTTCTGTAAAATCAGGAGTCTTGCTCGGGCATATTATATGCAAAGATGGAATTATGGTGGATCAAGATAAAGTCAAAGTAATACAGACGATGCAACCTCCTATAGATGTAAGTGGAATACGATGACTCCTTGGTAAAATAGGATATCATCGACATTTTATCAAAAATTATGCAGCAATAGCAAAACCATTAACTATGCTCTTAAGGAGAGAACAACCATTCGTATGGGACATGCAATGCGAACAGAGCTTTCACACGTTGAAGAAAGCATTAATGAAGGCCCCCATACTAGCTAGCCCAAATTGGAAACAAGAATTTCATGTACAAGTGGACGCATCGTCATACGCCATCGGATGCATATTAACACAAGAGCCAATGGTTCTGTTGGATGTAGTGGCTGAACTTGATGATGTGGAGCTGGTTGATGTTCGTTACATTTCAAACATTTCTGGCAATATTCTATAGCATCTTTGAATAATATGGGCCACCATAATCCGGACTGTAGAATTTTACGTGCTATTAACATTCATGCAAAGTGTCCACCGTGTTCTCATGAGTGAGCTTCTCGTAATACGAGCTGAACTTCCTCCATTGGTATGCATCTCCTTAAGACTTCATCCCTTCCCTTCTTGTATAATATGCCTGATATCATGCAGTACGGCTTGGATCGTAAGACGAGTTGTTTGCGTTGTTGTGTTCATACATATTTGTCTGGTGCTAGTCCAGTAGTTAGAAAGTGTTCAATATCCCGTAGATATCCTTGGTAGTATCGTTTTGGTTGTTCTTGTTGTATTTGAAATAAACTCGCATCTGGTAGTTCATCATTTACGCCCACATCATCTTCCTCATGCGTAATACGGCTCAAGAAATCAGCTTGTTAGTGTAGTTTACCTGGTTTGTAAATGATTTGAAAATTAAACTCTTGCAATAGTAAGAACCATTGTACTAATCTTCCTTCAAGCTTCGTCTTGCTCAATAAATGTATAAGTGCTTGATGATCGACAATGAATTTGACCTTATTTGTTAATAGATAATGTCGAAATTTCTTGGCTGCATAGACCATTCCAAGTGCTTTCTTTTTCGTAGTTGTGTAGTTCTCTTCTGCATGTGCTAACCGTCGACTCGCGTAATATAACGGATGATCTTTCCGTCTTTCTGTGTCATTTATGAAGTGGGGAATGAATTTTATGGGACCAATCAATCATAAAAGCAGCAAGAAGAATCAATATATAATGGTACTTACAGATTACGTTACTAAATGGGCAAACACTGGGATGAAAACACAAATCACAAGAACTGGGATGAAAAACTCACTTCCGCATTATGGGCATACCGTACTATGTATAAAGTGGCAACAAAGTTTACACCGTTTCAACTAACATACGGATTAGAAGCCATTACACCCATTGAATATATCATACCATCATTACGGATGTCACTTGAATACGATAGTGAGAAATCAGAACAAGTTAGATAACGATTGCTACAACTCGAAAAGCTCGATGAGAAAAGACAGCAAGTAGTCTTCAACATTCAAGCAATTCAAACACGCATTAAGGCATGGCACAATCGACTCCGAAGAGTACAACGACGACCCATATTTCGAGTCGGAGAAATGGTATGGCATTATTGAGGAAATCTCCAACCCATCGGACATAAGTTCAAGTCTAAATGGTATGGACCGTACATTATTACGGATATACGAGCTAACAATACCGTCACTTTTATGGATGATACAACACGAGTCCTACTTACAACAAATGCAAATCGCATACGAAAGTATACCTCCAACAAGCCAGAGGACGATCTCGACAATGACCCGGAACACAATTTACACAACATTTCCGAACACGATTTGCATAACAAGCCGGAACACGATTTCAACAACAAGACGAAACACGATCTCAACAACAAACCTGAACACGATCTCAACAACAAGTCAGAACAAAATACGGAAAAACACGTGCCGATATGGCGAGTAGACGTAAGCAAAATCTTCTAGAAACATCAACAGGATAATTCACACGAGGGAAATCCGAAATCCAAGAAATGGGGAAATCTGAGAAGCACAATATCCAATGATGAGTTATTCTCCGTCAAATCTACTGAAAACCAAGGTTTTCACACATCAAGCAAATCAGATATCGACACGTGGACTACCCAAAAACACTGACATGCCATAAATATACCAACCATAAAACAGCAGCAGCACCCAATCAAATATACACACTAGGGTTTCCCACTTCCTCCTTGTTTTCTTCTTCCCCACAGTCTTCAGTTCCTTCTCAATCTCCTTCTTTCATACGCCATTCACTAATCGAATCGATGGAGGAATTCACCGACACAACGAGCACTTCCGCTACAGCACAGAACTCCGCATCCTAGTCCGAACCAGCAGTACCAATCTCACCAGTCTTGTACCGCATTGCTCGTCCAGCACCAACACTCATTTCCGATATACGAGAATGGATACAACGAATATAGTTGGAAAAGTATTTCGACACATTTGTTCACAAACGATTGGACCAACAGGGTGAGCACTTAATCAATCAAGCGATTAAGGCTTATGCACCACAACTCAAGGCCTTACAACTACACGGCGAGGCATTCGCTTTCACAAGTAAGCTCATTAGGGATGTGTTTGAATTATCAGATCCGGAGACTTCTTTCGACCCAATTCCGCAAGTCCACACATACATTCAAGCCTACACCGACAACTACGATAGGTTTCTCTAAAAATAAAGGACTGCCAACACAGCACCAACATCTATCTTACAGGAACCCCACAAGAGCCGCATCAAAGCGATCACCACTACATTTGCTTTCCGAAAAACTCCGGTAGGTTTCAATAAGCAAATTGGGTACGTCTATCACATAATTGAATAGGGACACAAACCGGATTGGGGGGAGCTCGTCGTAGTGGGATTGCAACGTGAGCTGCAAACTCTACACAATCCCAAAAGCAAGGATAAGGAGACGACCGTATTTCCAGTGCTTCATCACATTCTAATAGCACTCCGTATTACGCACACAAATTTAGCACCAACAGGTACATCGGTAATCATGACAAGGATGTCGTTTTGGTTAGGTCTCACTTCATAGTACCCAGACAACGTTTCGACACTCGTGATTTGGATGCACCACTACCAAACAAGCCGAAGAAACGACCACGCTCACATGCAAAGAAACCAGAAGAACCACAAGCACAAGAACCGATGTCATACCAATTTGTGGAGGACAAGGAAGAAGATGATCAAGTCTTACAGAGGAGACCGTTACCACAAGGAGACCTTTGAAGGATGCGTAATAAGCCCACGGCATCAAATTCCACAACACACATGGAATGTGGAGACTCAACACCACCATATCACATCCATACGGGAGATCGTAATAAGCCTACAACATCAACTTCCGCAGCACACATGGAGTGTGGAGACTCAGCACCACCAGACAACATCCATATGGGAGACCGTAATACCACCACCTCCATCAACTCACCCTCTATCTACCACAGGTACTCCTCACATCATAGCACCGCAGGTACAAACTACGACAAAGCATGTACGGAATCCAGTTGTTCAACAAACACATCAAGAACCGCATTCGCCCTCACCCACACCTGGACAGCAAGCCAAGAACGACATTCACGATAAAGGGAAGGAGCAAGAACCCCACTCCCAACCACAACAAATGGGGCATCACGCTTCAGATCGTCAGGAGCGGGACACACTCAGAGGTTCTAAGCGCACGCGCGATCAAACCGCTTCACCCAGATTACCACCACAAGACCTGACAAATGATGCTACTCTCAAAGGTCAGCTTTCACATCTTCGGAGTGTTGTCGATTCCCTCATACAACAAGTAGCAGTTCAATGAGGAGAGGCGACTCTCACTCAACAACTCCATGACCGCTGTAATGCCATCGACAAGCAACTCCAGGAACAGTCGAACATCACACGCCGTCTGTACGAACAACACAAGGTACTCATGGACATCGTGCACACACAAGCTGAACAAGTACGCAACATCCATGACAAGCTGAGTGATTTCAACCCAACAACCGCCACAACCACAGACGACACAGAAGAAGTACGCAAACTACGTGAGGAGAACCACAAGCTCAAGGCCGTGATCGCATCTTTCTACAGGACAATGGGAACATCATAAGGTTGCATCGGGGTGATGCAACACTTCCAGTCTGGGGGGATGTTAGGATCGTAGTTAGACATGTAAAAGATTCCTAGTTATGTTTATTTCATGGGCAAGTATGATGGGGAAAACACCAAAAAAAGTATATATTGTGGAAAAATGAGAGTCGGATGGAAATATCGGAGTACGAGTTACTATCGTAATACGAGTGAATCACTACCGCAATACAATGTTTGAGGTGGAGTACGGCATACCCAGATAAAGATAAGGAGTTACAGTAATTGAATGGATAAGACTAAGAGGTAGTACTATAACTGCTAGTACGGGACCAAGAGTACGGGTATAAATAAACTAGACTAGGACTAGGAAGGTATCCCGAGTATACTGTAATTTTGTACTATGTGCTGTGTGTGGACATAATATAAGTTTCCTTTCACTCTCAATACGAATATCTCTTGCTTGTCTTTCTGCTTTGATGTATACTAATCTTTTCTCAGCACTGTGACGGGATTCGTAGTACTGCTGCCTGCTACATACCTTGCCATCCTTACCCATTCCCGACCTTCTGAAGTCTGATCTGTCTTTTCTTTCTCATTCCGATAAAACCCTTATTACAGGTTGTCGATGGTGACCACTTCCACATTTTAGTGTAAGAATTTCCTCTGTTCAACAACTTCTTTAGGTATCGGCCTACCCATCTTGGTACATTCTACAAACACATTGTTAGTTACCTGCTAATACAACCATCCCTCTGTGGTCGTCATATGTTGAACATAGAAAATTCTACAGACTAAAATCGTAGCAGTGGTCACCACCGACAACCCGTATTAGGGGTCTATCGGAATAAGGGAAATGAGATAGAGAACAAAACAGACTTCAGAAGGTCAAGAAAGGGTAAGGATGACAAGGTATGTAGTAGGTAGCAGTACTGTGGATCCCGTCACAGTACTGAGATAAGAAAAAGTATACATCAAAGCAGAAAGTCAAGCAAGAAATAGTCATATTGAGTGTGAAGGAAACTTTTATTATGTCCGCGCATGGCACATAGAACAATATAACAGTATACTTGGGATACCTTCCTAGTTCTAATCTGGTCTATTTATACTCGTACTCTCGATCCCGTATTAGCAGTTATTGTAACTTCCTCTTAGCCTTATCCATTCAGTTACTGTAACTCCTTATCCTTATCCGGGTATGCTGTACTCCGCCTCAAACATCATATTGCGATAGTGAATCTCTCGTATTACGATAGTGATTCATACTCTTATATTTCCATCCAACTCTCGTTTTTCCACAATATATACTTTTTTTGGTGTTTTTCCCATTATATTTGCCCATGAAATAAACATAATTAGGAATCTTCTACATGTCTAACTATGATCCTAACATTAATATTATTATTATAAATTGTTTTATTATCATAAACAAAATTTTGGTGGCAAAATGTTATTCAACCTTAAGAAAACATATTTATATAAGTTATTTAAAACAATTTTAATCAACGATGTATAATAATATTATATAACTCACAAATTTTTACTCCAAGTGACAATATTTATCCAAACCTTTTATTTTAAAACATAAAATACTATTAATAACCTTTCAAATATATTGCCAAAAGAAACTATATATGAAACAATAAATATTTAAATTCATCTCTTATATTTTAATATTATTGTCAGTCTTCTTATAGGTTTATACCAAACAAACAAAAAACATTTAAAAAGAATCATTGGAAAGACAAAGTTTTTTTTTATTTTTTTTATCCTTAATTATGAATATGAATTCATCAAATTAAACTTAAAAAACCAAGGAAAAAGTATTAATAGGAGATAGTGCATGGAGGGATGGGTCTTTAAATTCAATTTACGTGTTAATAAATTTTACAAGCAATAGTTAACAAATTGATAACATTAAAAACATGTTTAAATGTTAAAAATGTTTATAATGATCAAAATATTTCTAATATTTCCAATAAATTAACATTTGTATGAGCAATTTCTTAATAAGGATGAAAAACTTTTAAAATGAAAAATTTGCATTTGTAAAACATGATTCATAATTGATTTAAACCGTTACATAATTATCGTTATCACAATCATGTTTCATTTAAAATTACATTTATATGTTAATTTTAATATTATCTTTTATATGAACTTTTTTTTTATGGTTATCAATATTTTTCTTCTTTGCTTTTAATTTTTCACTAGTGATTTTCTCAAGGTACTCACTTATTATTTTTTTCTAATGCTTGTTAATTGAAAATATTAATTTTATATTTTCAGTCTTTTTACATTTTAATATGCTCAACACATTAAAGTTATAACACAATCAATTACAAATGCAAGTTATAACTAAAATGGGCATGGCTATAGTCCCATTTCCTAATAATTAGCAATTTTAGCTATTTAATTAGCATTTTCTAATATTAAAGGAATATTCTTTAGAATATATGTTTGAAAAAGAATATTCTTTAGAATATTCTATTTTGTATTCTACCCTTTAATAAATTATAGCATTCATTGAACAAAAATTAATAACATTATAAAAGTAGAAGGTATTAAATTATATAATATATATAATATAACAATTAAGGAAGAGCATAAGAGGTACATTATATAAATATTGATGTTGTTATTAAAATATTAATATTTAAATATAACATTATTAATTAAAAATTTGTAGTAGTAATAATATATATATATAAATCTATATAATATAGTCAATCTTCCATATCATTTTTTAAATTTATATAGTTAAGTATACAATTACTATTATTAAAGAGTTTATAATAATTATGAATATTAAATATATGATATTTTATAATTTTGTAATTGCTTTAAGCTTCAGAAAACATACATTCCCTTGCAGTTTTGTTAATCGTGACTTTATCAACGCTTCTTGACATCCACCCATATCGAATGGATTTAACATTTATAAAACATGCTGGGTCTTTTTGATTGGGAGACCATGTTTTCTCTAGGCATCCATTATATCTTTCGCTCTCCTTCTCGTGTCGCCTTTTTTGTGGTTTGAACCATGCAACCTTAACAATACTATTTTTTGTGATTACTTCAGGTGTGTCGATAATTTGACCCATCCAAATAGGCTGATTATATGACGCATCTGGAGTAATGAGAACCATCATTAGTTTTTGAAGATCCTTGCAGCAATCAAAGTATGCTTTAGGTTTTTGGTTCCTTTGTCCAACAAAGTGTGGGGTTTGCACTTCCACATCACTACTGGCTTCTATGTCGTCTGTGCTCAGTGATGTCATTTCAATCTCCTCTCGCCACCTTGTTTTAGGCCAAAAGGGTGTTGCAATTCTGTACTTGTGACAGTAGGCCCTTCCAACTCTCGAACAACAGTCTCCCAATAGTCGACCACATGCTTATATAGTTCTGAGTAACCAGTTGCCTTATCAGAATTCTTTGGCATCGATTTTTGAACCCATGCCACATATTTTTTGATGCCATCAATAATAACCTCTTGTTCCTTGAGCTGGGCACTCAATGGAATAGGGTCTGGTTGTCCTTCTGGGAGAAGTGGCTTTCCATCCTCTCCACTTTTGAAGAGCATTAAGCCCTCTTTCGGTAACCACTCCTGCTCTGATGGCCGTAACTTGTACTGCATAATAGGTATACCATCTCGTATGGAGAAAAAGAATTGTAGCGGCACAAGGTGACCAACTAAAGAATCACTCCCTTCTTTTATATACTCCTTGAGAAATTTTTTGAAGTCTGGCACCTCAGTCACAAGCAAAGCACAACTTTTTTTGGAGATGCAATTTTCAAAAAGATTCATCATATGCGGTAAGGTAAGTGCACTTGTCCTTTTTGTAGAGTTGGAGACCTTGCTGAAGAACGCATCAATATCTTCATGAGTGTGACCAACCATAAGGAAACTGAGCGTGATTGTTTCAAACACACCTTTGGCAACAAGCATTGACAAGTATGCTAGCACATATCTAGAAAATAAAAGTAAGTATGAGCTTGAGAAACCCTTAAGTAAAATGATTTACCTATTTTTGTTCTCGCCTGCACAATTATCCATCTGTAAAAGCAAATGACGAGGAAGCTTATTTGATGTTGAGGACACATGTACACTATTTGAGCTAGATCCCTCCACTGAACCTGAACTCTCAACAGGGCCATCTGTTTTTTGCAGGTGCTGACAATGCCTCTCATATTCCCAAGTAGCCTCAAGTGCAGACGTGTTCATGAGAGCATTATGTAAAGGTTGAAGGTGTTGTTTCTTCACTTTGAGATCACTGATAGGACTTGTCTGTGAGTGGGCTTCAAGGTTTCTGAAACACATGGCTAACGACCCAATAGTGAAATTGGAGTCGCTAGACCAATGTGGAAGTGAAAAGTGTCCATATGACTCACAACCGTGTCCATGTGTTAGCACACCTGTCAATGAAATCGGAAGTTTCATGACATTTCCAAGGCACTTTGGTGTTGCAAAGAGCTTTGGAATGCTGGTCTTTGAATGATCCATCTTGTCATGGATCAAGCACAGGTACTCTGATGGGCGTGACACAGAAAGCATGCGGTGTGCATAGTACTGAGACCGGCAAGTTTGTTGTGCAATCATGTGGGCCTCCATCTTCTTTGAATGGCAGTGATCTCCACCAAGGTTTTTGCACAAGCCTCTGCAGCCTTCAATGATGTACAAGTGTCACACTTGGAAAAGCTAGAGTGTTTTGCAATCTCCACATCCTTAAAATGAGTATTCCATATGTTGTTGAAGGTACCAGTGCAGATTGCTTGGAGCCCCATCAAACTGAGGCACTTGTTCACATGTTCACACAGTTCAATTGAGTGTAGATTGAAGGCAAAACCTTGAGATTTTCCCTGACCCCTGCATTTGTGGTTCGGCATTTGTGAGGCATCCTGTCTGCATTTGCTTCCACAAAAGCCTTGAGTATCTCTATGGCTGCCATGATGTGAGAGCGGGTTTTGACCAAGCGAGTGTTCCCATGAACTGAGGTTCGCGCTCCATCTAGCCACTCATCCCTCCGACGGTAGAACGTGGTCTTTGGGATCCCGTATATACTGTACCAAGCTTTGAAGCAGATGGCCACCTTATTAAATACCATGGATGTACTCTGATAACCTGTGTCCGAGGCCATTCCATCAATACACCCAGTTAGTGCAGCATATACAAACTCATGCCTTTGCTTTTGGGTGAGCATACGAAAGACATGTCTACATTGGGTAATTTCATTCCGGTCTGCCATCTGACAACACTTCTTCTTGCAACAGTCAATCGTGGAAATGCTCGTAACACTTTCGGAAGATGTAGGATCCATCTTTACCCTCTTGCTGAAACTTGCAGGGGAAGATCTACAACCCATGAATCGCCTTTTTCTTACAATAGGACCAATGCAAGGAACCTCTTCAAATATGAGTTGTTCTTCCGGGTTGTTATTATTGAAATCCAACCCAGAATATGTTGAACCATCTTGCCGTCTTAATTCAGATGTTCGCCACCTCACGAGGGATCCAGGATACAATGTGCCATTAGGTGAAACCTCTGTCACAACTACACCCACGAAGTCGGACCCTAGTTTCTCTTCTGACACTGCTTCCATTGGATTTATAGCTGTGATGATGCCTCTTCCGACTTCAATCTCACGAAGAAAGAGAATCACCTCATCCATCACAGCAGGCAAGCCATCATCTGGTAAACTCGTGCTACTATTTGTTTGTGACTCTGCATATTCTGTGTCAGCCTTGACTTCATCCAAATTCCACAATACAGGAGAACCCTCCTCAAATTCCATTCCCAGAACCTCAACATGCTTGTAAATGGTGTTCACCCATACGTACACACAAGATCCTTGGGCAATATTGTGACATGATGCATTATTATCTCGAACTTCCACAGTTCCAGTGCCAACTATCTCGTTGTTCCGAAGAAGACATACTTTATCTCCAGTATTAAACATATTGTCCTGCACATAAATAATTGTATTATTTATGATATCTGTTTATGCAATATTTCTAAGAAATCTGAATTACGGTTACTTAATAATATGCATATGCAATAATACATAATTATGTTTAGAGATAATATCTCATGTTTGATTAATACAACTGATGGGCGGGATTAATCCCGCCCACGAATCCCTCCGACGAGGAACGGTCGGCGGGATTAATCCCGCCGCCACTCCTTCGGAGAGAGTCGGGGGATTAATCCCGCCCTTCTCCTCCGAAGGAAGAGCGGCGGGATTAATCCCGCCGACTCTCCTCCGACGGGAAGAGAGTCGGCGGGATTAATCCCGCGCTTCCTCCGACGAGGAGAGTCGGCGGGATTAATCCCGCCCACAATCTTACGACGGGGAATGGGTGGCGGGATTAAACCCGCACATAACTCTTCCAAACTATGATTTCAAAGAGATCTCGGGATAAATCCTGTCCCCAAATCTTTAAAACAGGGAAGTGGTGCGAGATTAATCCCGCCACCCTTCTCTGCCTCCTAAATGGTTGGCGGGATTAATCCCGTCGACAACTCTTTTAATAAATTCTGATAACTCTTCATCAATTGAGAGGGTTATCGGCGGGATATCGACGGAGCACATGCAACTTTTACGGAGGGAGTGATGCATCAGGAACCAACAATAAGATGCTGCTAAACCTCTTGAACATTCCGTAACTAATGTGTTTAACAGATGGAGCTTGTGGATATGGAAACCAGCTGGCTGCGGGCTAACCACGGCACTCAGCACGCCACTGTTTGAGAATGGAGATATATGTTTAATCCCGCCATTCTTTTTCAGAGGCGGAGAAGCATTGCCCGGACTAATTCTGCCATGGCTATCAAAGAGATGGTGGTGGGATTAATCCCGCCACCTCTTCAAAGAAGTAAAAAAGAAATGGCCGGATTAATCCCACCGCTCTAGTTAACGGAGAATATTAAGTTAGAAGGATATTTAAACGGGATAAATCCCTAACGGAATATATTATAATCCTAATGCATTCCTAAACCCTAAATTGTAATTTTAAGAGAGAATGTAAGAGAGTGAATCTTTATAAGTATTTTTAAATTTGTTTATAATACTTATTTATAAACAGCACTGAAGGCGCCGTGCTTTCCTATAAATAATAACACCCAATTTAATGTCGCTCCTGAGATGATCACTATGAAGAAAAAAGAAGATCTAAAGAGTGAAAAATACAGAAATGAAGAAACCCTTGCCGGAGAAAGAACCAGATCTGAATTTGAGTGGGAAATTAAATGCATTTTCAAATTTACATGTTAGATCGACAATACATATGTCAGAAATTCAAATTTTTTAAAAAGAACAGAAAATAAAATTTTAAGATGAGTTGACCAAATATCCGACACTCTGACATATATACTCTCCAATTCAATGAATATTTTAAAATTGCATTTAATGTTATTCAAGTGATTCAAGCTGTTTAATATTACGAAATTTTAAAACAATATTCTACATTCTTATTCAGTATATTTATTTATATATATAAATATACTATACAATAAATATTGATATATTATTATGTATCATTTAAAATTATTTCATAGTCTGTTTATTATTTTATTTTCTTAATTACTCAGTATTTAATTTACATTTCCTAGTATCAACGGGATATTCTTTATTATTTTATTAATATTTAAAGAATATTCCAATATTAAACCTAATTATCATAATTAAATTAGTCTTGTTCTTAATTATCTCAGTAATTATTCTACATTTGTATATATTAATGGGATTTTCTCAATTAATTTGTTATTATTTCAAAAATATTCCTATGTTAAACCTTATTATCAATATTAATTAATATATATTATTAAAACTATATATGACTATATATTAGATAAAATGATGTATTATTATGTATAATTTAAAATATGTTCATAGTGTGTATATTAATATCATTTTCTTAATTACTTGAGTAATGATTATGATAATTAATTTAGTTAATTATTTGAGTACTTGATTTACATTTGTATATATTAATGGGATTTTCTCAATTAATTTCTTATTATTTCAAGAATATTCCAATGTTAAACCTTATTATCAATATTAAATTAATATATATTATTAAAACTATATATGGCTATATATTAGATAAATCATATATTATTATGTATAATTTAAAATATGTTCATAGTGTGTTTATTAATATTGTTTTCTTAATTATTCGATGTTTGTTTTGCACACATATATAAACACAATCATAAATTTATATATACGTGCACACGCATTAGAAGAACTTACAAAAACACATATGCACACACATGCACAAGCCCTAAACCAAACTGGAAAAATATGTTGCTTCTTTATTGAAAACATCATGTTCAACGCATGTATGATATATGTACTCAGTCTGTGTGTATGTAACACATTGAATTTACACGTGTAATATTTATATTAAGCTTGTTGGGAGCAAACCCTAAACCCTAAACCCTAAACCAGTTTGTGTGTATACATGTGTGTACAAAAATAATTTTTCAACACTCTCTCTTCTTTCATACATACACACCATGCATGATCCATCATAAACCCTAAACCCTATGTAACACAATGAATTTACACATGTAATATGTATGTATGTCTGTGTGTATACACGTGTGTATGTATATATGTGTACTAATATATGCAATGTGTATGAATTTAATTTGTTAACACTCTCTCTCCTCTCATACATACACACCATGCATGATCCATGTTAATATGTACTGTCTCTCTTCTCTCAAACATACACACCATGCATGATTTATAATATGTACTCTGTCTCTCTAATATTATGTACTAATATGTATGTATGTCTATGTGCATAATACACAGCATGCATGATCCATAATATGTACTGTCTCTCTTCTCTCATTAACTATGTATGTATATCTGTGTATAATATGTGTAAGTATATATGTGTACTAATATATGCAATGTGTACAAAAATAATTTTTCAACACTCTCTCTTCTCTCATACATACACACCATGCATGATCCATCCTAAACCTGAAACCCTAAACCCTATGTAACACAATGAATTTACACATGTAATATGTATGTATGTATGTGTGTATACACGTGTATGTATATATGTGTATTAATATATGCAATGTGTATGAATTTAATTTATTAACACTCTCTCTCTTCTCTCATACATACACACCATGCATGATCCATGTTAATACGTACTGTCTCTCTTCTCTCAAACATACACACTATGCATGATCCATAATATGTACTCTGTCTCTCTAATATTGTGTACTAATATGTATGTATGTCTATGTGTATAAAACTATGTGTGTATATATGTATTGATACACATGAAACTTTAACACTCTCATGGACACACACATGTTAAATCCCTGCATGATTTATATTTTTGGGGTGTATGTGATACACCCACGCACACGCACACGCTGATAATATAATGAAAGAATATTTGTTTAGGGCGAATTTATATTTTATTCTTTTTAGGGTTTAAGTATATTCTCAGAAGGAATATTTGATTAGGGTTAATATATATATTTAATTCCTTTAGGGTTTAGGTATATTTTTAGGGTTTCAAGAAGGCGGCGGCTGTGAAATCAGCGGCGGCTACGAGCACACAGGTGAGATCTCTATGTGTGTGTGTGTGTATGTATGTATGTATATATGTATAGGAGTGGCGTGTGTGTGCCAGTATCTGTATAATTTTATTTATTGATCTATCTCTTGCACACACACGCACACTCCTTTACATATATATATATATATATATATATATATATATACACACACACACACACATATATATATCTATATACATATATACATACATATATTATGTATACCAGTATCTGTATAATTTTTTATATTGATCTATCTCTCAGCACACTCCTTTACATATATATATATATATATATATATATATATACACACACACACACATAATATATATATGTGTGTGTGTGTATCTGTATAATTTTATTTATTTATTAATTTTATTTCTCACACACACACGCACACTCCTGTGTATATATATGTGTGTGTGTGTGTGTTTGTTTATCTGTATGATTTTATTTGTTTCGCTCACACACGCATACACACGATATACATATACACATATATATATACCTATATACATATATACATACATATATTATGTGTACCAGTATCTGTATAATTTTTTTTATTGATCTATCTCTCCCACACACACGCACACTGCTTTACATATATATATATATATATATATATATCTATACACACACATATATATATGTGTGTGTTTATCTGTATAATTTTATTTATTTATTAATTTTATTTCTCACACACACACGCACACTCCTATGTATATATATGTGTGTGTGTGTGTTTGTTTATCTGTATGATTTTATTTGTTTCGCTCACACGCATACACACGATATACATATACACATATATATATACCTATGTACATATATACACACATATATTATGTGTACCAGTACTGTATAATTTATTTATTTATCTATCTCTTGCACACACACGCACACTCCTATACATACATACATACATACATATATATAATATATGTGTGTGTGTGTGTGTGTGTGTGTTTATCTGTATAATTTTTTTATTTATTAATTTTATTTCTTGCACACACACGCACACTCCTGTATATACATATACATATACATATATATATGTGTGTGTGTGTATCTGTATAATTTAATTTATTTAGCACACACATACGATATACATATACATATCCATATAGCGGCGGGATTAATCCTGCCGCTATAGGTTTATGGCCTCGGCCCCACCGCTATATGGTTGGGGCCACGGCGGCGGGATTAATCCTGCCGCACACCCATGCCCTGCGCGGAATGCAGCGGGATTTATCTCGCCGACAATGGCCTGTGTGAAGGCCCTAATAAGCGGGATTAATCCCGTCGGATTCCGCGTAGGGCATGCACAAGGCATGGGCAGCGGGATTAATCCCGCCGCTCATGAGGCTAACCGAAGAGCCTGCATGAAAGGTGGCGGGATTAATCCTGCCTCACATGTCCTACGCGGAAGGCGGCGGGATTAATCCCGCTGCCCAGGGAATTCACGCAGGACATGAACGGCGGGATTAATCCCGTCCCACGCCCATGCCCTTCGCGGAGGGCGGCGGGATTAATCCCGCCGCTTAGGCACTTCCGCAGGATATAAGTGGCAGGATTAATCCCGCCCCCACCCATCCCTGTTCGAAGTGCCGAGGGATTAATCCCGCAGCCAATATATATGTGTGTGCGCATGATTTACGAGAGGGCGACGGGATTAATCTCGCCGACCCTTCTATGCCTGGTGGCGGGATTAATCCCGCCACCCTTCTTTTTTTCCTCCATTGGTATGTTGAATCAATCCCGACTAACTCTGTCTGAGACGGAGAAGGTTTACAATATACCAATGGAGGGAACTGAGAAGGGTGGTGAGATTAATTTCACCATCTCTTACATGGTGGACGGGATTAATCCCGCCGCCTTTCTGGAGCTCCTGAAGGGGTGTGAGAAATAAATCCTGCCCAATTCTCTCTTAGACCGAGAAAGGTGGCGGGATTAATCCCGCACACCCATTCAGGACCTCCAGAAAGGTGGCGAGATTAATCCCGCCCACCCTTTTAGGAGGCATAGAAGGGGTGGCGAGATTAATCCCGCCGCACCTTCCATGTGAATATATATGTGTATGACTATATATAAGTTGCATATCTCATTTTATTTATTTTTATCATCTTATCATAATATTTTGAGTAAAAGCCAATAAACCATATGAAACTGTCCAAAGCTCACATTTGTGATGGTTTTAAAACAAAATGTTATTTGTCTTTTGCACTATCGCAAACGTGAGCTTTGAACAGTTAATCCCGTCCACTTCTCTATGAGATAAACAAGGGTGTATGTGAATTTATCAGTGTATTATTTTTGTATATTCGGGTTTATACAAGTGTGTGTGCGTTTTTATATAAATTGTATTCATAGTGTATTATTTTGTAGAAGGACGATTGATCAAACAAGGAGATTCGGTCATTAGTATGGAGTCGTCGTCAAATTCTGGGTAAGAATTAAAATAAAATATGTATGTGTGCTTGAAGAACTAATCGTTTTTGTATACAGATGTGGAATTGAGGTGATATTAAAGACAAGAGCAGGAGAAGAGATGGGCAGGGACATTCTGGAATCAACTTGGCCATATTTCAAACTAAACGGGAAGCGCATTGGAGCAACTATGGTTGCTATCAAACTAACCTCTGTCACATCTCATGGACAAGCAAAATAATGGAAAGTAGATTTACTAGTCAAGCACCTGAAAGCAGGCTGCGAACCCAGATTGGATGATGCTCGACAGATATGCCTTGTTCCATCCAATGTCATGTTCTCGGATCCAGAGGTCGCCAGTTACAACATTAATTTCGGGTGGTGTTGTCGACTTGTGGATAATGATGTTCACGTGTTCACTAATGATGTTGACCGTGAAGTTCTTCTTTAACTCAACGAAAGCCCATCTATGGAGGGGATCCAATTAGATATCTACTTCGAAGATCTTCAGACTCATCGAGTAGGTGTATTCTCAGCAAAGATTGCTTCACAATATAGAACATCCACAAGTGGAGCAATCGTCCCTCTTCACATTGAAGAAGAACACATCGACATCATAAGGGAGATTGAAAGGGTGGCTCGGTCCCAAGTTCTCTACAGATCACGTTCAATTTGCCTAGGAAGCTTCGGGAGCTGGAAGAGTGTGCCGAGAACATTAGAACAGCTGCAATTGGGGATCACACATGTTGATTCGGATCGCAAAGAAAATCATCAATCGTTTTGTTAGCTGCACCTTTGGCATCTCATGCTGCAATAAGCCACAAAAAAAATGATGTTGGATGATAGGATTTATAAGTGTAGGGTTAAGTATTGCAGCGTCAACTCAAACTTCAATTACAGGCCACTCAACCAGGAACGTGTAGCTGAGCTCATGGAGAAGATGAAGGACGACAATTCTTATACTGTTCCACATAATGCTGTTTTATGCCCATACTACGAAAGAAGGAAAGGCGCTAATAAAGTGTGGATCACAACACCAGAACAACTCATGAAGATTTAGACGGAGAATAGAAAATCAATCAAGTACTACATCATTAGTGGCCAGCACACAATAACGGCAGCCCAACGACTTCTCAATGAACACAACAAGGGAATGATGACAACAAAACTTTCTGAGCATACCCGTGAGACGCTGATAAAAAGATCAGCGTTTTTAGCTAAGCCGAATCTCACAATAGAGCAGTACCATAAGTTATCGGCGGAATGGGATGCTGCCGACACCAACCACTACAACAGCAAAATATGAGAGAAGTTCAAACACACGCGAGCCGTGTGGGAATCTCTTGAGCGACCACAAAGAGCTACTGCAGGGAATACACAATCTGCGAACTACCGGGTAAGCAAATTGTCTGGGCGGGATTTATCTCGCCGGTATATTAATTTGTCTCTTTTTTTCAGAGAGTTCAAGCCATTGTAGCAGTTGATTTCTTGCCCTGAGGATAGGATCTTTGCCAAATGGTTGGGGATTATGGAATCCTTTGCAAAAGGAACACTGAAGAAGAAGCAGACAAGTGATGGGGAGCCCTCAGAGAAGTCTGTAAAGAAACCCAGTAAGTTGCCGAAGGTTAAGTCTGTTCAATTTACAAAGGATGTAAACAACGATTTCAAGCTCACATGGTTGAAACCTTTAAATGGAACAATGATGGAGGAGATGGAAGTCTTGGCTGATTTGGTGATTGATTGCAAACTACAGATTAATAACAGCAGCCCCACCTCTCCTTTTCATCTCAAGGCAATGGAGTTGAAGACGGTCAGGAACTTCAAGGAGTGGTTAGGAATACACTGTCACAAACTGGGTTGGACCTCGGCCTCAACATACAAAGAGGTCAGCAAATATTTACATGTGAAACGATGATATGCTTGTCGAATGGGTGAATCAATTGGAAGATCTGGGCAAGAATCTATTGCACGCCAACGCCAAAAAGGAGAACATTGGGATGATACCTTCTCTTATGGCAGTCCTTCAGCAGCAGAGAATCGAGTTAAACCTTATAAAGGAGGATGCTATGAATCACGACAAGCCCTACAGATGTTTGTTGTTGGATTCAGAGACTTTATGGGGTAACATCACTGCTTGTAGGAAACCGTTTCAATTGTTCGTGATGGATCGGCGGGTGTCAAAAAATCCTTCGACAGATAAGGCACTAGAGGATTTGGTGGAGAAACTTAGCCGTGCAAGCATGTACACAGAAGGTATTTATTATTGAATTTATACTTGCACTCTTCACTGATACCTACTTTTTTAGGTATTTATTTCTTGATTCTTGCTCATGTCACCGATAGTTTTGCCTTCGCCTTCGCCAAGAAGAATAAACATCGTTGGACAGGATTTTATATGAATGATGTTGAACCCAAGTGCATTGATACGGTTGTTCACTTGGTTGTTAGGAATGCGCCAAACAATTTCAAGCTTCCAAATGACTGGCCAGGCATCTGTTTGCATTCCAACGGGCCTGAACCTCCATCCGATACACTGATAGTTGAGACGGACGTATTCGGCAATGTACGTTATCCAAACATTACAAGTCAAGCGGCACGGAGCATCGTCAACTTGATCAGGGGTCCTCACAGTGATGCATGGGTTTTTGACTACTGTACTAGGGGTCCGTCTTGAAGGAGTGTTACCTTCGGCATACATGTGTGTTTGCCGTTGAAAAGGATAAGACCATGGTTGAGGACCTGAACAAGTGGATAGAATGGTTCTCAATTGAGTACCCCAACGAATCTATAAAGGAATATTTGGGAAAGTTCCCTCATGAGAAGTGCGATAGCTCTGAAGACGAATCTAGTTCAATGTCGGAGTCTGAGGACGATCTTCAATCAGATATTGCACCGAAAGTTATCTCGAAGAGTACAGATCATTCACATATGGAAACATCAGCAGAAAATACGGAAGATCATGAACCATCTCACAAGCAGCTTAGACCTTCTTCACCTCACTCAAAAGGTAATAGCGAAGAACAATTTTTATTGAGTTCTTAGAGTGACGAATAGTTGTAAATGAGTGTAACATAAGGCATTTTTGTATATTTCATTTATATTTGTACAGAAAATAAATTCTCAAGGATTAATGAAGCTTTTAGTTTAAACATGGGTCACACATTAACAAGGTAAATAATATACCTTGATATTATAAGGTCAGCTAACTATCATTTTGCAGATGTAATGAAACAGTTGAAAACATGGATTTTCAGCATTGCCATGAGGTAAGAGAGGGGTTTGGCGAGAATTTCTTGTGCCACATGTCAGAATGACAGAGTTCATGCAGGAAATGGATAATAATGCAGTTCAAAACATCGTTACCATGGGGACCACTTCGGTTTTTTCATCACCATTTCTATTGGCTTCAGTTCCTAATCACTTTCTTCAGCGCCTACAATATCTGAATCTTGTAAGGATGATGTACAATTAAATGATAAAGGGATAGGCAACGATATAGTGTCAACAGATAAATGTGAAAGGGAGCAAACAAGTGAGTTGCAAAGCATTCAAGAGGCAACGCTACCACATGTTACCCATGGCCATATTGTGTTGTTGGATGTCAATGGTGTTTTGCTTCATCGACAAAGGCCCGAGGATAGGAAAAAAGAAATCAAACAAGGAGATTTCATTTTTGTCATGGTAAATTTCGATACGATATTATTTTTCGTCCAGGGTTGAACCGTCTCTTTCAAAAGCTTAAGGAGATGGGTGCACTTGTGGGGATTTGGTCATGCATGCAGATTCACAACTTGACACCGCTGCTGAATTTGCTTAAGAAACATTGTAGTGTTGCAGAAAAGGTGATTCGTAAAGATTGGATTTTTGACCAGCGAATGTGTTATAAACCTTTCGAATTTCACAATATAGGAAAGGAAAGCAAGCCATACTTCTTCAAGAATGAAAAATTAATTGGGCTTCATGGGAGATCAATCAGTTAAGGATAATGAAGAACGCACATATCTTAGTGGTAGACGACTCTCCTCAGAAGGCTATGCTTAACCAAAACATTGCTTGTATTCATCCAATCACTTTCGACCCATATTCTAATACCAATACCATGGATGAGTTAGTGAACTACTTGGATACGTGCCTCAGAAAGAAGAATCTCGAAAATTTTTGCAAGCAGTATCCACTGTATCAAACATTTCCTGACGCTTTTCTTTCTCGTGATTTTGAGTTTTATAAAATGAAGGATAGCAACCGGGCACTTTACAATATTATTCTTAAGGAACGTCATTTTTTAATGAGCCTTTATGCACACCTGGTTTTATCACATCTTATGTATTAACAAGGATGGCAACTCCTAACTGCATTCGTGAGAGTGTTAAGTGGTGGCAACAACATCAAGATATTGACCAAAATAATTCGATTAATCCGGAGAGTGATGATTTAGACAAAATGATGAGATTTCTCTGTATGGTTAGGAAGAAAGTATTTATAAAGAAAGGAACATGTTGATAAGGAAATGATTTCATTTATAATTATGTTTGATAGTATTTTGTTAATTATTGTGAAACGAAGAATAATATGAATATTTTAAGATATTTTAGGAATATTCCTTGCTAAGTAAGGTTATTAAAGAATTAATTTGTTAATTAATTAATATTTAAGGCTTAATTACATATTAATTTAATTAATCTTAAGTATTTAGTATTTATTTTATATTCCCATTTTCACGTATCATGCCCACTTTAGTTACAACGTGCATACAATGCAAAATATATTAATGAGGACTAAAACCTCTCATAGAAAACATGTGACATGTAATTTAACAATTAATTATATATATATTTTTATATATGGCCAGAACACATCAAAGAAATCATATATAATGGATGGTGGACTTTTAAATTTTTTGAGTATTTATAAAAACTATGTGTTTATTTTAAATTTAATTAGGTAAATATAAAGTGTTTTAACTTGAACCATAATGATAAAGGTGAATGGCCTTGAGAGAGTATTAACATGGGATTGGTTTTTAATTTATTTTGTTAATTTTTTGGTTTAAAAAAATACACACTTAAATTATGATAATTATTATTGTCTTATACATTGCATTGAATAAACAAAAAGTTTCTTGAGTCATTTATAAATTCTTACGAAAATACACATGGACAAGAGGGTATTATAATTCAAAAATTTTATTATAAAGTCTACCAAATAAAAATAATAAAACTTGAAAAAATTATTTATTCATTTTAATTTTGGGTTGAAGTATTATTTCAATACTTTTGAATACATGTATATATTTTACTTAAATATGACATTATACAAATACAAGCTCCTTACAATTTTGCTTTGTAAGCTACTATTATATTTATTAGTAATATAATATACAGAGTCTCCACAAGGTAATACACGTTAAACAAAATATTTTAAATGTGTATTTATTCAATAAAGTATGTTAATAAGAATAAAGAATTTCAAAGAATGGATATAAAAAAGAACTTGTCAAGCTTGAGTTGTTAAAAATAATTTATCAATTATAAAGAATTTTTTAAAATAATTCCTAGTGACACTTTTAATATGAATATTTATTAAAATTTGATTAAACAAGATAAATGCAAGTATTTAATATTCTAGTTTAGTAATATAGTGTCATTTGAATATTTTTGAAATTCATAACAAAAATTTTAATGAAAAAATTAACCAATAATAGATGGCCACATTACATTAATGCATATAATGATACAAATCCATTTAAAAAAACATGTTGAATAAGTAAATCAAAACAATTCGAAAATAATGACTCTAAATACTTTTTAATAATGTATTATTTGTAAAGAATGGAAAAAATCACTTCTAGTACGGGACCGAGAGTACGAGTATAAATAGACCAGACTAAGACTAGGAAGGTATCTCAAGTATATTGTAATATTGTTCTATGTGCCATGTGCGAACATAATATAAGTTTCCTTCACTCTCAATACGACTATTTCTTGCTTGACTTTCTGCTTTGATGTAACTTTTTCTTATCTCAGTACTGTGACGGGATCCACAGTATTGCTACCTACTACATACCTTGTCATGCTTACCCTTTCCTGACCTTCTGAAGTCTGTTTTGTTCTCTATCTCATTTCCCTTATTCCGATAAACCCCTAATACGGGTTGTCGGTGGTGACCACTACTACAATTTTAATCTATAGGATTTCTATGTTCAACAATTAACACTTAAGTACATGATGGTTTCATTAAGAAATTGAATCCCAAAGCTTGCAAAATAATTGAATCCTTTTTAATTTTTTTAATTACAATGATACACTCAATTTAAAACTTTAAAATCGTTAAGTTCATTTGACATTTTTATAAATGAATTAATAACCCTCATTTTAGTTATAAGTATCTTTGCTTGTAGTCCAAGTCAATAAAATGAAATAAACATACTTATTATTATTATCACAAACACACACAATATTATATTAAATGATTTAAATCACATGTCATTATTTTAAAAATATGGTGTGAATGAGCACATGATATCGAAATTAGATTGCCAGATTACTTAGGTCACAATTTAAATTAATTCTGTCAATTATTAAATAGCAATGAACAAGAAATTTATTCAAAAAAGGAGTACCCTTATTAAAAATAATAATTGTGTGTTTTTACTTATGCTTAGTTAAAAACATAAATTCATAAGCACCAAAAACAGCACATTACTCGTACCTAAACCATCATTTTAGTGTTTAACTTGCTTACTTTGAAACGATTTACAAAGACCTGGCCCTAGCCCTAGCCCTAAATGGCAATAAATAGCCACCATAAAAAAAATTAAAAAATTAAAAGTTCCAAGAAAGAACCATGGCGTGCAATTTCCTTCTTGAACACCCAAATTGGGGCTGCCCATTATCTCCCGCCTCCAAATGGGTTTAGGGTTTAGGGTTAAAACCCTAAACCCTAAACCCTAAACCCAACCCTAAACCCTAAACCTATTTCCATCTTGAGCGTTGTTTTTCTAATGTCCTTTTTATCTACTGCAAGCGTGATTCCATTATTTCCAAAACCCCTCATTTCGATTACATGTTTATAAAACCATTCCATACCCAAAACAAAGTCAAACCCCATCATATTTAAGACAACTAAGTCTAGCTTAGCTTTCCAACCTTTGATTTGGACAGGAACTGCCCTTGCTATATTATTAGTATTCTAAGAACCTTTGCCAAAATTAATCTTTATTTCACATATCTTTATTACATCCAAATTCAATTGACGAGCTAGACTAGTTGATATAAAGTTGTATGTTACTCCAGTATCGATCATCATTCATTCGGACTCGGTCCCCTCGTATCTTTTATGTCAAATATAGCAAAGGGTCAATTTTGTCTTGAATAGCGAATAAGGCAAGTTGTGTCTGGCATAACATTACTTCTTCTGACTCATCTTCTGAATCTTCAAGCGTTTCTAGTTCAGCAACTTCCTCTTCTACTATCGTCTTGAAATGACCCGATTGTTGTGAGGGTGCCCGACATTGTATAGCGACATGACTAGGCTTGTTACAATTATAACAAGTCAGAACCCCACATGCGGATTGCGAGGGTGTAGACTTTGGAGCCGAGCCCTTGGCCTGTTAAGGTGGTGGTAATGCTAATGGTTTCCGAGATCCGATGGGTCTTTGTTGTATCCAAAAATTTGGAATTGCTGATAAAGGGACTTGCACTTCGAATTGATGGTGACTGGTTCGATCATCTATCAAACCTTATGAACCCAAACTTTGGAGGAAACTTCTCGGTTTAGGTTTTGCTTCCTCCCTCTTATTGTACAAGTCTTTTAACGACATGCCATAAGCAACCTTTTGAGATGCCTCATGACATTCCCGATAGCTTGTTGGCTTGTACCTTAGGATCTCCTTCCGTGTCTTCTCATTCAAGCTGGCCATGAAGCAACTTCGAGCTTCATCATCGCTCATGTTCAGGACCAAACGCCATACACTTTCAAATCGATAAACATGGTCCACTAGGTTTCCCCAAACTCCTTGTTTACAAGCTGCCAAATCAGCACGCAATCGTAACTCAAGGTCATCTAGCATATACTGCTTTTGATTTTCCTTTTCATGTGTTTCCAACTATTTCGATATTCAGGTTCACCTTCAACTATCCGCCATCAAGTCTTAGCTTCTCCTTTGAGAAACTACTTGGCACACATAATCCTTTCTGTCTTTCTCACGGAAGCAACCTCGAATAGCTTTTCCATATCATACAACCAATCATTCAAAACCTTATAATCCTTTGAACCCATAAAATCCGAGGGCTTGACCGGTTTTGAACTTATTGGGGTCACTTCCACCTTCATCTGCCGAAGAATTCGATTCAGAGGAACCTAACTCTGAATGATGCTTCTCTTTTTTCTTTGTGTGTTTGGTTATGGAGCTTTTGGTAATGTGGTAACCGCTGGAATTCAATCAGCAACATTACCGATTCAATCGTTCAACCTTAAAATATCCCCTCGAAGTTCATTAAGGGCATCCATCATTATTTCCCGCCAACCAGGCCGCTGCCTTGCTCTAGGGGGTCGACCTGGATCAGCTTCATCCATCTCCTTATTTGAGCCTCTGCAACAGCCCTCTCTGCCTCAGGCTCTGGTTGCTTTCTTTTGTTCATCGTATTGAACCCTAGTTTCAACACTCAGAGAATATGCTTGGAATATTCCCAATATGAAGTTTGGAAACACCCTGCACATGTTGTACACCCACACACATCAGCTTGAACCAACACAAGACTTTCGGACATACCTAGAATCTCACGCCGACTCACTGAGCAAATGTTCTCCGAAGATTGATAACTCACAGGATCAAACTCTCTGCACAAAATATAAACAATGTCAACCGAAAGCGATAGAGTATATCAAGAATTTAGAGTTATCTAAACACTAAAACACCCTATGACTTAAGGCAGTCCTATTGACCGCAGAGAACTTGCTTCGATACTAATTGTCAGAGTTTTTACCTGGTGCCACAAAGGCGGCATGCCAAGTGCCAACCCTGGAATCCCCTCTCTGGAAACCCACGAATCTAAAAGTAACCCATATTAGGAACCCAACTCTTAGAAACTTAAACCTTTAGCTGACCAAGTCTATGAACAAGGCTCACCTTGTGAATCAGGATACGCGAAACCAGCCCTATAGGTATCGTTCCTAGCTTGGCGTGGTTGAGGCGGCCGGAGCAGGCTTCAATCACTAATTCTATAGAACGTGAACTCGGACAATGCCTTTGAACTTGCGAACAGGTTTTCGGACCAAGGAATTTGACTAACTCCTTAGAAGTAACGTACCCATGTCACAAAGGCGAGATCTTGCCGACGACAAGGATAGTCTAACCCAACCCAAAGGTGGGACGTACCCCTATCGTGTGGAAGTTTGGGCGGCACAACAGAGGGTTGTGCCTTGACGACACAAGCTTAGCTTGCACCATTAGGAGGTTAACGAACTCTCTTTTGAACCTAGAAAGCCTCACTACACATATTCTACTTATTTATGTGACGGAGCCCCCCCCCTTGTTTTCCTAAATGAGTAAGTGGGCTAGCACGGAAATGCCAGCCCTTAGTGAAAAGAGATGCCTAACCTAACCCCTAAGGGGGGGTATTAGGGCGTGGGGTTAGGGCAACCCTAGGGTTAGGTCAACCCTAGGGTTAGGTCAACCCTAAGGGTGTCCCTAACCCTTTTTTGACGTGGCCCCTTGGGGGGAAGGGACAAATCAATGCAACAAAGGGTTGAACTCAGCAAATCGTAGCAGCAAGGCTACTATACCATTTACAGTATCCCGTCGCTTATTTAAGTCATGTGCAAAGGATTCATCTCCTTAGTCGTTCGGAATTGAGTTTCAAAGTTGGACAAGTGCAACACGTCGGCCACAAGTGCCAGAATTCACGACATGAGTTCTCCGGGGTGCATGGGCCACCCCTATCCAGAATCGGGTAACAACCCAGGAGGTAGAGAGCGCCGCTTCTAGCACGGATTCTGACTTAGAGGCGTTCAGTCATAATCCCATGCATGGTAGCTTCGCGCCACTGGCTTTTCAACCAAGCGCAATGATGAATCAATGGTTCCTCTCGTACTAAGATTCACAGTGATAAGAAGAGCCGACATCAAAGGATCAAAAAGCAACGTTGCTATGAACGCTTGGCTGCCACAAGCCAGTTATCCCTGTGGTAACTTTTCTGACACCTCTAGCTTCAAACTCTGAAACACTAAAGGATCAATAGGCCATGCTTTCATAGTTTGTATCCGTACTGAAGATCAAAATCAAATGAGCTTTTACCCTTCTATTCCACACGAGATTTCTATTCTCGTTGAGCTCATCTTAGGACACCTGCATTATCTTTTAACAAATGTGCCGCCCCAGCCAAACTCCCCATTTGACAATGTCATCCGCCTGGATCGGGGTCGGCCTTAAGGCCAGAAGAAGGGGCAGAGCCCGCCTCCACCTCACAGAGTAAGTAAAATAACGTTAAAAGTAGTGGTATTTTACTTGTGCCGAAGCTCCCACTTGTTCTACACCTCTCAAGTGGTATTTCATTTGTGCCAAAGCTCCCACTTGTTCTACACCTCTCAAGTCATTTCACAAAGTCGGACTAGAGTCAAGCTCAATAGGGTCTTCTTTCCCCGCTGATTCTTCCAAGCCCGTTCCCTTGGCTGTGGTTTCGCTATATAGTAGATAGGGACAGTGGGAATCTCGTTAATCCATTCATGCGTGTCACTAATTAGATGACGAGGCATTTGGCTACTTTAAGAGAGTCATAGTTACTCCCGCCGTTTACCCGCTTGGTTGAATTTCTTCACTTTGACATTCAGAGCATTGGGCAGAAATCACATTGCGTCAGCATCCGCAAGGACCATCACAAGTTTTAATTAAACAATCGGATTCCCCTTGTTCATTCCAGTTTTGAGTCGATTGTTTGATGCCTAGGGAAGGCAAACCCCTCACGGGGCAGGCGTTTCTGTGGCCTTCCCTAGGCATCACTGAATTTTTATTGTATTTGGGTTTAGGGTTTAGGGTTTGGTTTAGGGTTTTGCTATAAAAATTCGCTATAAAAAGAGAATTAATTAACCATAGTAGGTTAACAGTCGCAAAGTAAATCCTTAGTTGGATGTTTGAGCTCAGTGGAGATTTGGTGCACGGCGGTATGACACGACGCTTTAGTAGTTGTGATCGCGCAACGCTTATGTTGAGGGTCAAGCGCGGCTTCCAAGCATGGTATCCAGCCACATAGAAGCGGATCAAGGTCCCCTCAATTGCGGATTATGAACCACTCTCTCTATATAGAGGTCTCGTCCTTTATAAGAAGAAGAAGAAAGAGGAACAGTTCACCTCGCTATAGGCTGCATGATGGATTTGGAGCAGCAGCAAGGTCTTGACATCCTACCACCTCTGGATGCGCTGTCAAGTACAGAATTGGCATATCGGATGCATGTGGATCCCGTGTCGGGTGAGTATACAATCTTGCCATGGAGATAGTGCAGGCGCAACTCCAGTTTCTTGAGCTCAAAGAACTGCGAGAAGGAGGTCTTGCTCTCGTCGTCAAGGACAGAGTAGCAAACGAAGAGTGGGATGGCCCCATTCCATGGGTTGCTGTCTTTAATTCGAAACGGAGGAGGTGGGATGTGAGTGATCAGTGGCAGGCCCAGCAGGATGTTCCGGAGCGGCGCCCCCCTCTTAGCAACATGGATCTCGACTGTTGTGCCTATGTCTCTCGAATTGTCACTGGCAAGTCACTGCACGAAGACGACAAGCTGTTTAAGCTCTTTCTATATGACATGAGGCTTACCACGTGGTCTTTGATGGTCGTTCCGGTGCCTGTTTTAGAATCTACTCGAGTACATGGAAGGGGTCTCGACGAAAAGGAGGCTCCGACTTAGGAGGCTTCGTATTATTCTAGTATATTTGCGGATATTCCATGTATATTCTAGCATATTCTAGAATATTCTCAAGAAATTTTTTTTATTTAAGGTTTTTTAATATGTCGACTGGCTTAATATTTGCCGACCAACAAATAAATCATTTAAATTTTTAGAAATTTTTTTGAATCTTTATAAAAAAGTTCAATAAATAACTATTCAAACAAAGCATTTTTATGTAAACCATTTATCCTTGTAGCATCGGTGGGTCATGAACTCTGTTGCAATTCACTAGCAAACGGTGAACCTCCATCTCACTGAGCAATCGCCTTTGTAGAAAATATGTGATTTCCGGGTTCAAGCCAAGCACACAGCTGTAGACGAAGTACATGTGTACACATGGGCTCCAACTTTTGCTCTTCTGAAAGGTAGAACAACTGCATGTAGGATAAGTACTAATAGTCACCTTTGCAAAGTCATTTCCTGCCGACACAACGAAAGCCTCCTTCCGTCCTCTAACTGTCACTTCAACATTTCTCACTCGACCTAAAACGTCTTGGCCTTGTGGAAATTCTTCTCTTGTTCCTTAGACATTTTTGTTGGAGTCCGGACCATGCGTCCTTCGAAAGGTGGAATTGTTGTAGATCCAACTCCACGTGGTGGCGATGGTGTTTTGTCCTTCTGACCCTCATCTACTCTTCCTGCCGTTCCCTGTAAACCTTCTAGAACAAAGCCTGCATCCTATAGTTCTCTGACCTCCTCACTTGTCAGCTTCGTTTCCTTGAGCACAAGCCAAACCGTTGATGGTGTTGGAATTCTTGACTGAAGAATTTTGCCGTTTGGCCACGTGAAACACCCTGAATCTTTTGGGCAGAACCACATCATTTGTTGTACATACTCCTCATTCCCCAAGGCATCACTGTACATTCGTTTTCCATAGAATCCTGGTGCTGGCACTCTGCTTGGATAACCGATTGGTTTTCCACACAAAGCAATTCCTTCCTGATTCATCCCCAAACACTTAACCTTATTGGATGCTCCAATTCGTCTGATGGCCCACTCTATTTGTGCAATCTCTCTCTCCAAAACCTCTTCGAACCTTAACCTCTTTCTCCTGTTGTTTTGGACCACCCGCTCTGTGTACTCTACATCATGTCTGTGTGAACGTCGAGCATCAGACTGTTATGTTCCTGTGACTGTTCTCCTAACAGTTTGCACTCGAACGTTAGTGGTACTCATGAACTCCGGGCTGGTCAAGTGTTCCTCGTCTTCCACTAGATTGATAATTGTTGATGGAGATACACTTTTCCCCTCAGAGAGTTTGCGTTGCACTCGTTTCAACAGAGTTTCCTTCGAAGGACCTGACCCTGTATACCTCCCTTCTATTGCCGCTTTCACCTTCGCACTCTACATAACTGCATCGGTGAGGTCTAGCATTGTCGCCTCCAGCATTGGTACTCTTTTGGCCAATCTTGCTATTCTTGCTCTCGTGTGAATCACTTCAGCATTGTTTGTAGTTAGAACGCTCGCAAGTCCTTCTTATGTCATGTCTCCCAGTTTCGCCATGGAGATGTGGTCCTCATGCCTGATCCACCAAGACAGCCATGTCTTCAAAGCACGAATGTTTGACGCTCGTCCTTCTCAAAAAGACTCGAGAATTGCTAGTTGTTCTTTCTTAGATTGTTCATTCAGTGCTGCAGGCCAGGCACGAGCAAGCTTCATGTGTTCTTCGCGATGTTCTTCTGCGATCCATTTCTTTGTCACCTGACACACAGCTTGCATAAAGTGAAACAGACAGCTTCTTTCCCTCCCTTTCATCTTTTCTCCGTTGTTGAATACTTGGTGCAAGGCTATCCATATCGCTCCAGCCTCATCCGACATAAAACCAACAAAGTTGACATTCTCCAAACCCTGTTTCTTACAAACCTCTAGCATTGTGATCAAGAACTTCAGCACTACAACATTATCTTTGCGGCACATATCTGCGTAAGCTATAGTGACCATGGATCTGACACTGTAAGAGAGCATTAGATAACAAAGATTAGAAAGTGTTATGAAGAGTTCTACAACTTACAATGGGTCATAAAGGTGTATTCCAATTGTCGCCCAGTCTAGTATACGGTGCGTGTGGTCCAGAACAACCCATTGATCATGAAGGTCTCCTCCACTTTGACACCTTCTGATGTAGTCAACTCCTGAACCCAGTCCCCAACTGTCATTTTGAAGATCAAAGGCTGCTCCTCAGCACCATGCAGTTTCCATCCTGGAACATGTATGACGTGAATGAAAGGTATTGGCAACTTTGTCTTCAGCTCCAGAAGACCCTCGTAACCCTCTCTAAAGTGTGTCTCCTTCTATCTCGATTGTGTAATCCAGTCCTGAGTCCTAAAGAAAAGGTCACATCAATGTGCCGAGATCTAAAGAAAAATACCTTCGATGGTTTTATAAGAGGTTCAAGTTTTGAGAGTAAACCAGTGTACGAGACTTCTTCTCCTTCCTTGAAAAGTTCTTCAAAGATGAGCTCACGTGCAGCTTGAAACTCAATCACTCGTTCATTGGTCTGCAGATTGCTCTTTACCATGTTGTTGACACTAGATCTAGCATGCTGAATGTTTGAAGTTGACACTGAGGGGCTGACTGGATGCTGATGAACACCTCTGTGAATGAACAACCTTGTAAAAGAAATGTCGTCTGGCAGAATGTAGTACACATAAGCCGGACAAGTGTGCACTAGCAATGGCTCCTCTCCACAATGCTTACATTTCATGCCTTTTACTTTGCTTGACTCAGTTGTCTTTGCCATCTCCCGCACATTCATTTGCTTTCTTCTCAAAAGCCAAGTAGGGCAGGTAGGATTGATGCATTTGAGATGTCCGACACATGAACTTTGACTGACTCACGCCGAAACATGCCAATGTGTTGTGCTCGGGTGTGTCCAATGGTAGCAGCCATCCTTGCGATTCATCCCTAAGTACTTTTCTATGCTTTCTTTCTTTGGAGGAAGTTCGTAAATGACATTTCCATTGTATATCTTCGGTAGTTCAGAGACTCGTTTAACTTCAGACGAACCAATGAGATCCTTCCCTATCCTATATTGCTCTTAGAAGACACACCAGCATGAATCCTCACACTCCTTTGTCTGCAACCTAAACAACGGGCCCTTTGCCGGGCACAATGTGTAAAAGACAAACTGGTTTGATGCATTGCCTTCTAGTAACAACTCCACATCTTCTCCAGAACTCGCAGAAACTGACATCAATTGAACCACATGTATACTGAACCAACAAGGAATGTTGAAAGCAAAGTGAAGATCATGTTCAAACACAAAAGCATTTCCATCTTCATCGACTGGGAAATCTTTGTCAATGCCTTCATAGGTAACTCTGGCCATGACAACGCAAGGAGAAAGCTCGGTGGTTTAGGAAAGCAAAGCAAAAGATTAAACACACTCTCGTTCGCCAAAAAAAATTATAATCGTTGATAATAAACGTGAATACACTTTTGTATATAATTAATTCTACGCTGCCCAGCTCACAGTGTTCTTAATGCTGTCCTCTCTAGTATCACCATTTAATTTAATTATTACCTTTTATGATTTGAAATATCTTCACCTTTACCAATTATTCACATATTTTAATATTAACTAAATATTAATGTCACATTTATTCCATAGGGTTCACTGTTTTCATTGCGGCTAGGGTCCAAGGGGCATGAGGGAGCGGCGCCATCCATTTCGAGTCGATTTGTGCAGCGCCCAAGTAAACCAATCGAGATTTCTGTGCCGATTTAGATTGTCGGCACCATCCTGCTCAGTCGGCGGCCATAAGGTTTGTGCAATTTCTTTTTCTTTAATTTGCGGCTCAAATATCCATATCACAATGTGTGTTTTTTGATGCCAGAGTTGAAGGGTCTTCCCATTTGTGCCGTGTGAGAGAGATGGCACCATCCTGGCTCAGTCGGCAAACACAAGGTCTATTCAATTTGTTTATTTTATGATTTGTGGCTCAAATATCCATACCACAATGTGTTTTTTTTTTTTTCAGAGTTAAAGGGTCTTCCCATTTGTGCCGACTGAGAGAGATGGCACCTTCCTGCTCAGTTGGCAGCCACAAGGTTCGTTCAATTTTTTTATTTTTTGATTTGCGGCTCAAGTATCCATATCACAATGTTTTTTTTTTTTTCAGAGTTAAAGGGTCTTCCCATTTGTGCCGTATGAGAGGGACGGCACCATCCTGGCTCAGTCGGCATACTTCTTACATCATCTCTTCAGTGCCATCTGAGAGGGTCGGCACAAACCTGTCTCAGTCGGCAGGTTTTGCTCATCTACTTTTCTATGCCGACTGAGAGGGTCGGCACCATCTAGCTTGAATCGGCAGCCACAAGGTTAGTCATCTTTGATTTTTATTTTTCCTTTTGTCTCCGAATCAATTGACTTGTGTGTTTGCTTTCCAGAGTTTACAAAATGGTGAGAGCTTCAAAACATCTACAAGAGACTGTGCCTGATGAAGAGCCACGGGAAGAGAAGAGGATATTGAAGCACAAGCGAGGAAAGAGAGGAGAACCATCTAATGTAGCAAAGGAGGATCCTCCAGTGACTCAGTCTCAAGTAGTACCAATTGAGTAGGAGCAGCCTCCATCAACCATCACAGATTTCCCGGAGAGCTCGTCACAGTTGCCTCCTTCATCCGCTGAGGTTACAGTCCTGAACAAGCAAGTGCAGATGATAGAAGCAGTTGAAGCTAGCGAGGACGACTTGGAGGAGGCAGTCAGCAAAAAGAGAGGCCGTGGGAAAGCTGATCCAAAAGGCAAGAAGGCGAAGAGCGATAAGGAGCCGAAGGAGTTATACAGCATATCGGCCAGCCTGCATTTGGAGAGCTCAGCGAACCTGCTCGACAAAATTACTATCAAGGGACTTGGTGATCCTCCTGATGTGCCAATCTGTAGAATGCATTCGAATGAGGTGGTTCAACGAGTGAACCCAGGGGACTTGGACAGGTTGGTGTCATCGTTGAAGAAGGCTGGTTATCTACGCAACATGGCTTTGTTCATTCTATCCATTGGAGATCCACTCACTGTTGAGGAGCTATTGGAGCTGTCGAAGGACACGGTTCAGTACGAGCAGCACCAGTCTTTCGAGCAAGCTCTTACTCAGCCGGAGTACAAACAGTGGGCTTCAAGGCTCTCAAACTGGAAGTTCAACTGCTGGGACGGGAACCATAGGCTACAGGCTTTGCAGAAGCTCTATCGGGAGGATGCAGAGGACAACCAGCGATGGGCTATTCATGTTCGATCGAGTTTCATTTCCACAGAGAACCTCGACAATCTTCAAATGGTTTCGATGTTCCAATCGATAAACATGTGAGTATTTTCTTTTTTTTTCATGAAGGGTCTAGACTTATAGTTTTAATGAACAGATCTTCAGCAACATCTGTGGAAACAACACTACCACATATTCTACTCGTTGTAAAGGCGGTCTGCACTAGTACTGAAAGAACTTAGAAAATCCTTGAGTCACTCACGGAGGTTGTTCGTCTTGAGGTGCGGAAGTGGAAGGAGAGTGCAACAGGAAAGACGGCTTGGCATCCTTTTCCAAACCTGATCTGTGCAAAGATCCTTTCAAGGTAACCTTCGGTTTGATTGATAGGAAAGAAGTTTTTTAACTTATTCTATGTGCAAAACGAGATCGACGATGATCTCGACAGAGCAGTCACCAGTGCTAAAGGCAATCCACAGCTTGAATTGAACCTGAAGCAGCTAGTGTACAAGAAGCATGACAAGCGTATGCACAAGTTCCTCTCTATCATAGACCCAGAGTTGGGGGAGGAGTGGTTCCAGAAGGTGACGAACATCTCTCATAAGCAGTGTCGCTGGATGAGCATTGAGAAGCTGTACGCGATGTCAAAGGCGAAGATTTCAAACATGCTGCGACTCCGATACTTGAACAAGCTCACTCGTCTCGAATCCAAGGCAGAACAACAGACACTTGGGCTACCAGGCATGTAGGACAAAGAGTGGATCAAGTGGTTCACCTTGGACTTATATTGGAAGGTTGTGCACGAGGAAGCCATTCAGATCCTTAAGGGACTGCGAGAGGATGGTGAAGAAGTTGGAACGGATGTCGACTTCATGAGCTGGTTTGACGAGATGCGAACTCGGAGCAAGTGCTGGTCTTTCAGCCCCTTCCATGACTGCATATGGTTCACTTATTGATGGAGCCGAATGAGTTTCTGGAGCGTGAGGAGTCTGCGCGTCGGATGATATGGAGGTAAGCTTTCATTCCAGCATTGCTACTGTCTGTGTTACAGGTTCATACTGGCGAAGAAAATGGCACCGTCTCAGACGATGAAGCTGTGGACAGATCATACAAGCGAGCCTCACATGTGGTCGAAGAGCAGAGGAGCTCTAACACCGTTCGAACGGAGCATGTTCCATTCTGGCTCGACTGTCCGTCGCAACAGCCACCAGCTTGGGAGAGCTCACTATTCGACGTGCACGCAATGATCTACCAGCGATTGTTTGGGAGCCGGACGAAGTAGAGGCTATCAAGAAGAGCAAGATGAAGAAGACGGTGCGGAAGACAACTACACCTGCAAAGGGATCGGGAGCGGGACCAAGCTCTTCTACAGCACCTCCGCCGGCAATCGACTTTACAATCAATGAGGTGCAGCCACTTGTAGAGTTTGGACATCAAGGACGACCTGATGACCTTCATCCCGACTGGCTGCATCCCGTGGATCCTACGACCTGGCTGTGTGCGATATGGAGGAGATGAGCAGGTCTTTCTTCGAGCCGGGTGCTTCCCAGACAGAGGTGTACACCAAGCTCCGACAACAGGTTGACAGACTACATACGGTGAGTCACAAACGGTGTTCCAGGAAGTGGTAGGTGAATACGGCTTCAACCTCATCATCCTCGACTTGCCCAATGAGCTTGTATATGGAGGTGCTAGCATCAACAAGGACATTGTGCAGCTAGATCTGAAGTTTGAGGAGGCCTTGCAGTTCAGTGGAATGCACTTGGCAGCGAGTGGTTTCATGGTCGTCTTCGCGAGTTCTCCTTCTGTTTCGGTGATTCAGGCGGCTGCAGTAATCAACTTGGAGGTTGCAGGGACTTACAGCGTCTACCGTGCACGAGGCTGGGGATACCGTGACAAAATTAAGGTAAGCTAGCTATTCAAGTTCAAGTTTAACTTGGTCTATGTGGCAGGATAACTTGTTAGTTCTCTTGGTGCTGCAAAGCTCTGAGAAGAAGTCGAAGAGGCCAAACCCTCTGGTGTTGACGAACACGATCCTCGTCGACTGCCGACCGTTTTCAGGAGGCTTGGTAAGGAAGTACTTTCTTTGTTTATCCTAATGGAAGTTTGTGCATGATGATTCAACCGAAGAGTGTTCGACTCATGCAGCTTTTGATCGAGCGTCTCAGTAGACCTGGCGACCTAGTCTGGGATATTGGTTCCGGAACCGATCATCGTTGTTAGCTGCCGTCGAGCTCGGAAGGAATATTATAGGAACCGAGAAGAGTTTCAACTCTCTAGGTTGGCAACAAACAAGCTCGTAGAGAAACATTAGACCAGAGGAAATACCTACTCAACACCTCCACGTCCAAGCCTAGCTGGTGGTTCAAGAACTGCAGCTTTACTTAAGATGAAGAAGAAACTTTAGCTAATGTGTATTGAGTAATAAATTAAGCTAATTAATATAAAAAAGAATAAGGTAGAAATACAATTTTACTAGAATTTTTTTTTGCCGACTGAGGCCAATACTGCCGACCAGAAAGAATATTCTAAAATATTCTAAAATATTCTAGAATATTCGAGCCCAGGCCTCCTGGGCCCCAAGCCTCCAAAACGGCGGCACTCCATGGAAGGCACAGGTTGTTTTCGTACAGAGGCCGGCTTGTGTTTGTAATGTTGGACGATCGGGGTCAACTTGGGGTATTGGAATATGATTGTGCCAAGGGAGAATGGGTCAAAAAGAACTCGGAAAGCTTTAGTATGACAAAGCTCGCGGTATTTGAAAACGACTCTAGCAGAGGGTGCTTTAGAAGTAGGATGGCTTGGATTACAAGTTACTCATTTTTTACCCTTGGTGAAGCACAATGCATCCACAGGCCCAACTGCCAATTTCTTATTGTGTTTCCTTACCTGTGGGGGAGGGAAAGGGGTGTCAGAGTGGACGACAGCTCTGAGGACAATACCATGTTTGAAGACGGGATTTGTTGTTTTCCGGTGGCATGCAATCTGGATACTGACGAGTGGATTTATGGATTTCCGCATGAATGAATTCTAAACTTTTTTGCTCTTATGTATGCTGTTTACGTCTTGCGCGCACACTTTTAAAAAATTTCAAATTTTGAATAGCAGTATATAACTTCATTTAGTTGTGTAAAATTATATATTTCATACTATATGATAAACACGTTGAGAACTATTTAAATGTTAAAATTATTAAGATCTAACCTTAGGGTTGCCCTAATCCCCCTA
Organism: Selaginella tamariscina; assembly: GCA_003024785.1. Classification (NCBI taxonomy): domain Eukaryota; kingdom Viridiplantae; phylum Streptophyta; class Lycopodiopsida; order Selaginellales; family Selaginellaceae; genus Selaginella; species Selaginella tamariscina. The sequence continues at coordinate 175,900 of PUQB01000503.1, forward strand.
AACCATACAATAAGAATATTCTAGAGATCATATTTAATACTTAAATAGAATTATAATAATGACAAGCAATTTTTTTAATGAAGAAATTTACAAAAGTTAGGTGCAATCCGAAGATGTAAATTCTAAATAAAATTTTCTACAAAACATTAAAGAATATTCACATCATAGAATATGCTACGAGCATATATGTAAATCAAATAATTATTTTACAAGAATATGCGTAAAGCTGCAGCATGAATATATGTGTTTGAAATATGCTATATGTACGTGAGTTTATTCAAGAAATAATAATTATATGAAACCAAAATATATTTAATAATAATTTAATTTTAAGATATGATATACACATAATGTACTTATATAATAACAAGAGTATATTCATAATATGTTATATATGTATATAAATTTACACTTCTATATATAGCATTCAATGCTATTTTACATGATCTTTTTTATGATTTCTGAATTTCAAATATCTGTTTCGTGATATTATTCATATAATATGTAAGTTAGCAGTAACGGTTTATTTGTACTTAAAAGTTCATACATACATATATACACATATATGCATATATATTATATATATGCACATATCATATGACAAATGAGTTTTGAAACCTGAAGGGTTTGATTAGCTATATGTCTTTAATTCTTTTATAATATATAAAATAATTAATTTCTGAGCTCAAATGTCCATTACGTATGGCTCGTTAATAATTTGTCTTAAACCAATCGCTCGTTAATAATTTGTCTGCGTTAAAAAGTATGTTATAAACCAATCCTAGATTTTTTTTTTAAAAAGCAAACACTGTTTTAGAAACATTTTCAAGTTATATGTCCATTGCAATAATATGTTAATCTATAAAACGTTGAAGTAATATAAATTAAACAGACATCTCGGTGGCAAATGGTGATGATTTAATGATTTATAATTTATTTTTTTTTGAAATTTAAATAAATATTTTGAGAGGCTTTAAATAAAAGATTCTTTAAGCATTGCTTTCATATTCTAGTATATATTCAAAAGTTATATACTTAGAATATTCACAGGTTTGAAACAATTATGTGGATGATTTAAACAGTTTCCAGGCATGCAAGTGAAGCATCAATGGCTTCATCCAACGCGTACATTTCTGGGTGAACTCTTAGCTTGGTACACGACCGCTGCCACAGAAGCACCACAGATCAATGATCACACCGTGGCTGTTGCATCATCACTCGCTGCACTAAAACAATGCAAAAACTTGGAGGAGGGAAAGAAACTCCATTTGGATGCGCTTGAATCCGATTCTCACACCAACAAGTACGTAGCCACCGCTCTGATCAGAATGTATAGCAAGTGTGGGAGCGTACTCCACGCCAGAGCTGTCTTTGATACAATGCCGCACTGGAATGTTGTTTCATGGAACAGTCTTCTTATGGGATATGTCGAGAATGATCAAAGCTTGTTAGCTATGGAGTTGTTTGATAGGATCGACTGTGAACCGAGCACTCTCACATTTGTTTCTGCTTTGAAGGCATATGCAAGATTGGCTAGTGAGAAACAGATGGACAGGCAGTTGTGTTTATCAAAGGGGACAGCCATTCATACACAAGCCAAAGAGCGTGGACTCGACGGAGACATATACGTGGCGAACACGTTGGTAGATATGTACAGCAAGTGCGGGAGTATGCGCCACGCTCGTGAAGTTTTTGATAACATGTGTCGACGTGACACTGTTTCGTGGACGAGTCTCATTCAAGGGTACGTGGAGAATGATGAAAGTCTTGTAGCTCTAGATTTGTTTATGAGTATGGATTGTGAACCGAGCTCTATTACATTTGTTGCTGCATTGAAGGCGTGTACGGACTTAGCAAGCACGGACCGCCTGTTTAGTTTAGAGAAGGGGATGATTATTCATAAACAGGCTGGGTTTCCGACGACCTCTTTGTGGAAAGTACGTTGATAGATATGTATAGTGAGTGCGGGAGTATGGTACGCGCACAGGCTGTATTCGACAGGATGAGGTACCGTACATTCGTTTCTTGGAATAATCTTCTCCTTGGATACGTCGAAAACGCCGAAAGCTCGGTAGCTATGGAGTTGTTCGGTACCATGGATTGTGAACCGAGTTCTGTCACGTTTGTTGCTGCACTCAAGGCATATACACACTTGAGAATGTGGGGTTTCCGACGACCTCTTTGTGGAAAGTACCTCGATAGATATGTACAGTAAGTGTGGGAGTATGGTACACGCACGTGCTGTATTCGACAGGATGAGGTACCGTGCATTCGTCTCGTGGAATAATCTTCTCTTTGGGTACGTCGAAAACGCCGAAAGCTCGGTAGCTATGGAGTTGTTCGGTAGAATGGATTGTGAACCGAGTTCTGTCACGTTTGTTGCTGCACTCGAGGCGTGTACACGTTTGGTTACAGAGAACAGCGGTGTAAACACTGAAGTTTGTTTAGAGAAGGGGATGGATATACACAAGAAGTGTAAGGAATGTGGATATGATAACAATGTGGTTGTGGCAAGTACTTTGATTGATATGTATGGGAAATGTGGGAGTGTCTTGCAGGCTCGCGCCGTGTTTGATAATATGGTACAGTGGACGGCTGTTTCATGGAATACACTCATACTTGGTTATGTCGAGAACGGTGAGAGCTTGGTTGCTCTTGAGTTGTTTAGTAATATGGATTGTGAACCGGACTCGGTTACATTTGTGGGTGCTCTTAAGGCGTGTATCAGTTTAACCGGCGAAAGCAATGACAGGCAGTTCTGTTTAGAGAGAGAGTGAACATTCATAGACAGGCAAGAGAGCATGGCTTCGACACGGACCCGTTCGTGGCAATTAACTTAGTAGATATGTACAGCAAGTGTAAGACCATGCTCGATGCCCGGTTCGTCTTTGATAGGATGGTTTACTGGAACGTTGTTTCGTTTACCACTCTCATACTTGGATACATTGAAAACGACGAAAGCTTGGTGGCGATGGATCTGTTCTCAAGTGTAGACTGTGAACCGGACTCTCTTATATATGTTGCGGCCTTGAAGGCATGTGCGGGTCTTGCTAGTGAGAGCAGATTGAATAAACAGTCTTGTTTAGAGAAGGGCATGGAAGTACATACCGAAGCAAAAGAACACGGATACGACACGGACATATATGTGGCAAACACCTTACTGGATATGTACTGTAAGTGTGGGAGCATGCTGGACGCCAGGGGTGTATTCGATAGGACGCCTTTCTGGAGTATTTCATCAGTTAACATTCTTCTCATGGGATATATAGAGAACGGCGAAAGTGAGCTTGCCGTGGATTTCTTCTTGACAATGGCTTCCGGGTTTGACACTGTCACGTTTATGGCTGCACTGAGAGCTTGCGGGACTATAGCAGAGTTAGCTATTGGGCGAGGTGTCCATTCACAGATATGTAGGTTCGGGTTCGAGCAAGACCTTCTTATACAGAACTGTCTGGTGGATTTCTATGGGAAGTGTGGAGGTATGAATGCTGCTGTACATTTGTTTGATATGATGCAGTCTGGAGATATGGTTTCCTGGAGTGCATTGATATCGGGCTATAGTTCACTTGGGAAGACCTCAAAAGTGTTTAGTTTAGCGACAAAGATGGACGAGGAAGGCGTAGTAATGGATGGTATTACTATGGTGTCCATACTGACTGCTTGTAACCACGCAGGTATGGTGGAGGAAGGGAAGAAGTACTTTCAGTCTATGTGCAGGAAGCTGCTGGGCTGGAAAAGTATGCCTTTTTTTTTGTTGTGTGGACTACCCTGGTTACAGCTTATTGTTCTTCCAAAAGGCAGTAAAACTAGTACATTATTTGAAGCTGCGTGTGTGTGTGTGGTGTGTATATATTATATATATATATATATATATATAGAGAGAGAGAGAGAGAGAGAGAGAGAGGAGAGATGTGGTCAACTTTTGATGGGTTTAGTTAAGTGAGGATTAAAAATGAGAGGTCTAGAACAGAGTTCAGCATATGCAAAAACAAGTGTAGCTGTGTTAACAGCGAGAAGGAAAAAATGTAGATTTTGCTCAGTGCTTATGGAACTTGTTTGGAGGATGAAAAGATTCATACTCTCTTTCGAATCACAATGTAGAACTTCCTTCAGCACTCCCTTCATCTTACAAACGACACTTCTTAGCAGGTAAAACACACACACAAGTGTATGTATCTACACACACATATCCTATCCATCATAAAATATGGACATCTCTCTCTCTCTCTAAGTAAATTTGTGTACAGATAAGGAGCTTAAGTGCTGTTCTAAGGATGGCTTTAGTGCTGTCAAGTTTTTATAACTGTTCAGACTTCAAAGGGCCGTGCGTAGTATATGCTACAACCGAGGACGGCTTGTGCTTTGGGGATTCAATCCAATCGGTTTTAGAATCACAGATGACTATTATGACACTTTCAAGGCTTTCCTCTTTTATATGAACACAGAGCCTGTCATTCTTCCAAAAGTGGGTGGCTCAGGAGCTGCTATCTTTGATTATGCTCGAGGTGTGTGTGTATGTGAGAGAGAGAGAGTCTCATAAGATGGGGACATGAAGTGTACACACACACGCACAACATATATATGTGTATTTTTTCTAGGAGGGCCACAGTTTGGAGCGGATGGGTTACTCATCGGACCTCCACTAGGTCCTGTTACGGGGGCTTTGCGGGACCTGACCCAAACAAGGGAGAAGGGACCTTAAACAGGCTAAATCGAGGCTAGGACTTTCATATGCACGTCGGCCTGAGAGGAAAGAGTCTATCTTCGGAGGACGAGTCTAAAGCAAAGCTTGTGGAAGTTGAAGTATATGCATGCCCAGCAATAGCTGACATGTATTAATACACACATGTTGTACACATGTGAAATAGTTTTTAAAAATTCTGCTCAACTTACTTAAACACGAAGAATCTCGAGCTTGTTAGAGAATGCAATAGCGACCCAGTCCGGCTGAGAAGAGGACCACTGAAGCTGGTTGATCTCTGCTTTGGCAGTGTAAGCAAGTATGGGGTCCAATCCAGATATGGCCAGGTACCTCTACTTGGAGCTCCATACACCATCACTTACCTTTGTTCTACGACCATGGGGACCTTCCTGTTCAAGGTACACACACACACACACACACACACACTCGCACACGCACGCACGCACACACACACGTTTTTGCAGATGAAGAGTCGAAAAACAAGCTTGTAAACTACATCCCTGGGCTAACTCCAACCAAGATAAGGGTACCGAGTACTTCCACAACGTCAGCAGAAGCTTACTGTAACATCCCTGGGCCACTTGCGACACGCAACATGGGTGATAGTAAACTCTTTCTACAGCTTGAATCTCAATCGTTCGATGCAATGAGGGCGGCCGTTGGATCAAACTTCATACCTGTTGGACCTCTCTTCCCTCTCAATACTGGTAAGTTATAATTCACTAGATTTAGCTGTAATTAATGTTAAACTGGGTTAATTAGATCCGTTTTATACATTTCTTTTGGGAGCTGTTCTTCCCTGACAATGGAAGAGTTTGATGAGTTTCTAAATGGTTTAATCGACAGTAATGTACGGTTTCTCTGGGTGTTTAGACCTGATCTTTTAAACAAGGAAAATGGTAAAACTTGTATGGATATTGTGATACATAGTTGAATGATCAAGGTTCTTTCACATAGTTCTGTTGGTGGTTTCCTTACACATTGTGGGTGGAACAGTATATTTGAGAGTATATGCAATGGTGTGTCTATGCTAGTGACCAGGATTTGAACTGCAAACTGGTAAGTGAGGACTGGAAGATTGGAAGAAGGATAAGGTACTCAGGAGGGATGAGGTTAGCAAGTTGATTAAGGAGTTTATAGAGTAAGGAGATGAGGTTAAACGTAGTTAAGTTGAAAGATGCAGCAAGAAAGACTGCTGGTACTCTTATTAGAATATTGAGAAGTTTGTTAAAGAGATTAAGGGTTTAGCAAAGAACAAGCTGTTTAGAGAATGTTTGCATAAAATTAAGGGAAATTCCCTAAATAACCTTCAAAGTTTCACACCTTATTTTTCTTTTTAAAATTATGTAATTTATTATTTAAAGACACATACGTTTTATATTTAAATGGACATTCATTTAAATTCATTAATTAATTTTAAAGTAGTTTAAACGTTTATCCATTTTAATGTTTTAAAAATAATAATTTATTTAATTTATGGGTTTATGGTGGATTTTTTAAAATGTTCAAACATGAATATCAGTATATAACTTAATTAGTTATGTAAAATTATAATATTTACTATATGATAAACAGCTTAAATGTCAAATAATTATTAAATCAATAAGAATATCCTAGAGATCATATTTAATACTTAAATATAAATATAATAAGATAACTAATAAGAGCAAGTACATACATTTTTTTTATGAAATTTTTACACAGTTAGGTGAAAATTGAAGATTCTAAACAAAACATTTAAAGAATATTCACATCATAGAAAATTCTATGGGAATGATATGTATAGAGTTATATTATTGAAATTAAATGGTATATATGCAAGGAAAATAATTATTTACAAGAATGTATGTGTCTTTAAAGCTCCAACATGAATATATATGTGTTTGAAATATGTTATAAGTGCGTGAGTTTATTCAAGAAATAATAATTATATGAAACCGGAATATATTTAATAATAAGATACTTATAAACATAAAAAAATAATTATTATATAAAACAAGAATATATTAATAATATGTTATATATATATATGTATAAACTTTTACACTTCTATAATAACATTCAACGCTATTTTACATGATCTTTGATATGATTTCTGAATTTAAAATATCTGTTTCAAAGTAAATCTTTCTTGGTATTACTTCATATAATATATGTTGTATTTATACTTAAAGTTCTAAATATATGTGCATATTATATATATGCACACACACCACACACACACACGCACACATTCATAGCAGCCATGCATATTTGAAGGTCAGTTGAAACCAGAAGGGTCATACAAGCTATTTATCTTTAATTCTTTATAATATAGTAATTAATTTCTATCTTACTATTACAGAGCTCAAATGTCCATTACGTATGGCTTGTTAATAAAAAAGATTGATTTTTTCTGCACTAAAAAGTAATCTTAAATATTTATAAATAATAATAAATAAATAAATAAAACACTTTCAGAAACCTTTAAAGTTATATGCCCATTGCATTAATATGTTAATATGCTGTGGTATAAAAAAAGTTAAAGTAATATGAAATGCAGCAGATGCCGGCTCAGACAGGACTTTTTAAGTTTTTTAAAAACTAAATAAACTTATATATGCATATAATAGATGTTTGTATTTAAATCTTCTTTACCTTAATAGTATCCTAATTAAACAATCGATCTAGATTCTTTGAAGTGCATTCTTTTTCCGAAATTTTTGTACTTTAAGATGCCTTTGGTTTAACATATTCTAGTGTATTATACTTAGAATATTCACAGGTTTGATCTATGAACCAATAAAATTATAATGTTTAATTAAGGGTGTTCATAAAACCTATTTTGTATTTTATTATATGTATTTGTACACCTACACAGAGTGGGATACAGAAGGTCTATAAAATGAGTTTATAATCAAAATTTTAAACTTTACATTTTTTTAATTTAAATTCCATTTCAAACATAAATTCTTTTTCTTTCATAATATTTATGCGACCACATATTTACAATTTAGGAAGAAGTTAAATACTAACGTGTACATTTATAATATATACTGACATTTAGAGTGCCGCCATTTTGGAGGCTTGGGGGCTCGAATATTCTAGAATATTTGAGAATATTTAGAATATTCTTTCTGGTCGGCCTTAGTGGGCAAATTTTTTTTTCTAGTAAAACCGTTGTATTTATACCTTATTCTTTTTATATTAGCTTAATTTATTACTCAATACACACTAACTAAAGTTTCTTCTTCATCTTACGTAAAGCTACAGTCCTCGAACCACCAGCGAGGCTTGGACGTGGAAGTGTCTGAGTAGGTATTTCCTCTGGTCAAATGTTCTCTGCGAGCTTGTTTGTTGCCAACCTAGAGAGTTCGAAACTCTTCTTGGTTCCTATAATATTCCTTCCCAGCTCGACGGCAGC
>PUQB01000504.1:0-151591 GCA_003024785.1 Selaginella tamariscina
TGCACGCTGTTGTTAACTACCTATCAAAAGTTTATTCTTTCTTTTAGGCAGAATACCAGTGATATATGTCGTAGTAAAAAATATATGGATAGTAATTAATTAGATTAATAATTAATAATTAGTAATTAAATTAGTAATTAAACATTTCCATAGCATTTTTCGACTACGGATTTAATCACTGCAGCATACACATACATGTATATGTAAGTATGAATATTCTACAGACAGAATATGCTAGATGCTCTTTCATATGCAAGGTCCAAGAGTTCATTTGGTACGTTTATTGATGCATGCTTCAGCCATTGCCATGGAACAATCCCAAAGTTGATCAGAAGGTAACACACGCAACACGCTGTATATGTGTAGCACAAACTGTGGGAGACTGGTACGTTGAAAGGAGCGGAACTCAACATCATATTGACTGTGGATTTCCTTGCAATCGATTGAAATATCCGGTATATGCTTATTAATAATTGATTAAATAAATAATCAAATAAGCAGCTGTTGTTTAATATAGTTTATAAAATAAATAATTAAATAAGCAGCTGTTAATAATATTATATTGTGAAATATATCTTTAATTGATTTTGTTTCAGAGTTAAATATTATAAATTATAGATTTTAATAAAAATATATAGATTTTAAATATATATAGATTTAATAAAAATATAATTTACACTCAAGTATTTTAAAGTGCAGATTTTGGAATTTAAAAAATAAAAAATAAAAAAATGTAAGGAATATAGCTTTATATGCAGAGTCTTTAAATGTCGACATGGATACCCAGGTCAGCAATGCAAGAATCTATTATGTTTGTGAATTTTAAACATTAAGATGTGAAATCTTAAAATCTATAATGAATTTTCTTAAGGATTATTTAATTATATATAATATTAAATATTAATATTTTTATTTATTAATTTTATCTATAACACAATTTTGTTCGATAAACTGATTTATGATTGAATTTATCAAGTGGTAAAATAGAAATATTTTAATATTTAAAAGAATTTATTAAATTAAAATATAAATCAATAATAAGTAAAGTCAATTTAATTTATTAAGAACAAACATTTGAAACTATATTAATTGACGTCTCTTTTTATTAAGTTTATAAAATAAAGCAATTCTGTAAGTTCAATTTAAAGGGTCTCAAAAATGTATACGTTATAAGAAGCGCCTTAATAAATTCAAAATGAGGGTTTAGGGCTTTAGAAACAGAGGAGAGGACGAAGGCAAGAATGCAGGCAGCTGCGGTCGTCCATTCATTGCCGAAATCAAGAAGACATGAATGTCGATCGGAAAGGCTCCAGTGCGGTACAAAATTCTCTGGATCATATATTCTTGTGCATTTGTGCATAATCATGTAATTGCACAAAAAACCATGTTTTTATGCATTTTAATACGCATTTATATTCATAATCGCTTAAAAATGTTCCTTTTGTGTATATTCATATAATTTCTATTCAAAATCTGCAAAAAATCCTACTTTTCTACATGAAATTGATGATTTTGGATTTCAATGTGTTCAAAAGGGAACACTTGTAGAACACGGCCCCATATATAATAAATAAAAGGAAAATTCACATTTACCTTAATTCTTAAGGGTTTCTTGCCTATAACATACATTAAGAACCCATTCATAAATGCATTTAAATCAAAAAATATATTAATTCAGAAATGTATTAACCCTAAAGGGTTTTACATTTTAATTTTCTAATTTTTAATAAGGATTTAGTTTTTTTTTAAAATTTATTTTATTAAATTTTCCCCATATCATAACACTTAATATCTTAAATCCCTCTTAAATAATATTAGAATAAAAAGGGGCCGTATTCTGCAAACTAACCGTTTAAAAACTCTAAAAAGTACTTTTTTTTGCATAATCTATTCACAAATTTATGTTTTCATATGTATTTCCACATGAAATTAATCAGTTGAAATTATTTTGCCTAATAATCCATCGGATTCAACAGTCTAATCTTGTCTAACGCGTATAGATAAAAGAGCATATCAATGTTCATAATTCTTTGTCTGTGTTTGTGCATGTGTCTGCTAATAATCTACAATTGGTCTGCGTGTGTCTCTGTGTTATATACTCCATTCGGACTTATGTCCATACATACATACTATATATATGTGTGTGTGTGTAGTCCTTAACATGTATTACGTTAAAGTACAAAAATATACATATAGTATGTTCATATTACGTGATTTTAATCATATAAATTTCTTTTTTAAATTCTCACTTTTTATCCACATAAAAACGAGACAGAAATATTATTTTAAATATACTCTTGTCTGAAGCCGTTTTATAATTAAGAAATTAAATAGTACAAGTGGACTCGGCTAAGCAGAAAAAACTGGTTAAGTTCCTCATTATCAATTTCAAGGTTTGTATATTAATAAGTTTTATGAACTTTTGAATATGAATTTAAAATTCATTAAAAATAAGAACCAAATAGATTTTTGATAAACATCTAATCTTTATCGTTCCAACATTACTAAACAAATTAAATAAAATTAACTTAATAAATTTATAATGAATTTCTGATTTATGAAATAAAACATAAATCTAAATTTGCATATTCTTAGTTGGTTTTTTAAAATTCAAACAAGCTTAGTTGTACACTGTTATAAATAAAAATGTAAAACATAATGCATAAATTATTAAAGTATGAAAATAAATTACTACAAATTGTTGAATCATATATATAAAATATGCATATATACATACAACTATCTTAAAAATTTAGGATTTACATATTATTATGAACTTGCACATAAAATTAGCAGTTTTTGATATTCCACAGTCCCCATCCGCTTTGCAAGTTAGCGACTTGGGTGAGGATTCTTCTTCAAAGAACGATGCTTGGAATAGGACGGAAACAGATAGCCAGAATCGAAGATGTGGAGGATCTTAAAGATGACAGAGGTAGAACCAGCCATAATGACTCTGGCAATGCCGTGGAGAAGAAGATTGAGCATAAGGAACAAAGAAGAACGGAACAATGGTATAACTATGCATATTCAATTTGCTATGCTGGATGTATATATGTATTGTGTTTCCAAATACCTGCAGACGGGTTTGTAGTGGAAGGCTCGAGCCATGATAACTGGAGAACAAAAACACCTCGAACCAACGTTTAGATCTGTTTAACTAGTGTATTGATTGGATGTGGTAGCCTCGTGAACTTCACCTCCTTCAATATTCGGAATCTTTGTAATGATTTAGGCAGTATATTCTTTTAGAATATACAATTCAACAGTTCAATAAAACTGTATTAAAAATAAATAAAGTTTAAATTTATTTATTTAGTTATAATATCCTTATCAAAATTAAAATAATCATTTAATTCACATGCAAAATCATTTTACGGGCGAAGGTGGCTTAGGTTTGTGGTAGAATATGCTAATCTTTGTTCGAACATATGTCATAGATAAAAAAGAATAAAAATAAATTAAAAAAGTTAAGGCGGCATATAATCCTATATATATATATATATATATATATATATATATATATATATATATATATGCATGTACTTATGCGTGTGTTGTTTAAAGTTGCAACAGCAATACTTTAAAGAAATACTTATAGATTTTACAAGTTTTTTGTTGTAGTTCCTTAAATATATACTTTTTCCTGGTTTTTAATATTTGACAATTAATTAAGTTTTAATTAATTATCACTGAACAAGAAGGGGCTGGATTGTAAAAGCCAGAATTTGAATCTCAGACACGGTCGTCTTTAAGGCCTCAAATATTTAGAAATTCAATTTTAATATAGCGTAAAATGTTTATTATTAATATTCTGGAAGCTCTTTTTAAGGTTTTTTAATTAATTATTTTACATGGGAAATGTTATTAATTGAAACACACACCTATAAATATAAATATAAATATATATATATATATATATATATTATATATATATATATATATATATATATATATATAATATATATATATATATTATGGATTAGCAACTATACATTATATGTATGTTCTTAAAAACTTGGTGAATGTGTTAAGGCTTGTGATTAACAAAAAACCTGTGTTGTTCGAAAGTAAGACAGTAATGAGTATTTTCTTTACTTAAATCAAAATTTAATTGTAACTTATTAGACATAATTTTACTATGTAAATTTATCTATATTTATCACCAATTTACTGTTAAATATTATGGATAAACATTCTGAACTATTTAACACAGTAAATTATTTTAAATATATATAATAAGCAAATGAACTTTAAACATTTATAAATATATGCAAATATTGATATATATATATACTCTATCTTACAATATATAATTTAACCTAATTTCACAAAAATGTATTATTTTAAATTATTAAGTTTTAACGCAAATTTGGTAAGTATTTTTAATTTACCTTTAATAATGAAAATGTGCGTATGTAATATTAATTTAAATATAATATTTAAGTTTAAATAACATTAAACCAAATATTAATCACTGGAAGAGATCGTTGAGGCGATGCTTAAAAGCTTATGCATGCTTAAACAGAGGCGATGCATATGGAGGGCAAAAAACTATGTAAAGCTTCATGTACTTTAAAATTAATTTAAGTAATAAAGGGTTGTTTGAAAATACACATAATGAAAATGTATTAAAAATACATTGCATGCTGTTGTTGAATACCTGTCAAAAGTTTATTCTTTCTTTTTTAGGCAGCATACCAGTGATATATGCCATAGTAAAAAATGTTTACAAATTAGTAATTAAATTAAATTAGTAATTAATAAACTAGTAATTAAATTAGTAATTAAACATTTCCGTAACATTATACAAGGTCCAAGAGTTCATTTGGTACGTTTATTGATGCATGCTTCAGCCATTGCCATGGAACAATCCCAAAGTTGATCAGAAGGTAACACGCAACACGCTGTATATGTGTAGCACAAACTGTGGGAGACTGGTAGTTGAAAGGAGCGGAACTCAACATCATATTGACTGTGGATTTCCTTGCAATCGATTGAAATATCCGGTATATGCTTATTAATAATTGATTAAATAAATAATCAAATAAGCAGCTGTTGTTTAATATAATAAATAATTAAATAAGCAGCTGTTAATAATATTATATGTGAAATATATCTTTAATTGATTTTGTTTCAGAGTTAAATATTATAAATTATAGATTTTAATAAAAATATATAGATTTTAAATATATATAGATTTAATAAAATATAATTTACACTCAAGTATTTTAAAGTGCAGATTTGGAATTTAAAAAAAATAAAATAAAAAAATGTAAGGAATATAGCTTTATATGCAGAGTCTTTAAATGTCGACATGGATACCCAGGTCAGCAATGCAAGAATCTATTATGTTTGTGAATTTTAAACATTAAGATGTGAAATCTTAAAATCTATAATGAATTTTCTTAAGGATTATTTAATTATATATAATATTAAATATTAATATTTTTATTTATTAATTTTATCTATAACACAATTTTGTTCGATAAACTGATTTATGATTGAATTTATCAAGTGGTAAAATAGAAATATTTTAATCATTTAAAAGAATTTGTTAAATTAAAATATAAATCAATAATAAGTAAAGTCAATTTAATTTATTAAGAACAAACATTTGAAACTATATTAATTGACGTCTCTTTTTATTAAGTTTATAAAATAAAGCAATTCTGTAAGTTCAATTTAAAGCGGGTCTCAAAAAATGTATACGTTAAAGAAGCGCCTTAATAAATTCAAAATGAGGGTTTAGGGCTTTAGAAACAGAGGAGAGGACGAAGGCAAGAATGCAGGCAGCTGCGGTCGTCCATTCAATTGCCGAAATCAGAAAGACATGGATGTCGATCGGAAAGGCTCCGTGCGGTACAAAATTCTCCGGATCATATATATTCTTGTGCATTTGTATAATCATGTAATTGCACAAAAAACCATGTTTTTATGCATTTTAATACGCATTTATATTCATAATCGCTTAAAAATGTTCCTTTTGTGTATATTCATATAATTTCTGTTCAAAATCTGCAAAAAATCCTACTTTTTCTACATGAAATTGATGATTTTGGATTTCAATGTGTTTAAAAGGGGACACTTGCAAAACACGCCCCATGTATAATAAATAAAAGGAAAATTCACATTTACTTTAATTCCTAAGGGTTTCTTGCCTATAACATACACTAAAACCCATTCATAAATGCATTTAAATAAAAAATATATATTAATTCAAAATGCATTAACCCTAAAGGGCTTTGCATTTTAATTTTCTAATTTTTAATAAGGATTTAGGTTTTTTTTAAAAAATTATTTTATTAAATTTTTCCCATCTTAGTATCTTAAATCCCTCCTAAATAATATTGGAATAAAAAATGTGGCCGTATTCTACAAACTAGCTGTTCAAAAGCTCTAAAAAGTGCCTCTTTTGTGCATAATCTACAAAAAGCTTAGACTTTTATGCTTTTCATATGCATTTCCATATGAAATTAATCAGTTGAAATTATTTTGTCTGAATAATCCATCGAATTTAACAGTCTAATCTTGTCTAACGTATATAGATAAAACAAACGTATCAATGTTCATAATTCTTTGTCTATGTTTGTGTGTGTGTCTGCTAATAATTACAATTGGTTGTGTGTGTCTCTGTGTTATATACTCCATTCGGACTTATGTCCCATACATACATACATATATATGTGTGTGTAGTCCTTAACATGTATTACGTTAAAGCACAAACAATATACATATAGTACATATACGTGATTTTAATCATATGCTTTTTAGGTTCTCACTTTTTGTCCACATGAAAAGGAGACAAAAGTATTATTTCAAATATACTCTTGTCTAAAGCGTTTTATGATCAGAGAATTAAATAATACAAGTGGACTCACATTTACCTTAATTCCCAGGGTTTCTTGCCTATAACATACACTAAAAACCCATTCATAAATGCATTTAAATAAAAAAATATATTAATTTAAAAATGCATTAACCCTAAAGGACTTTACATTTTAATTTTCTAATTTTTAATAAGGATTTAAATTTTTTTTAAAATTTTTTTATTAAATTTTTCCCATATCATAACACTTAGTATCTTAAATCCCTCCTAAATAATATTGGAATAAAAAGGGGGCCATATTTTACAAACTATTGTTTAAAAGCTCTAAAAGTGCCTCTTTTGTGCATAATCTATTCACAAAACTCAGACTTTTATTTTTCATATGCATTTCCAATGAAATTAATCAGTTGAAATTGTTTTGCCTAAATAATCCATGGATTAAACAGTCTAATCTTGTCTAACGCGTATAGATAAAACAGACGTATCAATGTTCATAATTCTTTGTCTGTGTTTGTGCGTGTGTCTGTTAATAATCTACAATTGGTTGCGTGTGTCTCTGTGTTATATACTCCATTCGGACTTATGTCCCATACATACATACATATATATATGTGTGTGTAGTCTTAACATGTATTACGTTAAAGCACAAACGAATATACATATAGTATGTTCATATTACGTGATTTAATCATATGAATTTCTTTTTTAAGTTCTCACTTTTTGTCCACATGAAAAGGAGGCAAAAGTATTATTTCAAATATACTCTTGTCTGAAGCCGTTTTATGATCAGAGAATTAAATAATACAAGTGGACTCAGCTAAACAGCAAAAAAAACCGGTTATGTTTCTCATTATTGATTTCAATGTTCATATATTAATAAGTTTTGTGAACTTTTGAGTATGAATTTAGAATTCATTAAAAGTAAGAACTAAATAGATTTTTGATAAACTGTCTAATCTTTATCGTTCCAACATTGCTGACCTAAATACATAAATATGTGATTTAATCATATGAGATTATTTTATAGGTTTTTATTTTTTGTGTACATGAAAGGAGACAAAAGTACTATTTCAAATATATTCTTGTTTTACACCGTTTTACCACCAGAAGAACAATATTCCAAGTGAACCGAAATACACCCAATTCACAAAAGAAACTTAAATAAGAACTATTAATGTAATAACACATATTAATTATAATGATCATTACAAATATATTCATGGAAAGAACCGTGAAAAGGACGAAAACTAATTTGTGAAGCTCTTTATTATTTAGATTTTCCATTGATTCGTCGTATTCATATTTTTATATATTTTTTTGAATTCAACCTTCAAAAAAGACATTTGCATAAGCTCATTCAGAGAATATATTATTAAGTTAGCACATATGTCAAAAGATTATAGTTTATTACATTAAAAAGTATTTGAATACTACTCATTAAAAAATGACTTTAAACTTTATATTGGTGTTTTGTTATAGTTGAAATGGGTAATTTATGTAACTATTTAATTGTATATAATTAATCACATATCAAATAAATAATAATAATAACATCAACATATAAAATTGATGTAAAAAAGAATAATAATAATATCAATAAGACATAAACTATAACAAATTAGTGTACCTTTAAGTCTAAATTAAAATATTATAAAAATATAAAACTTAAAAAATAAATAAATCACATATTGTAATAATGTATATATTTAATTTATTCTCAAGGGCTTAATTAGTTATAACTTATATTTAAAACTTTTCTGTATGTATATATTTTTCTATATGTAATGCTTTACTATTTACAATTTAAAGATTATTATTGAATAGTGATGTTTATATGTCATGTGTCTATGTAATATGTACATAAACTCGTATGTTTTGCATTAGTTAAATTAAGTAAATTTAATTACAAAAATTTATGATGAAGTTGTCATTTATGAAATAAAATATAAATATAAATTTGCACATCCTTGATTGCTTTTTAAATTCAAACAAGCTTAGTTGTACTGTTATAAATTTAAATGTAATTATTTTCTATTAAAGTATGAAAATAAATTATTACAAATTGAGATATATATATATATATATACAACTATCATAGAAAATTAAGGATTTACATATTACTATGAACTTGCACACAAAATTAACAATTTTGATATTCCATGGTTTAAAAAATCATTTAAATTTATATATAATGTTTAATAGTTATAACTTATAAGAGCGGCAAAACCAAATAAATCATATAATTTAAAAATATAAATAATATATAATGAAATATTATTACTCCAGTTTAAGAACGTGCTACAAATAGTGAGGTGTTCAATATGTCGTCATATATGACAATATGACAATGATATAATATATATAAACATTAATATATGCATATGTATATTATATTTCTAACTAATATTGCATGCATATATATGCGTGTGTAGTCATTTCTATATAGAACAGTATACATATATACTCAAATGTAAAAATTTAAAATGAAATAAAGTGAAGTTCATTAAATGAGCATTAGTAAACATTATAAATAAATAAATATTAGTAAATGCCATAATTCACTAACTATATATATGTGATACATATATTCGATTGGACACAGATTAATTATGAATTTTTATTTTTAGAAATATAAATTTATAGTTTTGAAGTGAATTTCTAAATTAAATTTCAGTTAATTCATAATAGGCATAGTCACAACCATTCACAATTGAATTATTTTAATATACACATATCCACCATCGGTGAGTTTAATAAATTAAATTAAATATTGCTTTGAGGTAATTAAATATAATATTTAAGTTTAATAACATTGAATCAAATATTAATCACTGGAAGAGATAATAATCGTATATTTTTAACAATAATCTCGTATTATTCCAAAATTTAAGAGTCCCCAAGAGCCAGAGCAGCAGCATGAGCCCTTAACAAAGAACAATCCTGCTCTGCAATGGCTCTATTCCGTACTCCACTCGGTTGCCAGTCTTTCCCCATTAGTCTCCAAGAATCCCATAGACAGAATATCCGCCGCATCCACCAGTTTCCCGTCTCTCACGCATGCCTTTACACGGGTTATCACAGCGTCCACTCCGTTATCGTCATATTTTCCATGGTCTGGCAGCTGATAAACGATAGTAATAATCAGCATATATTAAATGTTTAAACATACAGATGTAATCATAACATGACATGTCATGCTCCATTAGTGTACAAACAAACGTGTGTTGTGTGTGTGTGTGTGTGAGAGAGAGAGAGAGAGAGATTACCTTGAGGCCAGTAGCCAGTTTAGCAAGCAAGTGACATAAAACTCCACCACCTGAAGAAGGGATAAAAGCTAATTCTCTCAAGGCTCCTTCCATCTCTTCCAGCTAAGTAAACAACCACTTTTAAGAACATTAACCAGAGTATCACACACACACATATATATGTTATAATATCTGAATTATAAATCGAAGTAATTGAATTATTAACTGGAATAATAAATGAAAATATCTATTCTTATTATAGTTTGATATCTGTTACTGGTTATAACAATATACAAGCATCACGTAGGTGAGTTATACATTGGGGTATCTAGCATAATATATACTTAACATCGTCATACATACTCTTGATATACACTACTAAAACATCTTGAAGTTACATATTTAATCTGAAAGTTCAATTTAGAAACTTCACTTAAATAGCAGTTATGAATTGAAGTTACAGGTGTATATATCACTATTAATTTATATACATATAGTTTATTAAGGAGCATGAACTACTTACTCTTTGATTAAGTTGTGCAGGGGTTAAAAAGCCTTTGGCAAGGACATGACTGCAACTTCAACCAATGGATCTCCTCCCGTTGACTTAGTAATCAGAGCTGCTTCTTTCTCCACAGTGTAAAGCATCTTCCAATACAAATGACCCCTACAAAATAATATCATACTCAATTTGAGAGAAAGAGAGAGTTTTGCATTATATCTATATAAACGGATCTAAATCTAAACAACGAAAACCGTTAAGCTTCAACAAAACAGTACACATTTAAACAGTTAGCATTAAACATTTAATTGTATCATACTTATTAAATATACCTGGTGACTATGTAATCTATATAAACTGTCTGTGTAAGTACTATATGTAGGTTAACATATATCTATGTTCGATAATGTCATCCTAATAATTTGTATACGCACACACATATATATATATATATGATATATAGATATATATATATAGAGAGAGAGAGAGAGAGAACTTAATCGTACCAATGCCAGCTGCTTTATTTCATGCCCTTCCGAGCTTCTTCTGATTTTGATTCCAAGGCAAGGTTCATCGCTTCCATCTACACAAAATGCATGCTTCTAGAATGCACGATGTGCAGAAATTACTAATAATTGCACACTCGTGTATACGTACGTATGATTATCAATAACTGCTAAATGAAAACGTACGTGGAGTTTTACACTGCCAATCTCGTTCATCAAAGAAGCTGTTTCTTCTGCCAAAAGTTTAGCCGCTTCGGACTTCACAAGTAGCTCAACTTCTTCCAATTGTCGTTGTTTTGCTTCCTCCTACAAACATATGATGATAATATTGACATATATCACACGATTAAAATCCTAATCCATTATATATTATCAAGACATAAGAGCTTAATATATACATAATTAGCTTAAGCAAATATACATACCATCAGCTTCATCTGGCTGTCAAGTCTAGCTTCAGCCTCCTCTTTCTGCAGCTTCAGATCCTCCATATGTTCAGTTTGTCCATCTCAATATCCTGAAAGCAAAAGCATAATGTTCTCTACACAATTAATGATTAGCAAGGACCGGTAGTTATTACCGGTTCGTTCTCCCCTCGTGTGTGTGTGTTTTATAGTTGCTACAGTGCAGTCTTATCTGAATATCTAGTCATGCAAACTTATTATTACCTCTTAAGCTGGCTGATTCGTTCTTGTAATAGTAACACCCTGTGTTCCATGTTGCTTAATTCGTGTTTATTGTAGATATAAAATAATCAGAAGCATAAACAATACCTACGTGCGATAAGCATAAAATATACAGTGACATGGAGATTTTATTATATATAGCTACCGTGTTTACTTATGTAAAACACTTAACGATGTGTGCGTATGATTTATGTGCTTCTGTTTACACACGGACGCGGGGGTATATGTGAGTCTAAACGTATACCTCTAGTATGTGGAGCTTCTCGCTAAAAGCAGCAGCATGCCTTTGCTCATTGCAGTGCGATATCAACTCCAAAAAGAATAGAAACTTATTAGGTTAAAGATAATAATTTAATTAAAAATTAATAAATTATTATTAATTAATTAAACCCACCAACGGTGGATATGTGTAGTAGTTTTATATTAAAATAATTCAATTGTGAATGGTTGTGGACTATGCCTATTATGAATTAACTGAAATTTAATTTAAAAATTCACTTCAAAATTACAAATTTATATTTTTTAAAAATAAAAAATTCATAATTAATCTGCATCTAATCAAATATATGTATTGCATATAATATATAGTTAGTGAAAAATTATGGCATTTACTAATATTTATTTATTTATAATATTTACTAATGCTCCTGTTTAATGAACTTCACTTTATTTTATTTTTAATTTTTCTACATTTGAGTATATATGTATACTGTTCTTATATAGAATGACTACACACATATTGTGCATGAAATATTAGTCAGAAATATAATATACACATGCATATATTAATGTTTATATATATTATAACACACATTGAGAGAATACATACTGTCATATATAGGATGACATATTGAACACCTCATCATATTTGTAGCATGTTCTTAAACTGTGCAATGGAGTCGTGTGAAAAGGATTTTCTTACATGCACCGCTATGTTTTCATTTGTTAGAGCCAATATTTCATTATATAATTTACATTTTTAAATTATATGATTTATTTTGGTTTTTCTGCTCTTATACGTTATAAATATTAAACAGTATATATAAATTTAAATATTTTTCTAAACCATGGAATATCAAAATTGCTAATTTTGTGTGCAAGTTCATAGCAATATGTAGATCCTCAAATTTCAATGATAGTTATATATATATATATATATATATATATATTATATATATATATATATTGAATAACAATTTGTAATAATTTATTTTCATAGTTTAATAGATAACCTAATAATTTATGTTTTACATTTAAATTTTATAAAAAGTGCACAACTGAGCTTGTTTTGAATTTTAAAAACCAACTAAGGATGTGCAAATTTATATTTATATTTTATTTTTTATAAATCATTAAATTTATTAAGTTAAAATTAACTTAAATTTAATTAATGTAAACATACAAGTTTATGTACATACTACATTAAACACGCGACTATATAAACATCACTATTCAATAATAATTTTTAAATTGTAAATAGTAAAGTATTACATATAGAAAAATTATATACATACAGAAAAGTTTTAAATATAAGTGATAACCAATTAAACCCTTGAAAACAACTTAAATGTATACATTAGCAATTTATTTATTTATTTTAAATTTTAAATTTTTATAATATTTTAATTTAGATTTAAAGGTACCCAATTTGTTATAGTTTATGTCTTATTGATGTTATTATTATTCTTTTTTACATCAATCTTATATATTGACATTATTATTATAATTTATTTGATATGTGATTAATTATATATAATGAAATAGTTACATAAATTATCCACTTCAACTATAATAAAACACCAATATAAAGTTTAAAATTATTTTTTATAATGAGTGGTATTTAAATACTTTTCAAGACAAAAAGTTAAAGTGGATTTCAAGATTTAACAATGTCCCTATACTTTATTAATAGTTTTCTTTTTAATAATATATATATTTAACGTTTTTGAAAAGTTTATTATTACGTTACCGGTAAGAATATTATATAAAAAGAGAAGAGTTGTTAGTTAATTTTTTCCTTGCACAAATTAAGGTTTATGTCAGTAACGTGTTTATCTATGTTAGCTTGTACATGTGTGTGGTGTCCATGTATGAAGTAATGGATACATCACACTAATTTATACAACCTACTGTTAAACTTTGCTCATTAAACACTTAACCGCTAAGATTTTTAAGATCCGACGGCACGGCCTACATCAGCTTTTGCTAATACCAATTTTGCCCACGAGGGATCCTTTGTACAACATACATCGCATGACATGTACTTTACATGGAATATATACTTCGCCAAGGCTCAAAAGTAAAAGAACAAGATGCCCGCAATCAAAAGAGAAAGTTAATGGATATATAAATTATTAAATAAACGAGAATCTTTTGACGTGTGTGTGCGTGCGTGCGGGTTTTACCTAGCAAAAGAAGGTAAAGCACAGCCAAAAGACCAAGTATCCGTGCAAGCCTCGGCCACAGGTGAGATTAATAAACTCATGTTAAGAACATGCAAGAGTATATATAACACACACATAGAGTATACACACATACATGCGCGCGCATCGACCGGCTGAGGTATCGGGTCAGCTTTCTTGTTCTTGTTCTTCGCCGGCTGAGGTACTGGGTCAGCTGCCGGCTGAGGTATCGGCCGAGGTCGTGGCAACTTCCTGTTAACATATTTGTGGTACATTTTATTCTATGTTTTTATAAGTGTGCATGCGCGTGCGCGGGTTAAAACCACTTGCCTTGAGGCCAGAGAGAGGTCCGAAAGAAACACAGAACCCACCCCACGAGGAGTGCGCTCCAAGTGACCGAGTTTCTACCGTACATGGACCGGAAGACATTCTCTGCGGCTGCCGAAGACGTCCTTCTCGAGTCCCCTCATGCTCCATTGAGGCCGCACACGCCAAAAGTGCCACTAGAAACGTTGGGGCGTTCGATGCACGGATTGAGCTCCATAACAGCTCAAGGTTTTCTGCGTAGCCCAAGACGATGTCGTGACAAGCCATTCTGTCGCAAGTAATTCAGGCGTCCAGCATACATGTCTACCAGGCTTTTCCTGACGAGGCAGGACTCTTTCGTCTGAGAGTGAAGATGCATCCCTCTCTCTAACCACCTGCTACATAGCCGGACAGCACGTTATTGCCGGAAGAGCCTTGTGAGTATCCCAACAGCAAGAGACAATGTCAAGTGAAGGCATCCGATAGCAAGGTCGATACAGCATACTTTGTCACGAAAACGTCTACCAGCGTTTTCACTTAACAATAACTTTAACTTATTAATAAGAAGCACTGTTTTATTTGGTTAAGAGGCGGTTCATATGTGCCCGTCCTCACGTGAGGGTGAAGGTGAGGGTGAGGGTTACATGCAACTTATTTACCTTCGTGTTATTAATTTAAATTTAATAAATTTTATTTTTAAAATAAAATAAATATAACTTAAAATTATAAGTTATTATATATATATTTTAATATAAATAAATAAATTAAAAATCATTATTATTTATATTAATTTATTTTAAAAATCTTTATTTAAACCTAGACACGTAATAAAAAAATGCATATTCTTACCTTCAAGAGGGTGAGAGAATTTAATTTATAAAATCTTATTTTATAAGAGTGAGAGAATTTAATTAAATTAAAGTTTATATAAAATCTTACCGTTGAGACCCTCACGCATTTGACTTGGCGAAAATAAAAAGATTTTTGAAGGTGAAAGTACATGTGAACCGCCTTATACTTGAAGGAATTAGGGCGCCGCCATATTTAGTACGGCGTTCCAAATTAATCATTAATTAGGGGGTAGTCCTTTTCTCGTGCCTGTCAGTTTTTCACGTATTTCCTCGCGACATGACCTTGTCAAAGATTTCCAAAGCAAGCTCGTTGAATCCGTTCTCAACATGAACGGTGAGTAAAACACATTGTTATGAGCTGGCATTTATAGAACACCGACTGAATTGTTGTACCGTCGCGGGTCATCAGCATCGCTACAAATGTGCAAGGATTCGGAGGGCAGCCTTCCACCTGCATTTGCATGAAAGAATCCAGTGCAAGCCAACTCTCCCACCGTCTGCATAGCCCAAAATCATTGCATTCCAACAACAACGTGTTGCTGAAGCAACTCTCCGACTGTTGCATTTTGCATACATGTTGATGAGAGCGGTTGACCACATACATGTACAGCTTATGAGTGGATCACCTTTCCCAACTTAAGCAGTTCTCCATGGTTGGTGACTTTGGATGCCAAATGTATTAACTATGTACGAGCATGACAGGATCGTGTTGTTTCGCAGGCTCAATAGGAAGATTGTTGGGAAACTCCCATCAGCATGCACTCCAAATGCGGTAGACTCCCATATGCGAAACGCCCTACCACATCGTAAGGTACGTCTATGTGCATGTGTATTGTTATATGTAATTTGTATATATTGTTGGCGGCTGAAGCATCCACTGTGGCGGCCACGCATGTGCTTGCCTGTTCTCGAGGATTTTCGAGCCGCACCATCGGAAGAGACATCCTCGTCTTCTGAAGCAGAATTCCGTCTATGAAGACGCTCCCTGTGCTTACCTGATATTCCTGCGTCACCATCGGAAGAATCGTCTTCATCGTCTTCCTTGTGCGAGCGATAGCGTGAGGATTTCCTGGCGGGCGCCATTCCCCGCCGCCACTGCTGCTAGCGCCACAACTGCGACTCGCCGTGAGATTGGAGAGCCCTCAAATACGCAGGAATAGATCGAAAAACCCTAGAAACACAACGTACAAATTGGACCTCTCAAAATTCGAACTCCAGACACATTACTTTACATCTTTAGATTAACACTTAACACGTATTGCTCAGGGCTTTAGTAACAGAGAAGGAGGACGAAGGCAAGAATGCAGGCAGTTGCGATCGTCTATTCAACCGCCACAATCGAGGAAGACATGGCCGCCGATGCATCGGGAAGGCTCCCACTCCGTTGGACATGATGTGGTACAAAATCCTCCGAATTACATATATTCGTGCGCATAATCATGCAATGTGCAATTTAATGTTCTTAATCTGTGCATTTTAATATGCATTTATATTTATTATTTGTTTATAATCGCTTATAATACAATTTCTGTTCAAATTCTGCAAAAAGATCCCGTTTTTATGCTTTTCTACATGAAATTGATGATTCGCAAAAGCTCAGACTTTTATGCTTTTCATATGCATTTCCACATAAAATTAATTAATTTAAATTGTTTTGCCTGAATAATCCATCGGATTCAACAGTCCATCGCGATTTTAGTATGCATAGATATCCTGAGCGACGTCTATAATATTTACTATGGTTCTTTTATGTGTTAAGGTGATAAATATATGTCAAATATAAACGTCTAATCTTGTCTAACGCGTGTAGATAAGACAGACGTATCAATGTTCATAATCTTTGAACGCAAGTCTGCTACAATAAACCATATATATACGTATGTACAGCGTGTAAATATGTGTGTGTGTGCGCACCTTCTGATCAACTTTGGGTTGTTCCATGGCAATGGCTGAAGCATGCATCAATAAACATACCAAATGAACTCTTGGACCTTGCATATGAAAGAGCATCTAGCATATTCTGCCTGTAGAATATTCATAGTGCAACAGCATGCAATGTAATTTTAATACATTTTACATTATGTGGTTTTTCAAACAACCTTTTTTACTTAAGTTAATTTTGAAGTACATAAGCTTTACTCATCTACATAAAGTCTTTTTTCTTTTATTATTCAAATAATAATCTGATTTTCAACTATTGCATGTGTATAATTTTTTAAAATATATTATACATCTACATAAAATTATTACATTAAAATCTATTTATTGTTACAGCTTTACATTTTTCTAAACATTTTATTTCCTAAACTTTTTTTTATGCACCTACATTAACTCTAACCTTAAATTAACTTCGTATTTATCGGTTATGATAATTGAACTTATAAATATAATGTATATGAAACATCATTTTGAATTTAACGAGGCACTTATTATATCGTATACATTTTTGAGACTTTAAACTGAACTTATGGAAAAAAATAAATAATATCAAATTGCTTTATTTTATAAACTTAATAAAAAGAGATGTCAATTAATATATTTCCAAATGTTTATTCTTGATAAATTAAATTGACTTTACTTAATAAACCGTGTCTTATGGATATATATTGGTTTATATTTTAATTTAACAAATTCTTTTAAATGATTAAAATGTTTCTATTTTACTATTTGATAAATTTTAATCAAAAATCTGTTTATTAACAGAATTGTGTTATAAGTAAAATTAATAAATAGATATTAATATTAATATTAATATATATAATTAAATAATCTTTAAGAAAATTCATTATAAATTTCAAAGTTTCACATATTAATAACTTTTGTGAGTTTTTAGTACGAATTTAAAATTTAAGAATTAAATACATTCTTACTTTGAAAATGATAATAAATGATCTCATCGTTCCATTACATAAATATATTTTAATTATGTGAGATTATTTTTTAAGGTTTTTGCTTTTTTTCACATGAAAAGAAGAATAAATATTATTTAAATATTTCTGTTTTACACCATTTTACCACTGGAAAAACATATTAAAAGTGAATTAAAATACACACTAATTTACAAAAGAAACTTAAATATGAGCGGTTGAAATTCATCACTATTACGAAGTAATATATATATTAATTATAATGATATTTACTCTCTTATGAAGAGAAATATGCAAAGCATATGAAAGACACAAAGTTAATTTGAAGTCTTTATTATTTTGATTTTTTATTTAATTCATTAAAAAAAAATTATTAATGAAAATATTAAATTTTGGAATTTACTTTATCTTTTTCTTAAAAAGTATTTGAATACCACTCATTATAAAAAATAACTTTAAACTTTATATTGGTGTTTTGTTATAGTTGAAAGGGTAATTAATGTAACTATTTAATTGTATATAATTAATCACATATCAAATAAATAATAATAATAATATTAATATAAAATTGATGTAAAAAAGAATAATAATAACATCAATAAGACAAACTATAACAAATTGGTGTACCTTTAAGTCTAAATTAAAATATTATAAAAATATAAAACTTAAAATAAATAAATAAATCACATATTATAATAATGTATACATTTAATTTTTCTAAGGGTTTAATTAGTTATTACTTATATTTAAACTTTTCTGTATGTATATAGTTTTTTTCTATATGTAATGCTTTACTATTTACAATTTAAAAATTATTATTGAATAGTGATGTTTATAGTCGTGTGTTATGTAGTATGTACATAAACTTGTATGTTTTGCATTATTAAATTAAGTTAATTTAACTTAATAAATTTATGATTTATGAAATAAAATATAAATATAAATTTGCACATCCTTTTTGGTTTTTTAAATTCAACAAACTTAGTTGTACACTTTTATAAATTTAAATGTAAAACATAAATTATTAGGTTATCTATAAAACTATGAAAATATATATTATGTATAAAAATATTCTATAAATTGATATTCATATATATATATATAGACACACACACACACACACACACACACATACCACCGGTCCTTGCTAATCAATTAATTGTGTTTGATATTGGAGAACATTACGCTTTTGCTTTCAGGATATTGAGATGGACAAACTGAGACATATGGAGGATCTGAAACTGCAGAAAGAGGAGGCTGAAGCTAGACTTGACAGCCAGATGAAGCTGATGGTATGTATATTTGCTTAAGCTAATTATATATATATATAAGCTCTTATGTCTGA
The DNA here is from genome assembly GCA_003024785.1 of Selaginella tamariscina. Classification (NCBI taxonomy): domain Eukaryota; kingdom Viridiplantae; phylum Streptophyta; class Lycopodiopsida; order Selaginellales; family Selaginellaceae; genus Selaginella; species Selaginella tamariscina. The sequence goes on from PUQB01000504.1 coordinate 19,540, forward strand.
TAATATATAATTTAATTTTTCAATCGTGTGATATATGTCAATATTATCATCATATGTTTGTAGGAGGAAGCAAAACAACGACAATTGGAAGAAGTTGAGCTACTTGTGAACGGCTAAACTTTTGGCAGAAGAAACAGCTTCTTTGATGAACGAGATTGGCAGTGTAAAACTCCACGTACGTTTTCATTTAGCAGTTATTGATAATCATACGTACTTACACGAGTGTGCAATTATTAGTAATTTCTGCACATCGTGCATTCTAGAAGCATACTGGAAGCGATGAACCTTGCCTTGGAATCAAAATCAGAAGAAGCTCGGGAAGGGCATGAAATAAAGCAGCTGGCATTGGTACGATTAAGTTCTCTCTCTCTCTCTCTATATATATATGTGTGTGTGTGTGTGCGTGCGTGTGCGTGTGCGTATTCAAATTATTAGGATGACATTATCGAACATAGATATATGTTAACCTACATATAGTACTTACACAGACAGTTTATATAGATTACATAGTCACAGGTATATTTAATAAATATGATACAATTAAATGTTTAATGCTAACTGTTTAAATATGTACTGTTTTGTTGAAGCTTAACGGTTTTCGTTGTTTAGATTTAGATCCGTTTATATAGATATAATGCAAACTCTCTCTTTCTCTCAATTGAGTATGATATTATTTTGTAGGGGTCATTTGTATTGAAGATGCTTTATACGAGAGAAAGAAGCAGCTCTGATTACTAAGTCAACGGGAGGAGATCCATTGGTTGAAGTTGCAGTCATGTCCTTGCCAAAGGAGGTCTTACAAAAGGGGACTTTAACCTCTGCACAACTTAATTAAAGAGTGAGTAGTTTGCTTAATATCACCTTAATAAACTATATGTATTATAAATTAATAGTGATATATGCCCTGAAATAATGCCATATCTACATGTATACCCCCGAAATTTATATATACACATGTAACTTCAATTCATAACTCCATTGTATTTCACTTCCAAATTATAGTAAATTAAGCAGAAAATCTATTTAAGTGAAGTTTCTAAATTGAACTTTCAGGATTAAATATGTAACTTCAGATGTTTTTAGTAGTGTATATCAAGTATTATATTATGCTAGATACCCCAATGTATAACTCACCTACGTGATGCTTGCATATTGTTATAACAAGTAACAGATATCAAACTAATAATAAAATAGATATTATTCCAGTTAATAATTCAATTACTTCGATTCATAATTCGAGATAATTAAGATATTATAACATATATATGTGTGTGTGTGTGTGTGTGATACTCTGGTTAATGTTCTTAAAAGTGGTTGTTTTATTTAGCTGGAAGAGATGGAAGGAGTCTTGAGCTTTTATCCCTTCTTCAGGTGGTGGAGTTTTATGTCACTTGCTTGCTAAACTGGCTACTGGCCTCAAGGTAATATCTCTCTCTCTCTCTCACACACACACACGTTTGTTTGTACACTACTTGTCAGTTAATAGAGCATGACATCTGTACATATATACATCAGGTGTTTTATTATTCATGTATATATGTACATCTGTATGTTTAAACATTTAATATATGCTGATTATTACTATCGTTTATCAGCTGCCAGACCATGGAAAATATGACGATAACGGAATGGACGCTTCTTGGAGACTAATGGGGAAAGACTGGCAGCCGAGTGGAGTAATCAAGCTCGGAATAGAGCCATTGCAGAGCAGGCTTGTTCTTTGTTAAGGGCTCATGCTGCTGCTCTGGCTCTTGGGGACTCTTACACCAGTTGACACTTATTTTTTCCTTCAAATTTTGGAATAATACGAGATTATTGTTAAAAATATACGATTATTATCTCTTCCAGTGATTAATATTTGATTTAATGTTATTAAACTTAAATATTAATTTAATTACCTCAAAGCAATATTTAATTTAATTAATTTAATATTACATACGTACATTTTCATTATAAAATAAATTAAAAATACTTATCTACAAATTTCCGTTAAAGGGAATTATATATCGTAAAGAATAAATTCATAAAGTTAAGATTAAAAATTCAATTTAAAGATAAATTTATTAAGTTAAAGATAAATTATTAATTAATTAAATTCACCGATGGTGGATATGTTAGTAGTTTTATATTAAAATAATTCAATTGTGAATGGTTGTGGACTATGCCTATTATGAATTAATGAATTTTAATTTAGAAATTCACTTCAAAACTACAAATTTATATTTCTAAAAATAAAAATTCATAATTAATTTGTGTCCAATCAAATATGTATCACATATTATGGATTTACTAATATTTATTTACTTTAATGTTTACTAATGCTCATTTAATGAACTTCACTTTATTTCATTTTAAATTTTCTACATTTGAGTATAAATGTATACTGTTTTATATAGAAATGACTACACACGCTATATATGCATGCAATATTAGTTAGAAATATAATATACATATGCATATATTAATGTTTATATATATTATAACACATTGAGAGAATACATATTGTCATATATAGGATGACATATTGAACACCTCACTATTTGTAGCATGTTTTAAACTGTGCAATGTCACGTGAAACAAGATTTTTTGCATGTACCTATTTTCATTTTCTAGAGCCAATATTTCATTATATTATTTATATTTTTAAATATATGATTTATTTGGTTTTGCCGCTCTTATAAGTTATAAATATTAAAATTATATAAATAAATTTAAATTTTTAAACATGGAATATCAAAATTGTTAATTTTGTGTGCAAGTTCATAGTAATATGTAAATCCAATTTTCCATGAAGTATATATATATATTATATATATATATATATATATATATATATATATATATATGATTTATCATTTAATAATTTATTACATACTTTAATAGATAACCTAATAATTTATGTTTTACATTTAAATTTATAACAGTACAACTAAGCTTGTTTGAATTTAAAAAGCAATCAAGGATGTGCAAATTTATATTTATATTTTATTTCATAAATGACAAATTCATCATAAATTTATGTAGTTAAATTTACTTAATTTAACTAATGCAAAACATACAAGTTTATGTACATATTACATAGACACATGACTATATAAACATCACTATTCAATAATAATCTTTAAATTGTAAATAGTAAAGCATTACATATAGAAAAACTATATACATATAGAAAAGTTTTAAATAATTAAATTAATTAAGCCCTTGAGAATAAATTAAATGTATACATTATTATAATATGTGATTATTTATTTATTTTAATTTTAATTTTTATAATATTTTAATTTAGACTTAAAGGTACACCAATTTGTTATAGTTTATGTTTTTTGATATTATTATTATTCTTTTTACATCAATTTTATATTGATGTTATTATTATTATTTATTTGATATGTAATTAATTATATAAATTAAATAATTACATAATTACCCATTTCAACTATAACAAAACAAATATAAAGTTTAAAGTCATTTTTTTAATGAGTAGTATTTAAATACTTTTTAATGTAATAAACTATAATCTTTTGATGTGCATGTTGATTACTAACTTAATAAATATTCTTAGTGAGTGAGCTTATGCAAATGTCTTTTTTAAGGTTGAATTAAAAAATATACATAAAAATATGAATACAACGAATCAGATAGAAAATTTAAATAATAAGAACTTCATGAATTAACTTTACTCCTTTTTATAATTCTTTACACAGAGAAGGTAAATATTTGTAATGACTATATAATTAATATATATATTACTTTATTCAACGGTTCTTATTTAAGTTTCTTTTACGAATTGTTATGTATTTCGGTTCAATTGAAATATTATCTCTCTGATGATAAAACAGTGTAAACAAAAATTATTGAAATAGTACTTTTGTCTCTCTTTCATGTGGACAAATTTTATTTTTTTTAAATAATCACATATTTATTATTTAGTCAGCAATGTTGGAATAATAAAGATCAACAATTTATCATTTTCAAAAGTAAAATCTATTTAGTTTATTTAATGAATTTTAAATCATATTCAAAAGTTTACATAACTTATTAATAATAAAATTCTAAAATCAATTAATAAGGAACGTAACCGGTTTTTCCTGCCGTTCTGGCTAACTCCAATTGTAGTACTTGATTCCTTATCGTAAAACAGTTTCAGACAAGAATATATTTAAAATAATATTTTTTTTGTGCAATGTATATTTAATACATTTTTTATTATGTTATTTCAATTACTTAAGTTAATTTTGAAGTACATGAAACTTTATTCATCTACATAGTCTTTTTTATTTTATTATTCAAATAATAATAAAATTATTAATCTGTATAAAAAAAATGATTTTCAACTATTGCATGTGTATAATTTTATTAAAATATATTATACATCTACATAAATTATTATATGAAAATCTATTTATTGTTACAGCTTTACATTTTTAAATTTTTTATTTCCTAAACATTTTTTTATTTTATGCTTATTTTTAAAACTACCTTAACCCTAACCTTAAAAATTAACTTTTCTATAGAACATGCTTTTCTAAAAATATCTGTGTAGTTATGAGAACGTATAAGAAAACAATTTGATGTAGTGTGCGTGTGTATTGTATGCCTATAAATATTTGTATATCTGTAATGTATATGAACAGCGTATAAATACGTGTTAAGTGTTAATCTAAAGTAACAAACAAAGTAAAGTAATATGTCTAGAGTTCGAATCTCGAGAGGCCGTTGTGCCCTTGCCGCCTTCTAGGGTTTTTCGATCTCTATGTCCTGCGCATTTGATCTCCCGGCGTAGCAGCAGCAGCGGCGGGCAATGGCGCCCGCCAAGGGGAAATCCTCACGCCATCGCTCGCACAAGGAAGACGATGAAGACGATTCTTCCGACGGTGACGCACGAAAATCCGGTAAGCACAGGGAGCGTCTTCATAGACGGCATTCTGCTTCAGAAGACGAGGATGTCTCTTCCGATGGCGCGGCTGGCTCGAGAAACAGGCAAGCACAGGAGGGATTTCTTGCAAAGGAAACGATCAGGATGCTTTTATTGATGGCACGTCTCGGAAATCTGACAAGCACAGGGATTTCGACAAGGATGAGCAAGTTCATAGACGGATAGACGAGGAAAATCGAAAGCGCAGGGATTCGGACAAGGATGAGCGAGTTCATAGACGGACAGACGATGAGGATGCTTCTTCTGATGGCGTGATTCGAAAATCAGGCAAGCACAGGGGTCATAGACGCGATGAAGATGTTTCCCCCGATCGGGAGGCTCGGAACAGGGATTTTTGAGCGCATTCTGACGACTCTTCCGACGGTGAGAATAGGAAATCATGAAGGGCTAGTAAGCATAGGGATTACGAGGACATAAACGCAGGCATTCTGCTTCCGAGCATCATTCTTCAAAGAAGACCAAGCCGCACATCCGCTTTGCAAGTTAGCGACTTGGGTGAGGATTCTTCTTCAAAGAACGATAGGACGGAAACAGATAGCCAGAATCGAAGATGTGGAGGATCTTAAAGATGACAGAGGTAGAACCAGGCATAATGACTCTGGCAATGCCGTGGAGAAGAAGATTGAGCATAAGGAACAAAGAAGAACGGAACAATGGTATGTATAACTATGCATATTCGCTGGATGTATATATGTATTGTGTTTCCAGATACCTGCAGACGGGTTTGTAGTGGAAGGCTCGAGCCATGATAACTGGAGAACAAAAACACCTCGAACCAACGTTTAGATCTGTTTAACTAGTGTATTGATTGGATGTGGTAGCCTCGTGAACTTCACCTCCTTCAATATTCGGAATCTTGGATGTAATGATTTAGGCAGTATATTCTTTTAGAATATACAATTCACCAGTTCGTATTAAAAATAAATAAAGTTTAAATTTATTTATTTTTAGTTATAATATCCTTATCAAAATTAAAATAATCATTTAATTCTGAACAGAAGCACATGCAAAATCATTTTACGGGTGAAGGTGGCTTAGGTTTGTTGTAGAATATGCTAATCTTTGTTCGAACATGTTTTTATGTCATAGATAAAAAAGAATAAAAATAAATTAAAAAAGTTAAGGCGGCATATAATCCTAGAGATATACAAAGGCATATATATATTATATATATATATATATATATATATTATATATAATATATATATATATATATATATATATATATTATATATATATATATATATATATATATATATATATATGCATGTACTTATGCGTATGTTGTTTAAAGTTGCAACAGCAATACTTTAAAGAAATACTTATAGATTTTACAAGTTTTTTTTTTTTTGTAGTTCTTTAAATATATTTTTTTCCTGGTTTTTAATATTTAACAATTAATTAAGTTTTAATTAATTATCACTAAACAAGAAGGGGCTGGATTGTAAAAGCCAGAATTTGAATCTCAGACACGGTCGTCTTTAAGGCCTCAAATATTTAGAAATTCAATTTTAATATAGCGTAAAATGTTTATTATTAATTACATGGGAAATGTTATTAATTGAAACCACACCTCTATATATATATATATTATGGATTAGCAACTAGACATTTATATGTATGTTCTTAAAAACTTGGTGAAGGTGTTAAGGCTTGTGATTAACAAAAACTTGTGTTGTTCGAAAGTAAGACAGTAATGAGTATTTTCTTTACTTAAATCAAAATTTAATTTTAACTTATAGACATAATTTTACTATGTAAATTTATTTATATTTATCACCAAATTTACTGTTTAAATATTATGAACTATTTAACACAGTAAATTATTTTAAATATATATATACGCAAATGAACTTTAAACATTTATAAATATATGCAAATATATATATATATATATATACACTCTATCTTACAATATATAATTTTCTTTATATGAACCTAATTTCACAAAAATGTGTTATTTTAAACTATTAAGTTTTAACGCAAATTTGAAAAGTATTTTTAATTTACCTTTATAATGAAAATGTACGTATGTAATATTAATTTAAATATAATATTTAAGTTTAATAACATTAAACCAAATATTAATCACTGGAAGAGATCACTAAGGCGATGCTTTAAAGCTTATGCATGCTTAAAAGAGGCGATGCATATGGAGGGCAGAAAACTATGTAAAAGCTTCATGTACTTCAAAATTAACTTAAGTAATAAAAAGGTTGTTTGAAACAATGAAAAATTATTAAAAATACATTGCATGCTGTTGTTGACTACATCAAAAGTTTATTCTTTTTTTTAGGCAGCATACACATACATGTATATGTAAGTATGAATATTACAGATATGCTAGATCTTTCATATGCAAGGTCCAAGAGTTCATTTGGTACGTTTATTGATGCATGCTTCAGCCATTGCCATGGAACAATCCCAAAGTTGATCAGAAGGTAACACACGCAACACGCTGTATATGTGTAGCAACTGGTACGTTGAAAGGAGCGGAACTCAGCATCATATTGACTGTGGATTTCCTTGCAATCGATTGAAATATCCGGTATATGCTTATTAATAATTGATTAAATAAATAATCAAATAAGCAGCTGTTGTTTAATATAGTTTATAAAATAAATAATTAAATAAGCAGCTGTTAATAATATTATATTGTGAAATATATCTTTAATTGATTTTGTTTCAGAGTTAAATATTATAAATTATAGATTTTAAAAATATATAGATTTTAAATATATATAGATTTAATAAAAATATAATTTACACTCAAGTATTTTAAAGTGCAGATTTTGGAATTTAAAAAAATAAAAAAAAAAAAATGTAAGGAATATAGCTTTATATGCAGAGTCTTTAAATGTCGACATGGATACCCAGGTCAGCAATGCAAGAATCTATTATGTTTGTGAATTTTAAACATTAAGATGTGAAATCTTGAAATTTTCTTAAGGATTATTTAATTATATATAATATTAAATATTAATATTTTTATTTATTAATTTTATCTATAACACAATTTTGTTCGATAAACTGATTTATGATTGAATTTATCAAGTGGTAAAATAGAAATATTTTAATCATTTAAAAGAATTTATTAAATTAAAATATAAATCAATAATAAGTAAAGTCAATTTAATTTATTAAGAACAAACATTTGAAACTATATTAATTGACGTCTCTTTTTATTAAGTTTATAAAATAAAGCAATTCTGTAAGTTCAATTTAAAGCGGGTCTCAAAAATGTATACGTTATAAGAAGCGCCTTAATAAATTCAAAATGAGGGTTTAGGGCTTTAGAAACAGAGGAGGAGGACGAAGGCAAGAATGCAGGCAGCTGCGGTCGTCCATTCAGTTGCTGAAATCAGAAAACATGGATGTCGATCGGAAAGGCTCCGTGTGGTACAAAATTCTCCGGATCATATATATTCTTGTGCATTTGTGTATAATCATGTAATTGCACAAAAATCCATGTTTTTATATTTTAATAGCATTTATATTCATAATCGCTTAAAAATGTTCCTTTTGTGTATATTCATACAATTTCTGTTCAAAATCTGCAAAAAGATCTACTTTTCTACATGAAATTGATGATTTTGGATTTCAATGTGTTCAAAAGGGGACACTTGCAAAACACGCCCCATGTATAATAAATAAAAAGAAAATTCACATTTACTTAATTCTCAAAGGTTTCTTGCCTATAACATATACTAAAAACCTGAAATGCATTAACCCTAAAGGGCTTTATATTTTAATTTTCTAATTTTTAATAAGGATTTAAGTTTTTTTTTAATTTATTTTATTAAATTTTCCTATATCATAACACTTAATATCTTAAATCCCTCTTAAATAATATTAGAATAAAAAGGGGATTGTATTTACAAAATAGCCTTTCAAAAACTCTAAAAAGTACCTTTTTTATGCATAATCTATTCACAAATTTTTGCTTTTCATATGCATTTTCACATGAAATTAATCAGTTGAAATTGTTTTGCTTGAATAATCCATCAAATTCATGAAATTAATCAGTTGAAAATGGTTTTGCTTGAATAATCCATTAAATTCAACAGACTAATCTTGTTTAACGCATATAGATAAACAGATGTATCAATGTTCATAATTCTTTTTGTGTGTGTGTTTGTTAATAATCTACAATTGGTCTGCGTGTGTCTCTGTGTTATATATTCCATTTGGACTTATGTCCATATATACATACATATATGTGTGTAGTCCTTAACATGTATTATGTTAAAGCATAAACAAATATACATATAGTATATTCATATTACGTGATTTTAATCGTATGAATTTCTTTTTTAAGTTCTCACTTTTTGTCCACATGAAAAGGAGATAGAAGTATTATTTTAATATATTCTTGTTTAAAGCCGTTTTATGATTAGGGAATTAAATAGTACAAGTGAACTCGATTAAATGGCAGGAGAAGCCGTTATGTTCCTCATTATCGATTTCAAGATTTCATATATTAATAAGTTTTGTGAACTTTTGAATATGAATTTAAAATTCATTAAAAGTAAGAATCAAATAGATTTTTGATAAACTATTTGATCTTTATCGTTCCAACATTACTGACCTAAATACATAAATATGTAATTTTAATCATATGAGATTATATTTATAGGTTTTTATTTTTGTCCACATGAAAGGGAAACAAAAGTACTATTTCAAATATATTCTTGTTTTATACCGTTTTACCACCGGAGAGAATAATATTCCAAGTGACCCGAAATACACACCAATTCATAAAAGAAACTTAAATAAGAACCATTTAATGGATATATAAAATATGAAATGACGAATCATGTGAAAAATCCAAATAAATAAAAGAGTTTTTACGAATTAATTTTTGTCCTTTTCATGATTCTTTTCACGGGAGAAGGTGAATATTTGTAATGATTATTATTAATTATGTATTTACTATTTTTTTAATTCAACATTCAAAAAAGACATTTACATAAACTCACTCACTGAGAATATACTTATTAAGTTAGCGCACATGTCAAAAATTATAGTTATTACATTAAAAAGTATTTAATACTACTTATTAAAAAAAACTTTAAATTTATATTGGTGTTTTGTTATAGTTGAAATGGGTAATTTATGTAACTATTTAATTGTATATAATTAATCACATATCAAATAAATAATAATAATAACATCAACATATAAAATTGATGTAAAAAAGAATAATAATAATATCAATAAGACATAAACTATAACAAATTGGTGTACCTTTAAGTCTAAATTAAAATATTATAAAATATAAAACTTAAAATAAATAAATCACATATTGTAATAATGTATATATTTAATTTATTCTCAAGGGCTTAATTAGTTATAACTTATATTTAAAACTTTTCTGTATGTATATAATTTTTCTATATGTAATGCTTTACTATTTACAATTTAAAGATTATTATTGAATAGTGATGTTTATATGTCATGTGTCTATGTAACATGTACATAAACTCGTATGTTTTGCATTAGTTAAATTAAGTAAATTTAACTACAAAAATTTATGATGAAGTTGTCATTTATGAAATAAAATATAACTATAAATTTGCACATCCTTGATTGCTTTTTAAATTCAAACAAGCTTAGTTATCTGTTATAAATTTAAATGTAAAACATAACTTATTAGGTTATGTATTAAAATATGAAAATAAATTATTACAAATTGAGAATTCATATGTATATATATATACAACAAACAACTATCATTGAAAATTGAGGATTTACATATTACTATGAACTTGCACACAAAATTAACAATTTTGATATTCCATGATTTAAAAAATCATTTAAATTATATATAATGTTTAATATTTATAACTTATAAGAGCAGCAAAACCAAATAAATCATATAAAAATATAATAATATAATGAAATATTGGCTCTAGAAAATAAAAAATACCGGTAGCAATTTAAGAACGTGCTACAAATAGTGAAGTGTTCAATATGTCGTCCTATATATGACAATATGTATTCTCTCAATGTGTGTTATAATATATATAAACATTAATATATGCATATGTATATTATATTTCTAATTAATATTGCATGCATATATATGCGTGTGTAGTCATTTCTATATAGAACAGTATACATATATACTCAAATGTACAAAATTTAAAATGAAATAAAGTGAAGTTCATTAAATGAGCATTAGTAAACATTATAAATAAATAAATATTAGTAAATGCCATAATTTTTCACTAACTATATTATATGTGATACATATATTTAATTGGACACAAATTAATTATGAATTTTTATTTTTAGAAATATAAATTTGTAGTTTTGAAGTGAATTTCTAAATTAAATTTCAATTAATTCATAATAGGCATAGTCCGCAACCATTCACAATTGAATTATTTTAATATAAAACTACACCATTGGTGAGTTTAATTAATTAATAATAATTTATTTTTAACTTATTTATCTTTAAATTGAATTTTTAATTTTAACTTAATAAATTTAATCTTAAGTTTTATGCATATTATGATTAGGGCTGCCAATGGGCCGACCCAATTCAAATTGTCATGAGCTGAGTCTAGGCCGGAGTTCTCTCTGACCCATGGGTTGGGTTGTGCCGGTCGTTTTAACTCATTTAGTAATTGAGTTGAGTCGAAGGCCACATGTAACCCGACTCATCATGACTTATTTGGGATTATGAAAAAATTTACGATGAGTTGTCAATTAGGATCGTTAAATAGTTAAAGCCCAGATATAAGTAAAAGAGATTAAGAATAAACTCATTAATAAGAAGTTTAAAATATTGGTTTTAGAGATAAATTCATTAAGTCAAGGATAAAGATCCAATTTAAAAATAAATTTATTAAATTAAAACTAATAATTAAAGGTTAATAAATTATTATTAATTAATTAAGCTCACCAACATCGGGCATATGTAGTAATTTTATATTAAAATAATTTAATTGTGTATGCAAATTTAATTTAGAAATTTACTTTAAAATTACAAATTTATATTTCTAAAAATAAAAAATCATAATTAATCTGCGTCCAATCAAATAGATGTATCACATATAATATTTAGTTATTAAAAACATATGGCATTTACTAACATTTATTATTTTAATATTTACTAGTGCTCATTTAATTAACTTATTTCATTTTAATTTTTTTCTACATTTGAGTATATATGTACACTGTTGTATATAGAAATGACTACCCACACATATGCATGCAATATTAGTCAGAATTATAATATACATATGCATATATTAATGTTTATATATATATATATTATAACACATTGGGAGAATACATATTGTCATATATAGGCATAATGAACTCCTCATCAAAGCAATGTTTATAGTATGTTCTTAAACCGTGCAATTGAGTAAGGTGTAAAAGATTTTCTTGCACCGCTGTTTTTCATTTACTAGAGCCAAAATTTCATTATATAATTTACATTTTTAAATTATATAATTTATTTTGGTTTTGCTACTCCTATACGTTATAAATATTAAATAATATATATAAATTTAAATTATTTTTTAAACTATGGAATATCAAAAACTGTTAATTTTGTGTGCAAGTTCATTCATAGTAATATGTAAATCCTAAAATTTTTACGATAGTTGTATGTATATATGCATATTTATATATATGATTTAGCAATTTGTAATAATTTATTTTCATACTTTAATAATTTATGCATTATGTTTTACATTTCAATTTATAACAGTGTATAACTAAGCTTGTTTGAATTTTAAAAACCAACCAAGGATATGCAAATTTAGATTTATATTTTATTTCATAAATCAAAAATTCATTGTAAATTTATTAACTTAATTTAACTAATACAAAACATATAAGTTTATGTACATACTACATAGACAGATGACTACGGTATTCAATAATAATCTTTATATTGTAAATAGTAAAGCATTATAACTACATAAGCTTTTAAATATAAGTTATTATACTTTTCAAAAATAATGTGTTTATGTTTTAATTTATAATTAAATAATATATTTTAAATTTATGTACACCATTATCATGGGCGTATTGAACACACACTCTTGGTCTTTCACTACCAGGTCCAGGGTTACTCCACGCGAGACACGTGGAAGACCTCATGTCATACAGGGCGGATGTTCCAACACTCCCCCTTGAACTGATATGATATGACTCTTGCACCTACGGCTGGTGTACTCTTCTCTTTCGAACAAGCTTTTCTAGCATTTCAAGTTGACATAATAATTCTTTATGTCTATAATGTAAACCAATGTGTGTATAACTCCACTGTTGTATTGAAAATCTATATATGTCGTTTAGTATTGATGGCACCGCTGCGGAGAGATTTGCCCAGGAGTCTGTGTTCGAATCCGGAAAGCCATGCAAAGCATCAGCCTTCTACGAACAACTATGCAAAGAAGGTGTTAAAAAACTCTACAGAACAAGCAGCTACTTGTCCATCTCAGCAGCGCAAGCTCATCTGTGTTGCTGACATGATCAAGAGAGGTACGTGCATGCGTGCGCGCTATACATATTATTGATACGATTGTATATTCCCACAGGAAACATCATTTCTGTTGTTTTGGAGGAGGCAGAAGAACATCTGAAGTTGCTACTGAGCAGGCAAAGGCCTCGCAAAGCTCTCTTGGAGATGTTCAAAGTTAACCCTGCATTCACCAGGAAGGAACTTGATGGGAAGAACTATTTCTTCCTCGGTTTTCAGCGTTGGAAAGGCATGTACATTACGTTCGTTTGTGTATAACTCTATATATGTACACGTATTACCTGCTTCTATGCATAAATGTCTATCTTAAAAGTATATCCTCGTCAACTACGAATAACACAGAGGTATTAATAAGAGGTTTTTTAGTGAATACCTAAGTTAATATTTATTGATAAGTATTAATATGCTAAAACACATTTTTATACAAAACACTGTGTACAACGCATCTTCAAGGTTCATAACCTGTAATTCTCTGATAAGTGTATGCTCAGCCAAGTGTCACCATTAGTGTCATCAATGAAGAGTGTCGTTTGAAGACCAATTTACGTGCATAAAAATAGGAATATAACGGATATTCATTGACAACATCACATGTACAATGAAATGTATATTGTAAGTGATTTAGCATCAATATAAAATAACTTGAACTTGTCACAGACCATGTATCGCTGTTCATAGCGTTATGTAATTTGATTTGTAACGCATTAATAATAATTTAATCTTTATCAGTGTCATTCCCACAAGCAGAACTTCATCATAATACAGTATACTGAGTTTATGTTATTTGTGCAGCACGCGTTGGACAATAATCTATACTTGTCAACTAAGTTAAGGTTTACCTGTGTGTATTAACTATTGCCATGTTCAGTCCGTTGCAAGCGAGAAAGGAAGATGTTTTGCAGGTGCACAACACTCTGGACAATCATATAAACTTTTCAGCTAAGTCAAGGTTAATTGTGTGTGCGTGCTCGCGTGCATGCGTGTGTTGACCAACTATAACTTTATGCACTCCGTTGCACACTAGAAATTGTCACGTAAATGTGAAAGGCTCAAAACAACACCTTAGAAGATTGCGAACAAATAATTCCGATACTCGTTAAAATCTGGATGGAATCCCAGGGCAGCAAGCAGGTCATACATATTATAAGTAGTATAGTGTGAAACTTAAAGTCAATATGTTTATAACCAGTTGTTTGTTTGAACTAGTGTTATAATATAGTTAAGTTAGTTTTTACTGGAATCATTCCTTACTAAACCCGTAGTGATTGACATCACAATGGACTTTATTACAACATCTAGCTTTACACACACACAAAGAGCAGAAGTCTGTCTTCTCACAGATTTCGTACATAGTAATGAATATGTACGGCAATGGCGAAGGATGTTCTCCTCACCAAAGATTATCACAGAGGTAATCTATCTATTATATAGTGATCTCTTCTTTATTTACTCTGTATATCATAACATACACACACATATATCATGTGTGTGTGTCTTGAAAAAAATACTGCCCATCATCACTACGCTTTTAGTATCGTGAGCTCGTTCTATAAACCACACACGCACATTTTAGTATCAGAAGGATACGGCATTGCATTATTATTATACTAATTGTCATGTACCGAGTATCGACCATCAACACCTGTCTTTATACGAAGACATATGGTTTGTATCAATTTATGTGTGCATCAGTATGTGTGTGTATGTACAAGCATGTATACAATAATATAATATACACAAATATACTCAACTTATTATTTTTTTAGGCCCACTTTCCACTAGCGAGTGATTATTTAGCCTTAGTAAATTAAAAAAAAATGACATTATAATTAATAATAACTACCATTGTGGTTTTACATTAGAGTAAAAAATTAAATTAAAAATTAAACTATTAATAAACAATTTTTATGACATCTGTACATATTTTGCAAGATGACAACCAAGATCGAATAATGAACATGCCAACTATTTAAAATTGCTTCATCTTTTCATTAAGTTCGAAGAAATTATTGAAAAATGAATTTAAAAATCACTTATAAGTTTAATTATTAGAATGATTAAACTTTTTTAAATATACCATTTTAAATATATTAAATAATAAATTTTATTATTATGAAATATAGTCGCTTATATATATAGTATGTATGCTTCCTTCTTTCTCTTTTCCTACTGATTTATTCATATTTAAATTAATATTACATACGTACATTTTCATTATAAAGGTAAATTAAAAATACTTAACAAATTTGCATTAAAACTTAATAGGTTCAAATAAAGGGAATTATATATCGTAAGATAGAGAGTATATATATATATATATATCTATATTTTACATGTTTAAAGTTATATATTATATACATTTGCGCACTATATATTTAAAATAAATTTACTGTGTTAAAAAGTTCATAATGTTTATCCATAATATTTCTTTTTTAATTTTCAAAATTTAAAGTCCAGATTTTATATATTTATAATATAAAATTAAACAGTAAATTTGGTGATAAATATAAATAAATTTACATAGTATGTATCATAAAATTATGTCTATATTAACAATAAATATTTTACGCTATATTAAAATTGGATTTCTAAATATTTGAGCAAGACGACCGTGGATTCAAAGTCTGAGTTCAAATTCTGGCTTTTACAATTTAGCCCCTTCTTGTATTAGTGATAATTAATTAAAACTTAATTAATTGTTAAATATTAAAAACCAGGAAAAAATATATATTTAAAGAAAATTTATGGGAGTTCTCTTGATATGAACTACAAGAAAAAACTTGTAAAATCTATAAGTATTTCTTTAAAGTATTGCATAAGTACATATTAATTATATTTATAACTTTTTTAATTTATTTTTTATTCTTTTTTATCTTGCCAGCGTTAAAGTATGCCTGCACCAAAAGAATGTTTCAAGAATTCGCGAACAATACTCTACCACAAACCTAAGCCACCTTCACCCGTAAAATGATTTTCATATGTGCTTCTATTCAGTTTGATAAAAATATTAAAAATTAAAATTAAAATTTTAAATTAAATTGTATATTCTAAAAGAATATACTGGCTAAAACGGATGTTTAACTAGTGTATGACCCTTCTCCAGACTACAATTCGAGGCACGGAGCGCCACGATTTTCAAACTGGGCTGTTTCCGGTTCGGTCGCCGCTACTAGGGAAATCCTTGTTAGTTTCTTTTCCTCCGCTTAGGGCGGTGTTACATGTGGGCATTTTCACCCGGGCCCTAAATCAAGATTTAGGGCACCCTTAACGGCAAGGGTGGTGTTGTTACATGTAAACCAGGGATTTAGGGTGAACGTGTTCTTTGTTCTTGGATCAATAGCAATAAGCAGTGACATGAGAAGGAGTCCTTTGCCAAATGTGGATTATTTTCAAGCTTCCCAAGCTTCTGTAGCTTGTACTTCTGTTGAGGTAAGTTTTTTTTTTCAAATGAAAATGATTAATGCTTGTTTACATATAGAATAATGAAGAAGCAAATTTGCAAGGGTTTTTTCTCAAGAGCTTGTGGTACATTTAGAGGAAGGGAAGAAAAGAAAGTTCAAGCATCGAACTGTGGAAGTTCAGGCTCTTTACGATGCAAGGAAGGGGAAAATATGGTCTTCATATGAGCTTAGTACTTTAAACTATGCTAAACGCTTGGAGAACACAAGGTACAAAGCAGGTGGTGGCAAAGAGAAGAATCGGAGGTCGAATGATAGGTGGGACTCCATAGAAGCTTACTGCTTAAGCATAAGGTTTATAGGGATGCTCTTCAACTTCAAAAGAAGTGGGAACAGATGATGACTGCGTTTAAGAAGATCTACGATTATGAAAAAAGCATTCCAAGTGGTCATTCTGACTTTTGGCGGTTGAGTGGTCAAGAGAAGAAAGACCGTGGGCTACCAACAGATTTCTATAATGATGTTTATGAGGAGATGGTGATATGGCTAGGTGACAATAGGACAGTGGATCCAAAGGGTTTAACAAGTGATACATCTGGTCGGAGGTTCTTCTCCATTTGAAGACAACGTAATCAATGATGACACATTCGGAGAGCAAACAACACCTCTAGATGATGATAATGGTGAGTGTATTTTTGTTTTTATTTCTTATTATTAACATTAATTTGTAGGTGTTCCAGCAGGTCCTAGTACCACCAACACGAAACAAGCTACAGAAACAGGATTAAAAAGGAAACGTGCTCCTCGTGGTGCTGAAGGTCTAGTTAAACAAATGGAGAAGACTCAAGCAGCATTTTGTAAGTCATTGGAGGAAATGATTTCCACAAAGAAAGAAGAAATGCGTGTCGAAAGGAAGAACGAAAAGAAGAAAACCAAGAATTACTCAAACGAATGGAAAGCATTGAAGAACAGCACAAACGCACCAATGATCTCCTTGAACGCTATCTTCAAATGTGAACATGGTAAGTATTTTTTTTTATTTACTTAATATCTAATTAATCTATTACAGCTCAAGCATGGATTAAATCATCCTCTTGTTTTAAGTTTGTGTCATATTTTGAAAGTTTAAAATTTTTATTATTTTATATGTAAATTATTTAATTATAAGCATTTCCAATAAATCCAAACTTGACAAGCCAGTAGCCACCGAGAAGAAGAACCGTTCCAACTCCAAAACCTGACTACGACCTGACATGTGGATATCGCTTTGTGGCTGCTGTGCTGCTGATGTTGTTGTGTTTGCACCTACTACGACTACCACATACCCTAAACAAATACACACGATTAAAAAAAACAAGTTTTTGTATATAAGAACATGAACTCCAGAAACTAAACATGTAGGCTAAGAACATGATTCATAATAACATCTCTGAATGCTCCTCCAGATAACATCCCCCTGGTGCTCGTATTGTCTCGTAGCTTGGATCATGATCTTCTCCAGACCATTCTTCTACAAACCTCTCTGACCTGTCCAATATAACGTTGTGCAAGATAGCACAACAGCACACTATTCGATACTCGATGAGGGTCTCCACAATATATTTTCCTGGTTAGATACCTCCATTGCATCTTCAGCTGCCCGAATGCTCTCTCAACTGCGATCCTTGTTGATGAATGCATGTAATTATATAATGCATATTCATCATCTTCAAACTCATCACGATGTGGGAATGGTGTCAACATGCCAACTCGAAGATCATAACCTCCATCTGCAATTAAGTACTCTGGAATATTTCCAGATGGTGTCTTCACTACTGGACCATTAAGTCTGGCTTTTGTTGTAACAAGTGCTTTGAAACTGCTCAATGCCCATACCCGTCTATCGTTTGCAGCCCCTGGAACACCAGCATAAACATCAAGGAACCTGGCTCTACTATCAACTATAGCTTGAACCTGCATGCTTATCTTTTGTTTATAATCTCTCCACTCTCTTGAATCGGCATGTGCTGGAAGCTCCAATGCTACATGTGTACAGTCAATTGCTCCAACACAATTCGGAAATCCATGCAACCTTTGAAATCCTTGTTTCACTGTATCTATCTCTTCTCCTTCTGGCCAGCGTAGATGTTTCAACCCTACCACTTCCACTAAAGCCTTCATGAATCTCTGGAGTATAATTACACAAGTAGCATGACTACAACCAAAGAGTGAAGCAATGCTAAGCCAAGTATCTCCACAAGCTAACCTCCTTAAAGCAATGGCAACCTGTTTTGCTACTGTGTTCCTTCTCCCTGGAATATTAATTAAACCTGGAGGAGGATCCTTGCTCATTTGATCTTCAAGTAACATACAAATGTAATAAAAGTGTTGCTGCTTACACGAAAGAACTGACGCCATTGTTCTGGATCTTGGATCTTTACACGTTCATAAAACATGTTCCACCAATGAAGAGATCTTTCCTTGATGTACATCCCACCTACAAATCTGTCTCTAATATGCTTGCCTTGAATGTTTCCCATGATGTAATGTTGCACAAGTGAACACGTGATGCTACTTTGTGTGATTATGCCTTGAAACCCAACAAGTAACTCGTCAAAATCTTCATTATCTTCATCTTCCAAAGCTCGTTGCATTCTATCTAAAATAAGTGATTTAAGTACCTCAAATGTTGCTTGCATCTGCCGAATGATTGTGAGAACACAACAATCATTTGTCTTTGGCTTCTTGGTGTCCTCATTGCCCTCTTGCTTTGGCCACGACCCACTCACGGCTTGCAATTTAGGGTTTAAAAAAGTAATTAACTTAATTATTATTGCTAATGAATTGTTGACGTGGAATGTTGTTGTGTTATTATTTATAAAGAATATTCTTAATTATGACATGGCAAGGGACATAATCTTATTATTGATTAAGATAATGACAACTGGCATCAATGTCACTTTAAATCAACGGTCAGAATTTGGGTCGGATGCACCCGGCCCCTCCGGGTGGTTCTCGCCACCCGGCCGTGGCCGAGTGCACCCGGCCCGGGCAAATGGCCGGGTGCCACTTTAAGGGTGTTGTTACATGTGGACACCCGGGACCCGGCCCGGGTCCCGGCACATGTAACCCACCCTTAGTGATATGCTTAAACTCAGCGGGTAGTCCTGCCTGACCTGAGGTCCGGAACAGAGCGGCGCTTGCGCCGTAAGTCACGTCAAGACCGAGCACCCGATGCCCAAACTTGATACTTCAGTAGCAAGCGTCGGCAGGGCACCCGGTATGCAATCGAGCCGACCGGGAGAGAACACCACGGACGGCCAAATCCACCCTGCGAAGGGCAGCTTTCTCCTGCAGGCGATCTAAGCGTTGGTTTGAGGTGTTTTTGTTCTCCAGTTATCTACATGGCTCGAGCCTTCCACTACAAACCCGTCTGGAAACACAATACATACGTATATGCATCCAGCATAGCAAATTGAATATACTTACAAAATGTGCATCAGTGTATACATACCATTGTTCCGTTCTTCTTTGTCACTTCTGTCACTCTTCTTCTCCACGGCATTGCCAGAGTCGTTATGCCTGGTTCTACTCTGTCATTTTTAACATCCTCCACATCTTCGGGAGGTCCTATTCCGAGCATCGTTCTTTGAAGAAGAATCCTCACCCAAGTCGGTAACTGGCAAAGCGGATGGGGACTGCGCCTTGGTCTTCTTTGAAGAATGATGCTCGGAAGCAGAATGCCTGCGTTTATGTCCTGGGTCCTTGTCGTAATCCTATGCTTACTAACCCTTGATGATTTCCTATTCTCACCGTCGGAAGAGTCGTCAGAATGCTTACCACTCCTTTTCTGAGTTCGCTCATAATCCCTGGTCCGAGCCTCCCGATCGGAGGAAACATCTTCATCGCGTCTATGACCCCTGATTTTCGAGCCGCACCATCAGAAGAAGTATCCTCATCGTCTGTCTGTCTATGAACTCGCTCATCCTTGTCCGAATCCCTGTGCTTTCGATTTTCCTCGTCTGTCCGTCTATGAACTTGCTCGTCTGTCCGTCTATGAACTTGCTCGTCCTTGTCGGAATCCCTGTGCTTGCCTGATTTTCGTGCCGCGCCATCATCCTCATGTCTTCCCGTTTATGAACTCGCTCATCCTTGTCGCGGTTTTCGAAATTCCTCGTCTATTCGTCTATGAACTCGCTCATCATCCTTGTGAATCCTTGTGCTTGTCAGATTTCCGAGACGTGCCATCAATAAAAACATCCTGATCGTCTCCTTTGCAAGAAATCCTCCTGTGCTTGCCTGTTCTTGAGGATTTCCGAGCCGCGCCATCGGAAGAGACATCCTCGTCTTCTGAAGCAGAATTCCGTCTATGAAGACTTACCTCATATTCGTGCGTCACCATCGGAAGAATCGTCTTCATTGTCTTCCTTGTGCGAGCGATAGCGTGAGGATTTCCTGGCGGCGCCATTCCCCGCCGCCACTGCTGCTAGCGCCACAACTGCGACTCGCCGTGAGATTGGAAAGCCCTAAAATGCGCAGGACACAGAGATCGAAAAACCCTAGAAACACAACGTACAAACTGGACCTATCGAGATTCGAACTCCAGACACATTGCTTTACATCTTTAGATTAACACTTAACACGTATTGCATAGGAGGAATGTTAGAAGTTTATTTATGGGTCAAAATATAACCAACAATTTTAAATTTTTCTCTTACGTTCTACATCGTCTAACTACTTTGCTAATTACTTCAAAAGTTACATGTACACCTTATCCACGAGTCTCTCTATCTCTGTCCACTTTATATCAGCCGCCACGTCAGCCGCATCTCATCATCCACATCAACCGCCACCTCATCATCCACATCAACCGCTACCTCATCGCCCACATCATCTGCCACGTCACCCGTCGAGTCATCCGCCACGTCATCTCCCACGTATTGCATAGGGCTTTAGTAGCAGAGGAGGACGAAGTTAAGAATGCGGTCGTCCAAGACATGGCCGCCGATACATCGGGAAGGCTCCCACTCGGTACAAAATCGTCCGAATCACATATATTCGTGTGCATTTGTGCATAATCATGCAATGTATAATTTAATGTTCTTAATCTGCACAAAATCATGTTTTATTATGCATTTATATTCATTATTTATTTATAATCGCTTAATACAATTTCTGTTCAAAATCTACAAAAAATTCCGTTTTTATGCTTTTCTACATGAAATTGATTGATTTTGAATTTCAATGTGTTTAAAAGCTCTCAAAAGTGCCTCTTTTGTGCATAATCTGTTCGCAAAAGCTCAGACTTTTATGCTTTTCATATGCATTTTCACATGAAATTAATCAATTTAAATTATTTTGCCTGAATAATCTATTGGATTCAACAGTCCTCAC
The DNA here is from genome assembly GCA_003024785.1 of Selaginella tamariscina. NCBI lineage: Eukaryota > Viridiplantae > Streptophyta > Lycopodiopsida > Selaginellales > Selaginellaceae > Selaginella > Selaginella tamariscina. The sequence goes on from PUQB01000504.1 coordinate 41,753, forward strand.
GATTGACGTCTATAATATGTTAAAGTGATAAATATATGTCAAATATATAAACGTCTAATCTTGTCTAACGCGTATAGTTAAGACATACGTATCAATGTTCATAATCTTGGGACGCATGTAAGATTGCAAGGACAGTCAATATGATGCTGAGTCCGCTCCTTTCAACATACCAGTCTCCCACAGTTTGTGCTATAATAAACCATATATATACATATATACAGCGTGTGAATATGTGTGTGGTGTGCGTACCTTCTGATTAACTTTAGGATTGTTCCATGGCAATGGCTGAAGCATGCATCAATAAACATACCAAATGAACTCTTGGACCTTGCATATGAAAGAGCATCTAGCATATTCTGCCTGTAGAATATTCATACATACATGTATATGTGCAACATGCAATGTATTTTAATACATTTTACATTATGTGGTTTTTCAAACAACCCTTTTATTACTTAAGTTAATTTTGAAGTACATGAAGCTTTACTCATCTACATAAAGTCTTTTTTCTTTTATTATTCAAATAATAATAAAAATTTGAATGTGTATAAAAAGCAGATTTTCAGCTATTGCATGTGTATAATTTTATTAAAATATATTAAATCTACATAAAATTATTATATTAAAATCTATTTATTGTTACAGCTTTACATCTTTTTTAAAATTTTATTTCCTAAACTTTTTTTCATAAATTAACCTCTTAGTTATAAGTTATAAAATTGAACGTATAAATATAATGTATATAACCCTAATTTGAATTTAATGAGGCGCTTCTTATAAAGTATACATTTTGAGACTTTAAATTGAATTTATTGAAAAAATAAATAATATAGAATTGCTTTATTTATAAACTTAATAAAAAGAAAAGTCAATTAATATATTTCAAATGTTTGTTCTTAATAAATTAAATTGACTTTACTTAATAAATTGTGTTTTATGGGGTATTATTCATTAAGTACTTTAAAGATTTTCATAATTCCCTTATATAAAACTGGATTAGATAGTTGTGAGATTTTTTTCCAAGGTTGAAGGTAATACATATTGGTTTATATTTTAATTTAATAAATTCTTTTAAATGATTAAAATGTTTTTATTTTACCACTTGATAAATTTTAATATAAAATCTGTTTATCTAACAGAATTTGTTATAAGTAAAATTAATAAATAACAGATATTAATATTTAATATTATATATAATTAAATAATCTTTAAGAAAATTCATTATAGATTTCAAAGTTTCACATATTAATAACTTTTGTGAGTTTTTTAGTATGAATTTAAAATTTAAGAATTTAAAATTTAAGAACTAAATAGATTTTTACTTTTTAAAATTATTATTTCAGTATTACATAAATACGTGATTTTAATTATGTGAGATTATTTTTTAAGTTTTTGTTTTTGTCGACATGAAAAAAAGACAAAAGTATTATTCTAAATATATTTCTGTTTTATACCATTTTACCACTGGAGAAAACGATATTTCAAAATACATACTAATTTAGAAAAGAAACTTAAACATGAGCGGTTGAAATTTATCATTATTATGGAATAATATATATTAATTATAATGATTGTCACAAATATTCACTTCTTCTTATGAAAAGAAATATGCAACGCACAATGAAGAGGACCAAAGTTAATTCGTGAAGTTCTTTATTATTTTGATTTTTTATTTAATTCATTATATTCTTGTTTTTGTGTACATTAAAAAGAAATTATTAATTAAATATTAAATTTTGGAATCTTTTTATCTTAAAAAGTATTTAATACCACTCATTATAAAAAATGACTTTAAACTTTATATTGGTGTTTTGTTATAGTTGAAGAGGGTAATTAATGTAACTATTTAATTGTATATAATTAATCACATATCAAATAAATAATAATAATAATATCATATAAAATTGATGTAAAAAAGAATAATAATAACATCAATAAGACAAACTATAACAAATTGGTGTACCTTTAAGTCTAAATTAAAATATTATAAAAATATAAAACTTAAAATAAATAAATAAATCACATATTGTAATAATGTATACATTTAATTTATTCTCAAGGGTTTAATTAGTTATTACTTATATTTAAATTTTTCTGTATGTATTAGTTTTTTCTATATGTAATACTTTACAATTTATAATTTAAAATTATTATTGAATAGTGATGTTTGTATAGTCGTGTGTTTATGTAGTATGTACATAAACTTGTATGATTTGCATTAGTTAAATTAAGTTAATTTAACTTAATAAATTTACGATTTATGAAATAAAATATAAATATAAATTTGCTTGGTTAGTTTTTTTAAATTTAAACAAACTTAGTTGTACACTTTTATAAATTTAAATGTAAACATAAATTATTAGGTTATCTATAAACTATGAAAATATATATTATGACTATAAATTGATATTCATATATATATAATTATATAGACACACACACCACACACACATACATACCACCGGTCCTTGCTAATCAATTAATTGTGTTTGATATTGGAGAACATTACGCTTTTGCTTTCAGGATATTGAGATGGACAAACTGAGACATATGGAGGATCTGAAACTGCAGAAAGAGGAGGCTGAAGCTAGACTTGACAGCCAGATGAAGCTGGTATGTATATTTGCTTAAGCTAATTATGTATATATGTCTGATAAATAATAATGGATTAGGATTTTAATCGTGTGATATATGTCAATATTATCATCATATGTTTGTAGGAGGAAGCAAAACAACGACAATTGGAAGAAGTTGAGCTACTTGTGAAGTCAGAAGCGGCTAAACTTTTGGCAGAAGAAACAGCTTCTTTGATGAACGAGATTGGCAGTGTAAAACTCCACATACGTTTTCATTCAGCAGGAAGCATACTGGAAGCGATGAACCTTGCCTTGGAATCAAAATCAGAATAAGCTCGGGAAGGGCATGAAATAAAGCAGCTGGCATTGGTACGATTAAGTTTCTCTCTCTCTCTCTCTATATATATATATATTATGTGTGTGTGTGTGTGCGTGTGCGTGTGCGTATTCAAATTATTAGGATGACATTATCGAACATAGATATATGTTAACCTACATATAGTACTTACACAGACAGTTTATATAGATTACATAGTCACAGGTATATTTAATAAGTATGATACAATTAAATGTTTAAGTTTAAATGTGTACTTTTTGAAGCTTAACGGTTTTCGTTGTTTAGATTGAGATCCGTTTATATAGATATAATGCAAAACTCTCTCTTTCTCTCACATTGAGTATGATATTATTTTGTAGGGGTCATTTGTATTGGAAGATGCTTTACACAAAGGAGCACCTGTGGAGAAAGAAGCAGCTCTGATTACTAAGTCAACGGGAGGAGATCCATTGGTTGAAGTTGCAGTCATGTCCTTGCCAAAGGAGGTCTTACAAAAGGGGACTTTAACCCCTGCACAACTTAATCAAAGAGTAAGTAGTTCATGCTCCTTAATAAACTATATGTATATAAATTAATAGTGATATATACACCTGTAACTTCAATTCATAACTGCTATTTAAGTGAAGTTTCTAAATTGAACTTTCAGATTAAATATGTAACTTCAAGATGTTTTAGTAGTGTATATCAAGAGTATGTATGAAGATGTTAAGTATATATTATGCTAGATACCCCAATGTATAACTCACCTACGTGATGCTTGTATATTGTTATAACCAGTAACAGATATCAAACTATAATAAGAATAGATATTTTCATTTATTATTCCAGTTAATAATTCAATTACTTCGATTTATAATTCAGATATTATAACATATATATGTGTGTGTGTGATACTCTGGTTAATGTTCTTAAAAGTGGTTGTTTACTTAGCTGGAAGAGATGGAAGGAGCCTTGAGAGAATTAGCTTTTATCCCTTCTTCAGGTGGTGGAGTTTTATGTCACTTGCTTGCTAAACTGGCTACTGGCCTCAAGGTAATCTCTCTCTCTCTCTCTCTCTCTCTCTCTACTCACACACACACACACACACGTTTGTTTGTACACTACTTGGTACATGGTGTTATGATTCATGTATATATATACATCTGTATGTTTAAACATTTAATATATGCTGATTATTAGTATCGTTTATCAGCTGCCAGACCATGGAAAATATGACGATAACGGAGTGGACGCTGTGATAACCCGTGTAAAGGCATGCGTGAGAGACGGGAAACTGGTGGATGCGGCGGATATTCTGTCTATGGGATTCTTGGAGACTAATGGGGAAAGACTGGCAGCCGAGTGGAGTAATCAAGCTCGGAATAGAGCCATTGCAGAGCAGGCTTGTTCTTTGTTAAGGGCTCATGCTGCTGCTCTGGCTCTTGGGGACTCTTACACCAGTTGACACTTATTTTTTTTCCTTCAAATTTTGGAATAATACGAGATTATTGTTAAAAATATACGATTATTATCTCTTCCAGTGATTAATATTTGATTTAATGTTTAAACTTAACTATTATTTTAATTACCTCAAAGCAATATTTAATTTAATTTATTTAATATTACATACGTACATTATCATTATAAAAATAAATTAAAAATACTTATCTGAAGTTTCAAATTTCCGTTAAAGGGAATTATATATCGTAAAGAATAAATTCATAAAGTTAAGATTAAAAATTCAATTTAAAGATAAATTTATTAAGTTAAAGATAAATTATTATTAATTAATTAAACTCACCGACGGTGGATATGTGTAGTAGTTTTATATTAAAATAATTCAATTGTGAATGGTTGTGGACTATGCCTATTATGAATTAACTGAAATTTAATTTAGAAATTCACTTCAAAACTATAAGTTTAATTTTTAAAAATAAAAATTCATAATTAATCTGTGTCCAATCGAATATATGTATCACATATAATATAGTTAGTGAAAAATTATGGCATTTAAATATTTATTTATTTATAATGTTTACTAATGCTCATTTAATGAACTTCACTTTATTTCATTTTAAATTTTTTACATTTGAGTATATATGTATACTGTTCATATAGAAATGACTACACACGCATATATATGCATGCAATATTAGTTAGAAATATAATATACATATGCATATATTAATGTTTATATATATTATAACACACATTGAGAGAATACATATTGTCATATATAAGACAACATATTGAACACCTCACTATTTATAATATGTTCTTAAACTGTGGAATGGAGTCACATGAAATAAGATTTTATTACATGTACTGCTATTTTTCATTTTCTAGGGCCAATATTTCATTATATTTAAGTTTCTTTTGCGAATTGGTATGTATTTCGGTTTAATTGAAATATTGTTCTCTCTAGCGGTAAAACTATGTAAAATAAGAATATATTTAAAATAATATTTTTGTATCTCTCTTTCATGTGAATAAAAAATAAAAACTTAAAAAATAATCTCTATAATTAAAATAACATATTTATGTATTTAGGTTAGTAATGTTGGAACAATAAAGATCAGATGGTTTATTATTTTCAAAAGTAAAAATCTATTTAGTTCTTATTTTTAATAAATTATAAATTCATATTCAAAAGCTCACATAACTTATTAATATATGAAACTTTAAAATCGATAATAACAAACGTAATCGGTTTCTCCTGCCATTCTAACTAAGTCCAATGTATATTTAATATATTTTTCATTACGTGTGTTTTCAAACAAACCCTTTTATTATTTAAGTTAATTTTAAAAGTACATGAAGCTTTATTCATCTACATAGTCTTTTTAATTTTATTATTTAAATAATAATAAAATTATTAATTTGTATAAAAAACATGATTTTCAATTATTGCATGTGTATAATTTTATTAAAATATATTATACATTTGCATAAAATTATTATATGAAAATCTATTTATTGTTACAGCTTTACATTTTTAAAATTTTTTATTTCCTATATTTTTAAAACTACCTTAACCCTAACCTTAAAAATTAACTTATGCTTTTTTATAAAATATCTGTGTAGTTATGAGAACATATAAGAAAACAATTTGATGTAGTGTCGTGTGTATTGTATGCCTATAAATATTTGTATATCTGTAATGTATATGAACAGCGTATAAATACGTGTTAATTGTTAATCTAAAGTAACAAACAAAGTAAAGTAATATGTCTAGAGTTCGAATCTCGAAAGGTCCGTTGTGCCCTTGGTTTCTAGGGTTTTTTCGCAGCAGAGGCGGGCAATGGAGCCCGCCAAGGGGAAATCCTCGCACAAGGAAGACGACGAAGACGATTCTTCCGACGGTGACGCACGAAAATCCGGTAAGCACAGGGAGCGTCTTCATAGACGGCATTCTGCTTCAGAAGACGAGGATGTCTCTTCCGATGGCCGCCCTAACTACCATACGACAGGGGTACGTCCCACATTGTTATCCTTAATATGATGAATTAGCCACGAATTAGCCAGAATCGAAGATGTGGAGGATCTTAAAGATGACAGAGGTAGAACCAGGCATAATGACTCTGGCAATGCCGTGGAGAAGAAGATTGAGCATAAGGAACAAAGAAGAACGGAACAATGGTATGTATAACTATGCATATTCGCTGGATGTATATATGTATTGTGTTTCCAGATACCTGCAGACGGGTTTGTAGTGGAAGGCTCGAGCCATGATAACTGGAGAACAAAAACACCTCGAACCAACGTTTAGATCTGTTTAACTAGTGTATTGATTGGATGTGGTAGCCTCGTGAACTTCACCTCCTTCAATATTGGATGTAATGATTTAGGCAGTATATTCTTTTAGAATATACAATTCACCAGTTCAATAAATAAAGTTTAAATTTAATTTTTGTTAGTTATAATATCCTTATCAAAATTAAAATAATCATTTAATTCCGAACAGAAGCACATATGCAAAATCATTTTACGGGTGAAGGTGGCTTAGGTTTGTGGTAGAATATGCTAATCTTTGTTCGAACATTCTTTTGGTGCAAAACGAAGGCATACTTTATGTCATAGATAAAAAAGAATTTAAAAAAATTAAAAAAGTTAAGGCGGCATATAATCCGAGAGGCACACACACACACACACACACACACACACATATATATATATATGCATGTACTTATGCGTATGTTGTTTAAAGTTGCAACAGCAATACTTTAAAGAAATACTTATAGATTTTACAAGTTTTTTTGTTGTCGTTCTTTAAATATATACTTATTCCTGGTTTTTAATATTGACAATTAATTAAGTTTTAATTAATTATCACTGAACAAGAAGGGGCTGGATTGTAAAAGCCAGAATTTGAATCTCAGACACGGTCGTCCTTTAAGGCCTCAAATATTTAGAAATTCAATTTTAATATAGCGTAAAATGTTTATTATTAATATTCTGGAAGCTCTTTTTAAGGTTTTTTAATTAATTATTTTACATGGGAAATGTTATTAATTGAAACACACCATATATATATATATATATATATATTATATTATGGATTAGCAACTATACATTTATATGTATGTTCTTAAAAACTTGGTGAAGGTGTTAAGGCTGTGATTAACAAAAGACTCGAGTTCATGTGTTGTTCGAAAGTAAGACAGTAATGAGTATTTTCTTTACTTAAATCAAAATTTAATTTTAACTTATAGACATAATTTTACTATGTAAATTTATTTATATTTATCACCAAATTTACTGTTTAAATATTATGGATAAACATTCTGAACTATTTAACACAGTAAATTATTTTAAATATATATATACGCAAATGAACTTTAAACATTTAAAATATATGCAAATATATAATATATATATATATATATATATATATATACACACTCTATCTTACAATATATAATTTTCTTTATATGAACCTAATTTCACAAAAATGTGTTATTTTAAACTATTAAGTTTTAACGCAAATTTAAAAGTATTTTTAATTTACCTTTATAATGAAAATGTACGTATGTAATATTAATTTAAATATAATATTTAAGTTTAATAACATTAAACCAAATATTAATCACTGGAAGAGATCACTAAGGCGATGCTTTAAAGCTTATGCATGCTTAAACAGAGGCGATGCATATGGAGGGCAGAAAGACTATGTAGATAAGTAAAGCTTCATGTACTTCAAAATTAACTTAAGTAATAAAAAGGTTGTTTGAAAACACACATAATGAAAAATATATTAAAATACATTGCATGCTGTTGTTGACTACATGTCAAAAGTTTTTTTTTTTTTAGGCAGCATACACATACATGTATACGTAAGTATGAATATTCTACTCTTTCATATGCAAGGTCCAAGAGTTCATTTGGTACGTTTATTGATGCATGCTTCAGCCATTGCCATGGAACAATCCCAAAGTTGATCAAAAGGTAACACACGCAACACGCTGTATATGTGTAGCAAAAACTGTGGGAGACTGGTATGGAACTCAGCATCATATTGACTGTGGATTTCCTTGCAATCGATTGAAATATCCGGTATATGCTTATTAATAATTGATTAAATAAATAATCAAATAAGCAATTGTTGTTTAATATAGTTTATAAAATAAATAATTAAATAAGCAGCTGTTAATAATATTATATTGTGAAATATATCTTTAATTGATTTTGTTTCAGAGTTAAATATTATAAATTATAGATTTTAATAAAAATATATAGATTTTAAATATATATAGATTTAATAAAAATATAATTTACACTCAAGTATTTTAAAGTGCAGATTTTGGAATTTAAAAAAATAAAAATAAAAAAATGTAAGGAATATAGCTTTATATGCAGAGTCTTTAAATGTCGACATGGATACCCAGGTCAGCAATGCAAGAATCTATTATGTTTGTGAATTTTAAACATTAAGATGTGAAATCTTAAAATCTATAATGAATTTTCTTAAGGATTATTTAATTTATATAATATTAAATATTAATATTTTTTGTTTATTAATTTTATCTATAACACAATTTGTTCGATAAACTGATTTATGATTGAATTTATCAAGTGGTAAAATAGAAATATTTTAATCATTTAAAAGAATTTATTAAATTAAAATATAAATCAATAATAAGTAAAGTCAATTTAATTATTAAGAACAAACATTTGAAACTATATTAATTGACGTCTCTTTTTATTAAGTTTATAAAATAAAGCAATTCTGTAAGTTCAATTTAAAGCTGGTCTCAAAAATGTATACGTTATAAGAAGCGCCTTAATAAATTCAAAATGAGGGTTTAGGGCTTTAGAAACAGAGGAGGAGGACGAAGGCAAGAATGCAGGCAGCTGCGGCAGTTGCTGAAATCAAAAAGACATGGATGTCGATTGAAAAGGCTCCGGTGCGGTACAAAATTCTCCAGATCATATATATTCTTGTGCATTTGTGTATAATCATGTAATTGCAAAAAATCCATGTTTTTATACATTTTAATACACATTTATATTCATAATCGCTTAAAAATGTTCCTTTTGTATATATTCATACAATTTCTGTTCAAAATCTACAAAAAGATCTTACTTTTCTACATGAAATTGATGATTTTAGATTCAATGTGTTCAAAAGGGACACTTGCAAAACACGGCCCCATGTATAATAAATAAAAAAAAATTCACATTTACTTTAATTCCAGGGGTTTCTTGCCTATAACATACACTAAAAACCCATTCATAAATGCATTTAAATAAAAAAAATATTAATTCAAAAATGCATTAACCCTAAAGGGCTTTACATTTTAATTTTCTAATTTTTAATAAGGATTTAGGTTTTTTTTTAAATTTTATTTTATTAAATTTTTCCCATTTTATATCTTAAATCCCTCCTAAATAATATTGGAATAAAAAAGGGGGCCATATTCTACAAACTAACTGTTCAAAAACTCTAAAAAGTGCCTCTTTTATGCAGAATCTGCACAAAAGCTTAAACTTTTATGCTTTTCATATGCATTTCCACATGAAATTAATCAGTTGAAATTGTTTTGCCTAAATAATCCATCGGATTCAACAGTCTAATCTTGTCTAATGCGTATAGATAAAACAGATGTATCAATGTTCATAATTCTTCTAATCTTGTCTAACGCGTATAGATAAAACAAACGTATCAATGTTCATAATTCTTATCTATGTTTGTGTGTGTCTGCTAATAATCTACAATTGGTCTGCTTGTGTCTCTGTGTTATATACTCCATTCGGACTTATGTCCCATACATACATACATATATATGTGTGTAGTCCTTAACATGTATTACGTTAAAGCACAAACAAATATACATATAGTACTTTTTTAGGTTCTCACTTTTTGTCCACATGAAAAGGAGACAAAAGTATTATTTCAAATATACTCTTGTCTAAAGCTGTTTTATGATTAGAGAATTAAATAATACAAGTGGACTCACATTTACCTTAATTCCCAGGGGTTTCTTGCCTATAACATACACTAAAAACCCATTCATAAATGCATTTAAATAAAAAAATATATTAATTTAAAAATGCATTAACCCTAAAGGACTTTACATTTTAATTTTCTAATTTTTAATAAGGATTTAAATTTTTTTAAAATTTTTTTATTAAATTTTTCCCATATCATAACACTTAGTATCTTAAATCCCTCCTAAATAATATTAGAATAAAAAGGGGGCCATATTTTACAAACTAGTTGTTTAAAAGCTCTAGAAAGTGCCTCTTTTGTGCATAATCTATTCACAAAAACTCAGACTTTTATGCTTTTCATATGCATTTCCACATGAAATTAATCAGTTGAAATTGTTTTGCCTAAATAATCCATGGATTAAAAGTCTAATCTTGTCTAACGCGTATAGATAAAACAGACGTATCAATGTTCATAATTCTTTGTCTGTGTTTGTGCGTGTGTCTGTTAATAATCTACAATTGGTCTGCGTGTGTCTCTGTGTTATATACTCCATTCGGACTTATGTCCCATACATACATACATATATATATGTGTGTGTAGTTCTTAACATGTATTACGTTAAAGCACAAACGAATATACATATAGTATGTTCATATTACGTGATTTTAATCATATGAATTTCTTTTTTAAGTTCTCACTTTTTGTCCACATGAAAAGGAGGCAAAAGTATTATTTCAAATATACTCTTGTCTGAAGCCGTTTTATGATCAGAGAATTAAATAATACAAGTGGACTCAGCTAAACAGCAAAAAAAACCGGTTATGTTTCTCATTATTGATTTCAATGTTTCATATATTAATAAGTTTTGTGAACTTTTAAGTATGAATTTAGAATTCATTAAAAGTAAGAACTAAATAGATTTTTGATAAACTGTCTAATCTTTATCGTTCCAACATTGCTGACCTAAATACATAAATATGTGATTTTAATATATGAGATTATTTTATAGGTTTTTATTTTTTGTGTACATGAAAGGGAGACAAAAGTACTATTTCAAATATATTCTTGTTTTACACCGTTTTACCACCAGAGAGAACAATATTCCAAGTGAACCGAAATACACCCAATTCACAAAAGAAACTTAAATAAGAACTATTCAATGTAAAACACATATTAATTATAATGATCATTACAAATATTCATGGAAAGAACCGTGAAAAGGACGAAAACTAATTTGTGAAGCTCTTTATTATTTGGATTTTCCACTGATTCGTCGTATTCATATTTTTATATAAATTTTTTGAATTCAACCTTCAAAAAAGACATTTGCATAAGCTCATTCACGGAGAATATATTTATTAAGTTAGCGCATATGTCAAAAGATTATAGTTTATTACATTAAAAAGCATTTGAATACTACTCATTAAAAAAATGACTTTAAACTTTATATTGGTGTTTTTTATAGTTGAAATGGGTAATTTATGTAACTATTTAATTGTATATAATTAATCATATATCAAATAAATAATAATAATAACATCAACATATAAAATTGATGTAAAAAAGAATAATAATAATATCAATAAGACATAAACTATAACAAATTAGTGTACCTTTAAGTCTAAATTAAAATATTATAAAAATATAAAACTTAAAATAATAAATAAATCACATATTGTAATAATGTATATATTTAATTTATTCTCAAGGGCTTAATTAGTTATAACTTATATTTAAAACTTTTCTGTATGTATATAGTTTTTCTATATGTAATGCTTTACTATTTACAATTTAAAGATTATTATTAAATAGTGATGTTTATATGTCATGTGTCTATGTAATATGTACATAAACTCGTATGTTTTGCATTAGTTAAATTAAGTAAATTTAATTATAAAAATTTATGATGAAGTTGTCATTTATGAAATAAAATATAAATATAAATTTGCACATCCTTGATTGCTTTTTAAATTCAAACGAGCTTAGTTGTACTGTTATAAATTTAAATGTAATTAAATTTTCTATTAAAGTATGAAAATAAATTATTACAAATTGAGAATATATATATATATATATATACAACTATCATAGAAAATTAAGGATTTACATATTACTATGAACTTGCACACAAAATTAACAATTTTGGTATTCCATGGTTTAAAAAATCATTTAAATTTATATATAATGTTTAATAGTTATAACTTATAAGAGCGGCAAAACCAAATAAATCATATAATTTAAAAATATAAATAATATAAATAATATAATGAAATATTGGCTCTAGAAAATAAAAAATACCGGTAGCAGTTTAAGAACGTGTTAAAATAGTGAGGTGTTCAATATGTCGTCATGTATATGACAATATGAATATATATAAACATTAATATATGCATATGTTATTATATTTCTAACTAATATTGCATGCATATATATGTCATTTCTATATAGAACAGTATACATATATACTCAAATGTAAAATTTAAAATGAAATAAAGTGAAGTTCATTAAATGAGCATTAGTAAACATTATAAATAAATAAATATTATAAATGCCATAATCACTAACTATATATTATATGTGATACATATATTCGATTGGACACAGATTAATTATGAATTTTTATTTTTAGAAATATAAATTTATAGTTTTGAAGTGAATTTCTAAATTAAATTTCAGTTAATTCATAATAGGCATAGTCCACAACCATTCACAATTGAATTATTTTAATATACACATATCCACCATCGGTGAGTTTAATAAATTAAATTAAATATTGCTTTGAGGTAATTAAATATAATATTTAAGTTTAATAACATTGAATCAAATATTAATCACTGGAAGAGATAATAATCGTATATTTTTAACAATAATCTCGTATTATTCCAAAATTTAAGAGTCCCCAAGAGCCAGAGCAGCAGCATGAGCCCTTAACAAAGAACAATCCTGCTCTGCAATGGCTCTATTCCGTACTCCACTCGGTTGCCAGTCTTTCCCCATTAGTCTCCAAGAATCCCATAGACAGAATATCCGCCGCATCCACCAGTTTCCCGTCTCTCACGCATGCCTTTACACGGGTTATCACAGCGTCCACTCCGTTATCGTCATATTTTCCATGGTCTGGCAGCTGATAAACGATATAATAATCAGCATATATTAAATGTTTAAACATACAGATGTAATATACATGAATCATAACACCATGTACCAAGTAGTGTACAAACAAACGTGTGTGTGTGTGTGTGTGTGTGTGAGAGAGAGAGAGAGAGAGAGAGAGAGAGAGAGAGAGAGATTACCTTGAGGCCAGTAGCCAGTTTAGCAAGCAAGTGACATAAAACTCCACCACCTGAAGAAGGGATAAAAGCTAATTCTCTCAAGGCTCCTTCCATCTCTTCCAGCTAAGTAAACAACCACTTTTAAGAACATTAACCAGAGTATCACACACACACACATATATATGTTATAATATCTGAATTATAAATCGAAGTAATTGAATTATTAACTGGAATAATAAATGAAAATATCTATTCTTATTATAGTTTAATATCTGTTACTGGTTATAACAATATACAAGCATCACGTAGGTGAGTTATACATTGGGGTATCTAGCATAATATTATACTTAACATCTTCATACATACTCTTGATATACACTACTAAAACATCTTGAAGTTACATATTTAATTCTGAAAGTTCAATTTAGAAACTTCACTTAAATAGCAGTTATGAATTGAAGTTACAGGTGTATATATCACTATTAATTTATATACATATAGTTTATTAAGGAGCATGAACTACTTACTCTTTGATTAAGTTGTGCAGGGGTTAAAGTCCCCTTTTGTAAGACCTCCTTTGGCAAGGACATGACTGCAACTTCAACCAATGGATCTCCTCCCGTTGACTTAGTAATCAGAGCTGCTTCTTTCTCCACAGGTGCTCCTTCGTGTAAAGCATCTTCCAATACAAATGACCCCTACAAAATAATATCATACTCAATTTGAGAGAAAGAGAGAGTTTTGCATTATATCTATATAAACGGATCTAAATCTAAACAACGAAAACCGTTAAGCTTCAACAAAACAGTACACATTTAACAGTTAGCATTAAAATTTAATTGTATCATACTTATTAAATATACCTGGTGACTATGTAATCTATATAAACTGTCTGTGTAAGTACTATATGTAGGTTAACATATATCTATGTTCGATAATGTCATCCTAATAATTTGTATACGCACAACTATATATATATATATATAGAGAGAGAGAGAGAGAGAGAGAGAGAGAGAGAGAGAACTTAATCGTACCAATGCCAGCTGCTTTATTTCATGCCCGTCACGAGCTTCTTCTGATTTTGATTCCAAGGCAAGGTTCATCGCTTCCAGTATGCTTCCTGCTGAATGAAAACGTATGTGGAGTTTTACACTGCCAATCTCGTTCATCAAAGAAGCTGTTTCTTCTGCCAAAAGTTTAGCCGCTTCGGACTTCACGAGTAGCTCAACTTCTTCCAATTGTCGTTGTTTTGCTTCCTCCTACAAACATATGATGATATAATATCGATTAAAATCCTAATCCATTATTATATTATCAGACATAAGAGCTTTAATATATATACATAATTAGCTTAAGCAAATATACATACCATCAGCTTCATCTGGCTGTCAAGTCTAGCTTCAGCCTCCTCTTTTTGCAGTTTCAGATCCTCCATATGTCTCAGTTTGTCCATCTTTATTTTTAAATTGGATCTTTATCTTTAACTTAATAAATTTATCTCTAACCTATATTCTTAACTTCTTATTAATGAGTTTATCCTTAACTTTTCTACTTATACCTGAGCTTAACTATTTAACAATCCGTAATTGACCAACTCATCGAGGTCCTATATATAATTTGTCCATATATGATGTGTGTTAATATCAACAACCCTAATTATTATCCACATCATCCAATGGTATAATTAACTTACCACGTGTTCTTGGATCTTCTGAATCAGCCAAGAAAGTAAAAAAAATTAACTGCCTTAGATGGGTGAAGAAAAATAGATTGCACACATTTTTTCGTTCACACGTCATCAATACATTGTAAATTTTTCCATAATCCCATTGGCCCAATTAACAATCCTCAGTACTTAAAGTAAAAAGTCATCGGAGAGTCGGGTTAGGTCACACACATGTGGCTTTCAACCCAACTCAATTACTAAATGAGTTAAAACAACCGGCTCAACCCAACCATGGGTCAGAGAGAACTCCGGCCTAGACTCAGCTCATGGACAATTTGCGCCCTAATCATAATAATTAAGTCCATGCCATAAAACTTTATATATATACATGTTGAAAGTTATATATTATATACATTTCGATATATGTAAAGTGTTAAAAAGCTCAGAATGTTTATCCATAATATTTCTTTTTTAATTTTCAATTTAAATTTACTGTGAACTCAAAATTTAAAGTACAGATTTTATATATTTATAATAAAATTAAAAAGTAAATTTGGTGACAAATATAAATAAATTTACATAGTATGTATCATAAAATTATGTCTATAAGTTAAAAATTAAATTTTGATTTAAGTAAAGAAATATTCATTACTGTCTTATTTTCGAACGACACATGAACTCGAGTGTTTTGCTAATCACAAGCCTTAACACCTTCACAAAGTTTTTAAGAACATACATATAAATGTATAGTTGCTAATCCAGCTCAACATAAACTTAATATACATAGATAGATAGATAGAGAGAGAAGAGATATAGGTGTGTGTATCAATTAATAACATTTCTCATTTAAAATAATTAATTAAAAAACTTTAAAACAGCTTTCAGAATATTAATAAAAACATTTTACGCTATATTAAAATTGAGTTTCTAAATATTTAGGCCTTGAAGACGACCGTGTCTGAGATTCAAATTCTGACTTTTACAATCCAGCCCCTTTTTGTTTAGTGCTAATTAATTAAAACTTAATTAATTGTCAAATATTAAAAACCAGAAAAATAATATATATTTAAAGAAAATTTATGGTCTCTTAAATACTGATAACTACAACAACTTGTAAAAACTGTAAGTATTCTTTAAAGTATTGCTGTTGCAACTTTAAACAACGTACGCGTAAGTACATGCATACATATATATATATAATAAGGTTATATATATTCGACTCTTTTAGGGTTATCTCTAGGGTAAAAATTGAAGTATGCGCCTTTCGTAGTAGTGGGGCCGCATCGTTCACAAGGCCGCCATACCCAAAACGGGATCTACCACCCATCAATTTTTGAAGGAGGGATTACGGCTTAGTAAGTTCATATTAATTATTGTTGTAACTTGTTAATTTTTAATTTTATTTTTTTTAAAAATTTGCTAGCATATTATCTCGCAAAGGCTTCCTTCCGAGCGCACCAGAAAACTGTTTCAAAAATTCGTGAAGAAAGATTAGCACGTTCTAAACATGGTCCTGAGCCACCTTCGCCCGTAAAATGATGCTTCTAAATGATGTTTTTCTATTTTTAATTCAAAAAAGGATTTAAAAATTAAATACAATTTTATTAAACTAGTGAATTGTATTTTCTAAAAGAATATACTGCTTACTAAATCAAAGCTTTACACTACTTTGATGTTCTTATTCTTCCTTATGTTGTTCTTCATCTTCTTCTTCGTAGCACTCGTCATTCATATCACATCTTACTCAAATTCACATCTCTTTCATCTGAGCCCTCCATATTGTGCTTGAGTCTCATCCCTCGGATGTAGGAGCCGTTTTCTTTCGTTACTGCGGGAAGAATATGCTCTAGGAAGGTGAGTTACATTTGTCTGGTTAGTATTGAATACGTGCTTATATGGGTTTTTGGAAGGCTTCACGGTTTCTAACAGCATATATCTGATTGGTTTATTATTATAATTTTTATTATTTTTGAAAATGATATTTGACACAGGTTTTAACTATTCAGCATTTTCCTCGTGCAATCCTTGAGCAAGTAAGTCCAATAAATATTTTCATTATATACATCTTTGCTCTTCATTACATAGCATAGATGGGACTTCTAATGTGCTGGTGTTCTGAAATGTTCTGTTTTCATCGATTACAGTTTCAATCTCCCAACCAATGACTCTTAAACCACAGTATGAGCTACACAATACTCACGTATATGTGTGTGGATATATATTCTGCGTATGTGTGTCCGTGTGATATACAAATATATTATTTCTTGGTATGTACGTTACGTTCGTTCTGTGTATAACTCTGTATATACATATTGAAATACGTATGTATTTGGAGACATCTATTGCCATCGTATACCTGCTTCTATGCATAAAATGTCTATCTTAAAAAGTATATCCTCGTCAACTACGAATACCACAGAGGTATTAATAAGAGGTTTTTAGTGTGATGTTTAGCTTAGTGAATGCCTAAGTTAGTATTTCATTAATAGCTATTAATCTGCTAAGATATATTTTTATACAGAACACTGTGTACAACAGTTCATCTTCAAGGTAAATATCCCTGTTAGTAATTCTCTGATAAGTACATATTCTCAATTAAGTGTCACCATTGATGTCGTTAACGAAAAGCTCTTTTAAAGACCAAGTTATGTACACAAAAACAAAATACCATGAATCTTCATCAACAACATCACATACACAGGTCAAATTTTACTTAATGAAATGTATGCTATTAAGTATTTTGTATATTTATTGTTACAAAATTAAATTAGAAAACACTATGAACAGCGATACATGGTCTGTGACAAGTTTAAGGTATTTTATATTGATGTTACATCCATTAATAATAATCTAATCTTTACCATTCTCCTCAGTATCCTCCACACAAGCAGAAGAGGTTTAATACTTTATCATATAACAGTATATTGAGTTTCTAAGACTTCATGTTATTTGTGCAGCAGGCGTTGGACAATAATGTCAAGGTTTACCTGTGTGTGTGCGTGTGTGGACTAACTATTGCCATTTCACAATGGACTTTCTTACAACATCGAGCTTTACACACATGCAATAGATGTTCTCCTCACCAAAGATTATTACAGAGGTAATCTATCTTTATAGGACAAAAGGATTATATAAAGGTTACCTAAAATAGCTTAGCCTCCTTGTATAAAAGGAAGGGTTTGCTATCCTTACACGTCCTTTTCACACACATATATTACTAGACTCTTTTTATTACTCTAGTGAAGTATGCCGCCTTTCGTAGTAGTGCGGCCGTTCACAAGGCCGCCATACCCAGAACCGGATCTACTACCCATAACCATGACGGAATTGAAGGAGTTCTTACCGAATCGTAAGTTCATATTTGTAACTTATTTAATTTTTCTTTTTGTTTTTGTTTATCTTGCCAGTGTATCATGACGTAAAGGTTGCCTTCCTTTCGCACCAGAAAACTGTTTCAAAAATTCGTGAAGAAAGATTAGCACGTTCTAAACATCAGTCCTAAGCCGCCTTTGCCGTAAAATAATGTTTCTATTCAAAAAAGGATTTAAGTTTAATACATTGTATTTAGAATATACTGAGTTTCACACTAGTTTGATGTTCTTCTTCTTCCTTATGTTGTTCTTCATCTACTTCTTTGCGGCACTCGTCATTGTATATCTACTCAAATTCACATCTCTTTCATCTGAGCCCTCCATATTGTGCTTGAGTCTCATCCCCTCGGATACGTACAGTGTCGTAACATAGCACAGGATTGAATAAGCTGTTTTTAGTTCTTTGGTGATGAGAGATATCTATCGGAGCTTGGGCATGCAACGAGAAGAGAGCAGATAGGAGCTGATGGTCAGAGTATGTGTACGTGTGTGTGCGTGTGTGAGATAGAGAGAGAAATGTAACTAACTGTCACTTTTCGTGAAACCACGTGTATGTGTGCATGTAGGTAAGTTTCTCATATATAAAAGTATGTATTAATTGTATCCGTGAGAAACGGCCCTAAGGTTTAGGGTGTCGCCGTTTTCTTTCGTTTTCCAGCCCGATATCTAACAGCATATTGTATTGATTTGTTTATTATTTTTGAAAATGATATTGAGAGAGAAACTTGTTCAGGATTTCCCTTGTGGAATTCTTCAGGAAGTAAGTCCAATGAGTATTTTCATTATATACATAATTTTCGTCTTCTGTCTTCGTTAAGTAACATAGATGGGATTTCTGATGTGCTCAAGTGTTTTGTTTTCATTGATTACAATTGGAATCAGTTTCAATCTCCATACCTCTCTGACAGGTTTGGTGACTCTTAAACCAACGTATATGTGTGTGGATATATCCATATATATATATTCTGAGCGTGTGTGTCCGTGTGATATACAAATATAGGACCATAGATATTCCATTCGTAAAATATGGTATTTACTCTTCTCTTTCGAACAAGCATTTCGAGTTGTCTATAACGTAAACCAATGTGTGCATATCCATATATAACTCCATTGTTGTATTGAAAATCTATATATGTCTTTTAGAATTGATGGCACCGGTGCATAACAAGCCTGGGATCACCTTAGAGCTAGTACAAAGTCTAAGAACATCACATGTTTTCATACGATAATATACATATATGATTTACAGAATAAACTGATAATGTGTAGAAATATTATGAGGTATGTAATCAACTGTTTTACGTTGTTTAATATATAATAATTTTAGGTTACGACAATTATTTGTGCAGTATATGTGTGTATATTCTATACGGTTAGCAAGTTTGGAGCGGAACAGAACACAAACATGACTAGAAAGTTGATGCAGGCTTTACTAAGGAAAGTAGTAAATGTGAGGAGATCAAGAGGGTCAAAATACTGCCAGAATAATATGTGCCTCAGTGTTATACATAAATTGCTCTTTCTGGGTTAAATGTATATTATTCCTTGGTTATGCACACGTACACATGGCCAGACAATCATATACACATAGGCAGTCATGTGTATGACAGGCATATGCAGCAAGTCACTCTTGATGCATGAAAACTATAATCTTAGACGCAAGCATATACATATATGTATGCGTGTATATATGTATATATGTTATTTATCAACATTGTATTTAAATTTGGAGCAATATAAAATATTTCTAAATATTAAAATCAATGTTTGTGATTAGTTAAAAGGGACAAAAGCTACAGAGTTTTTCTGTTAACAGAAACTCACTTGTACTCTCTTCGGACGTATTCATTAGGAAGGCGAAAACCAGATATCACCTTCTTCTCGTTAAACATTGACCCGGTTAACGGCATTATGTTCCAGTGCATTGTCAGGTTAAACTCCTTACCCTCAGGTTATGCCCCTGTTAAACCCACACTTAGACTTCTTGTACAATGATCTGTGTGTGTGTGGAGAGAGAGAACTATTTAAGACTCCTCATCATAACTATCACACACACAGCAAAAGCAAACTGTGTGTCTCTGCATAACTAAGGTGGATTCTTACCTGGTCAACAAAGGCATACTTGTTCCGCGTGATCCGAGAGATTTTGGCGTCTTCTTTGGACTGGATGATAGTGTCCCAAAGAGAGATCTGACATTGTTTAAGATGGCGTAAGTAGAGAGAGAGAGAGAGAGAGTTACCTGATTCAGAACATTCTTTGAGGTTTCATACTCCGCAGCTACAAAGACAAAGAGCTGGAAACAAACAATTATTATTATTTTCGACACACTAAAATTGGTCAAACTTATAATATATTCTAATTACAAGTCATTAATCTAATACCTGCTTGGTGTTCCAGGTAAAGACCGATTGGAGATCAGCTGTTATATTGAGAGTTAATCTCAACTGCCATAAAGAAAGTCTTAGCAACAAAGGAGAAACTAAATAGACACAACACACTCTTTACTAGTATAGAACTAATATGATGACCATAGTCTATTTCCCCATGCATCTCGAACATGTGCTTATGTGTATTATTGTATGTATGTAAAGAGCTTAAGAGATATGACTACAGTAGCTATATAGAAACATAACTCAGTACCTCATCATTCCCATTTGAGGTTCTCTGAAATGTGTCGACACTCAAAACCTGCAAAATAATAGATCAGTCCTGTGCGTGCATATACATACAGATACCTTAAACCGAATGCTTTAACCTACATGCATTGAGTGCGAGTGTGTCTGTATGCACGTGTACACGTGTATATACTATATATACATCTCATATGCAATATATATTGGGTAAAAAAACCTACGCCTTAATAATATACATATACATACACATACCCACACATATGCATACAGACATGTATAGGAGGCTATATACATGATTGATTATATCATGAATTACACAGCTTTTCTGAAAATTAGCAATTAGATTATGATTTTGAACGCATACCTTGAGATCGACCTTGGGATCGGACGTGTGTACCAAATCGGTGACAGAGGCGAGTGCACAGATAACGGCGAGAACAGTGATTGCGAAGGTAAGAACTGCGTTTCCCCGCACAACAAAGGAGTGCATGATTCCCACACAAACCCTAGATGGGTTTTAGGAACTCTAACCCTTAAACTGAACTAAGGAATCTTTTAAGGAAAGTATATTCCTTAGCTCATATACGCTGACAAGATGCCACATAGGATTGACCTGAATGCCACATCGGATGTTATGCTGAATTGGCACAATGTTAACATAGATGGACACCACCACACGCACACGCAAGCACACCACACACGTTTACGTGGATAGATGTTCCAAACATAATTAAAAAGTAGCAAAGTCCATATGTTGAGCATGCATGAACTGTTAGGACTTTCTTCTAGTTGTTAAAAGTTCCAAGTTATTAAGGAGTTTAACATTCACCTATTAAAAAATAATAATAACAACATGCACCTAAGAGTTTAATGACTTTGTTTTCAACCCTAAAGTAATGTATTAGGCAAAAATACTTTGGTTTACCAAACAAGGCAAGGCCTTTCCCCTTCTTGCAGCAAGAGTGCTCATTGACTATGTTTTTATCAATCATTATTATTGTCTTGATTTCTAGATCACAACAATATTCACTTAATGTCAAAAATAACCCCAGTTATATAGCTGTCAGCAAACATGGGGGTGGACAATACAAAACCATACAGTCCGCTGTGGATGCTGTCCCAAGTGGAAACAACAAACGAGTCACTATTTTCATATATCCAGGAGCATATTTGTAAGCGTGTGTGTGTGTGCGTGCGCGTGTGTATCTTGCGTGTTGTATGCAGTGAAAAGGTTAAGATACCTCGTGATAAACCGATGATCACATTCAAAGGTTCCGGGCTAAGTAAAACAGTTATCAGCTGGGGCGACAACGCAATGCGAGCTGGTGGCACATATAACAGTGCAACAGTCATTGTAGAATCAGACAACTTCATTGCGAATGGCATAAGCTTTGTGGTAAATTAATATATTACTGCAATTATATACACATGGTTATACACACGCGCGTGTGTGTGCGCGGTGATGTTTGTAGAACACTGCAGCACATCCTCCGCCGGGAGCTGAGCGAATGCAAGCTCCTGCACTTAGAATATCAGGCGACAAAGCAGCTTTTTTAATTGTGGCTTCCTAGGAGCACAAGATACTCTCTATGACGATAGAGGACGTCACTACTTCAACAGCTGTTTCATTCAAGGTTCAATAGACTTCATATGTGGAAATGGCCTCTCCCTTTATGAGGTGTGTGTATAAGAAAGTGTGTATATGTACACATATATACACACCTATGATAGGCATGTCACCTACATTCAATAGCAACTAGCTTTGGTGCGGTAGCAGCTCAGAAACGAGACTATGGAGGCGAGAACACAGGGTTCTCCTTTGTAAGATGCAGGCTTTCTGGCTCAGGTTTGCTCTATCTAGGTCGGGCTTGGGGACGTTACTCAAGGATTATATTTGCTTATACGTATATGGAAAACATTGTGAGACCACAAGGGTGGCACGATTGGGATGATCCTGCTAGACAAAGGTATACAACACATATACAGTGTATGTGTGTGTTTAAAAGATTAATAACATGATCTTTGTTACAGGAGTTCTTGGTATGGAGAATATCAGTGTTCGGGTCCAGGGGCTAACAAACAAGGTAGGGTTTCATGGGCTCAACAACTCTCATGGGATCAAGTGGCACCATATGTAACTAAGAAGTTCATCAATGGGGACCAATGGCTCTAAGGAGCTTATTCAGACATACACACACCCTTGATGTGTATAAGAAAACATGGACTAAAGCTCCCTGAGACAATAACATTTTGCTTAACACTTTATATATGGTGACCATATATATTGTACATATTTACTTAAACTAAAAATGCATAACATGGCGAGAAAAGTTTAATTAGTTTTTAATTAATTAATTAATTAGTGTCGAGACAATAGTAAAAGAGTCTAAATATTAAAAAACGAAAATTGAATTAATAAGTAGCAAAATTGAAGTGGCACACAGAAGCGTGCTGGACTCATAACCCAGATGTATGGATATTATATATATAGTATCCAATCAATGTCTTAAATACTTAAATTGATTATTTGCATCAGGGATTATTATAATTAACTTTGATTCATCAGGAATTTTTATAATATATTCAAGTTGATCTGGTAACGCGAAGTAACGCTAAACCCACCATCGGTAGTGTTAACTACAGATACCAATATCTCACCGAACCTGCCCAGGTATCGTCCGGTACCACTTGTTGCCGAGAAAACGGAGGGAATAGATGAAGAGAAATTAAGAAAAGCCCCATTAAAAGCAATGCTCCCATCTGACAACGATAATGTTCCTGTTAAATGTAATGACGTGTTCGATGTTGCTGAAACGGTACCAAGTGCTCTTCCAATCTCAGGCGTGAAGTAATCGCTACCGGACGTAATCTTGCTATTGAAGGTCGACTATATGCAACTAGATCAGCATCTCTCTCTCTCTCTCTCACACACACACACACACACACAACACTATATATATATATATATATTATATATGATTATTACAACTTACAACTAGTAACAAAAGATAAAGGCATGTAAGAAAGTCTTTCTCTCCTCTCTCTCTAAACACAGTCATAATTATCTAATACGAATATGTATGCACACACACGCTGAGAGCAACACACGTACCATGGATCCTGCGGCAAAAGGAAAGCTGAGCACACGCCCAGGAACTACGGGAAACTCATTTTGAGCTTTACCACTTGCGGTCGGAACACGAACTATTTGTAAGAAGACAGTCTTTTTTCAACTACACTGGAGAAGGAGGCCCAGGCGTGGAAACGGCCAGGGAAATGGGTATGGAAATTTGCGATGTTCAGTCTTATTCTGCAGAAACGATAGTTAAAAGCATATAAGGAATAAAGCTCCAAAATGAGTAAAAATATAGTGGATGTATATGAAAGACAAAGTGTGACAGTTCACCCTTCCAAGGAGCCCACTGTGTGGTCGTGTGTGTGTGTCTTATATATATAGAGGAGAGGGGGGGGGGGGGGGAGGAGAGAGCTTACCTTCTCACAGTTGCAGTTGATAACCAAGATGGCAATCAACAACAGAAAGATGTTAATCTTAATACAATCCATGTATAAGCAAGGGAGTCGGGAATTTATTCTGAAAATGTGTCAAAATTTTCAAAAGGAGTTTGTTGTTACCAAAATGAAGTCGGCCTACCGGCGTTAACAAGTACGACACGCGTGTGAGAGAGAACATTATCACAACACGCGCACACATTACAGCTAAAATACACTCTCACTCACTTACACATACACACGGAAAAAGTCACCTCCGCACACAAAGGTAAACGTAAGTGATATCACAATTTAACTCTCAAAACGATACCTTGCCTTTAAGTCAAAGAGCTACGTTATATCTTGCTTACGACTAAAGTTGAAAAATCCTCTCTTTTTCCATGTAATATGTTAATTCCAACGAACCAGCAGTTTCGATCACCATCTGCCTCTCTTGCTCGCTTAACCACCTCGAAAGCCTGGCCAAAATAACATAATATATATATATATATATATATATAAAGAAGAGAGAGAGAGAGAGAGAGAGAGAGAGAGAGAGAGAGAGATGCCTCAGTGAAGTCACGTTGTTCTTCTCATCACATACGAGTTGCACGTCTCCACAGATGAATTCGAGCTCCTCACCTTGGTTAACCTCTTTCTTAAACGGCCTTTGTAAGTTTCCTTGTGCAAACCTTGATAAAACCTTGTTTAGTGAATCCAGCCATATTGGATCGGCAATCTTAAGTAGTTCATGAAGTGCTTTTGGAGGTATTTCCACCTTTCCAAGATCGGTTTCATCTACTGCACCTGTCCCATGGTAGTCTGATCCACCGAGCTTCACAAGCTTGTACATATCGGCCAAAGATGCAAATCCTGTGTCATTATACAACAATTAACCTTCACACACACACAAGAGACGCATGCAATATACATATATACACGTACCTTTGTCGCTGCCAGAAGATTTGTACACCTCCATCGCATGTAAACCAGCGCTCTTAAGCTGTTCAATGACTCCCATTGGGTTCTTCAAGCTCCATGGATGTGCTAGTACTGCGATACCTCCTGTTTTTATAATAAGTTGCACTGCTTCTGCTGCTGGAAGCTCAGCTCCACTGCAAAAAATTCGTAAAAGTCTAAGTAAGAAAGAGCATAAAGAAGCAGCCTGCAAACAATTGTTGATCTATAATACATATAAAACATATTACAGCATATAGCTATTATAACGATTTACTGCTAACATCGTATATGTACTATACTATGGAGTTATATATAATTATATGCAGAGAGAAAGAGAGAGAGTACCATGTATACCCGTATGATACAAATATGTACATATACAACAAATATACACATGCATGTTCGTGTAGAAAGGGGGGTTGTTACTGATTATTCACGGATAACAATTGAAAGTACATAGCATGAACAACTTTTAATCTATGAATTGTTCACATTTAAAAAATTGCTGCATATGCATGATACATCCTAGAATATTCGGATGTAAGTGTTAGATTACGCTAAATAGTTATATTAAATACTAAACAAACTATATCCGGGAAAGCAAAGCAAACCTGCATTAAGGGGCTAGAAGCATACGTAGAATATGCAGGGCCGTCATCGAAGAGGTATTTACTGAAAGCTTCACCAACAGTAGAAACGTGTCCAGCTTGCACTAATGCACGGGCGACATGCGGCCTTCCAGGAGCGACTCCAGGTCCAGCAATTTGTAGAACTTTGTCCCAGCTTAAAGGCTTTTTCAACTCCTTCAACTTTTGTACCATGTTCCGTGCTCGTAAATATCTGCCTTCTCTTATGTCTGTCAGTTTCTCTTCAAGGCCCTCTGAAGGACCACAGCATCCATAATATGCTAGTATATGCACTAGATCCCCATTTTCCCACAACTATACATAATAGCTGAAAGTTAATATATATTCTCGTGTGTGAGCGTGTCATTGACAACAAAGAACCAAAAAGAATATCGAGGTAAGCTAGGATTTCAAGAAGTGTACGAGAGCACGGGCGTGTGTGTGTGAGAGAGATTGGAATTTAGTGGAATGCTTGAGTCTTTATATACATTATGCATATATTTGACACACACAATATATTCTGAGTACTAAACTGAGTTGAGGAATTGATGACTAAATCAAAATTTCTCATTCAGCATAGTTTACTGGTTATACATCTCCTATATACACACACGTGTCTGGGGAAATTTAAAGTACAAACCAGTATGTCCTATCTGCGTGCTTTATACACATACCTGCTGACAAATCTGGTACTGATCTCTACACCTGGAATAATACGGATTCCATAACTTCGTGCGGCAACAATTGCAGCAGGAACACCCGACATTGTATCATGGTCTGTCACTGCAAGCACTCTAACCTGACAAATCCATATGTTAGCCTGTTGTGTGAACATGTTCTCTTAGCTTACCCCTCGTCTGTTAGCCCGTTCAACAAGCTTCTGTGGGGTGAGAAGGCCATCGCTACAAGTCGTATGGCAATGAAAATCCATAACAGGCGTACCATTCCCGTCCCTCGACCATCCCTCCAGGTAATCAAGAGCGGCTTGCAAGTGCACATCCTTCGTGGACGAAGCCTTCTTCTTCCCCTTTTTCGCCTTGCTTGTTGTCGAGTTCTTCTTTTTCGCCATGCCCTAACCTAATCCGTCTTGGGTAATATAATTTCCTTCCAATGTCCACAGTCCAACAAAGGTGTGGTATGATTAATATATATTCCATCAACTACATACATTAATTAAGTATTGAAATATATTTTATTACAATGCTCACACTCAAACAAACTTGTAAATAATTAAATTTAATAAATTTTAATAAAATGATCATCGATTGAATTATAACTTCGTAACTTACATGCATCTTGAGAGGACATCACGGAAGATATACGAGCATCAAAGAAGATACGGCAGGAAAGTAATGATTTTACAGAATATACTTTGAATATATTCTAAAGTATATACTAGAACCATATAAGGACGTGCTAAATATATGTAGCCTTTTAACCTTTCTTTAACCTTGCTAAAGGTTTGAATACTTTATTGGTGGAAATGTTGAGTAGTCCTAGTTCATCTTTTTTGTTTTTTAAGTGTTTTTCTTCTTTTTATTCTTCTCTCCTTAATTATCTAGAGCAGTCCCATGTAGCAACTCTTGTAGGCCATAATAGAGTTAAGTGTGTGTAAACACAATAATTGCTTGGTGTCTTGGCATAAAGAACCCATAATTGAACTTGGTATAATTTTTGTCTTTGCCCTAACTTTTCCTTAGGAGCATCCACAAAAGTTGCACATATCTAAATTGAGCACGGTTGTCTATCATTCACAGTCTTTACCCAAGTGATCAACCCACCAGAACTATAACAAGCACAATTTTTGAGTGCTTGTGCAATCTGGATGGCATCTTCCAAGGTCATCGAGCAATGTCTAGGAATATAAATTCGACCAAACAAAGCATTTAATAAAATAGCCCTTTCTTAACCACCTCAAATATGTTGGATTCACTCGAGCTAGCCATTTCATTGCCTTTCTTTGTAATCGCAAAACCTCATCTAATAACATGGAGGCATCCGCATGATGCCAAATGCAATTGCTAATTAGGATAAAGACAAATCGATGGTTGCCTTGGATGCTAGGGTCAGGTGTTGAAACCAAAGGACAACATATCCAAGCAACTCACAAAGTTGATAAAGGGGTCCTAAATATGTGAAGACTCAAGCATAACTAGGTCATCGTGACCAGGGGCCCTCTTATAAACACCAATTGGTACTTGGCTTAAGGAGAGAAGAAAAAGTTGTGTCAGTGTTACCTTTTATTTCATTCAACCTAGAATGCTTGGACCAACCCCTCCTTCCTCAGTTGCTCATCCATAACTCATGGAGTAGAGTCATGGGTACGAAGGCCATGGACGTGGTAAACAACACGAACATGATATGCAATGTTTTGAGTGCCAGGGATTTGGAGACTTAACTATTGAGAGTGCCAATTGTTAATGTTCGGCTCATCAAGGGGTACAAGACATAAAAGTTGTAGTTCCTCCAGTGGATGTATTATTTCTTTTGATAATGAATAGGAAAACTAGTTCCCATCACCAATGCAAAAGGGATCATGTGATGGGTTTTGACAACCTCTGTGTTTTGTGGTGTGGTGTTACAAGGTGTGGTTGCGGCACTTGAGAAGGAACTTGTTGTTTTTTCTTTTGAAGGTTTTATGTGTGATCATCTGGTATCAATTCTTCTTGCTTTTGGATCGGTGATCTTGTCCATTCAACATTCCTTAGTACACAATGCTCTCTTTCAGTGAAACCTACTAAGCGAACCCTTCAAACATTGTACAGAAAAGACAAATCTTTCGCTATCTTTTTTCAAGTTTGTTATGCCTCTATTCGGTCAAGGTC
Source organism: Selaginella tamariscina (assembly GCA_003024785.1). NCBI lineage: Eukaryota > Viridiplantae > Streptophyta > Lycopodiopsida > Selaginellales > Selaginellaceae > Selaginella > Selaginella tamariscina. The sequence goes on from PUQB01000504.1 coordinate 70,920, forward strand.
ATATTCTAAGGCATTGCCTTTTTGGATCACGCCTTCTCAATTGTAAGATGTAATTTTGGGTTTTAATTGGATGTATGTTGAGGGTGTGCATTTGAGGTTGATTCCCTTTATAAGCAGATAAGCAAGAGATGACACAAGTTGTTTGGGATATATTAGCTTAAGGAGTGGTGCGTTCATCTTGTCGTAGGCTTTTGAGTCTCATATAGTTGACAAAGTAGATGGAGGTATACATTTCACGATTGATTTTTGGCTTTTAAATAATGTGACAATGTATCCTATGCCACGCATGGATGACCTTATTAACAAATTGGGGAAAAGTCGATGGTTCACGACACTGGATTTAGCTTCATGCTATTGGCAAGTTCCTTTCAATTCAGCAGATGTATTAAGATTGCTTTTTGAATACTTAATGGATTGTATGAGTTCATAATGATGCCTTTTGGTTTGATAAATGTTCTAATAACATTTTAATGGCTCATGGGCAAAGTCATTTGGGGTTTATAATCTTTTGTAGAAATGTTTGTGAATGATCTTCTAGTGCATTCAATTGGTAAATGGGAAAAACATTTGGCTCACGTGGAATAGATTTTATTACAATTGCGACAATGTCAATTGATCTTGAAATTGTTAAAGTGCAAATTTGGTCATAATTCATCATCATCTAAGTTCTTCCATGGTAAATATGAATGCTTTATCATAAGTACCAATTATTGCGGGTGTCCTATCATTTTTAGAACCCACACCAATGCCTTGTTTCTATGAAATTAGGTTGGCACCTTGCTTGAAACCATGGAGTCAACTTATAATAGATGTACTTAAAACTCCCGAGTTAGTGGTTGATGTTGATATTAGTTTTCAGGACCATGTTACAAAGTTTACGATGGTAGAGAATTTTCTTTATTTCATGGGACCAACTAGCATGGGTACTCCATCTCAACTAGTAATTCCATCATGTGATGTACCTCACTTTCTTCATGCTTTTCATGATGACCCTCTCCTGGTCATCTCGGGTTTCACAAAGTGTTAAACAAGTTATGTTTTTGCTCATCTTCGACATGACATTCATTAATATTTACAAACATGTTATCTTTGTCAAGTTTGGAATTCTCAATCCACTCCTTCTAATGAACATACAATTTCATTGGTCCGTTTTCAACAACGACAACTAGGAATACATATGTTATTCTTTTGTCAGATTACTTGACACGATACATGGAGGTCCGGGTTCTTTCGAAGGCCAAGGCAATTCATATGGTGGATTTTTTGTTTCATCAAGTGGGTTCGAAGAATACTCTTTCAGATTAAAGGCCTCTTTTATAACCAAAGTTTTGAGTTTGCTAACTACTAGGTTCGAGATCAAACAGTCTTTCATGACATCTTATTATCCAAAAATTGATGGTCTAGTGGAGCGACTTAATTGTTCTTTTAAGTGCATGCTATTTAAGTATATGAATCAACACCAGACTGACTGGGATCATATTTGCCCCTCCTTCAGTTTGCCTATGTGTTTTCAGTTCATAGTCCACTGGAGTTCCCATGTCATTCCTTGTATGGTTGTTTCTTTATTTTTTTTTATGTTGCTTCTGCTTCTTCTCATCTTATTTCGGCATATGCACAAATGTGGAGTTAATATTTAAATCAAACTTTTTCGCTGTTGCACAAGGAGATGTTAGCAAAGTTATCTAATGCTTAAGAGGTACAACAATGACACTATAATGTTTGGCATTCATTTATTCATGATTATACTGTGGGTGATAAAGTGCTACTTTATTTCATCCTAAAGGGTTGTCCTTTAAATTAATTCCTAAGCAACTTAGTCCATATTCCATTGTAATAAAATTGGGTTCTTAAGTGTACATGGTTTGCAATTCAAATGGAGTAGATCAGAACATGCTTCAACAATTGTCTTTGTTTAAATCTAGAGGAGGGAGTAATGTTAGGATTATATAGAATACACTTGAGTATATTATAAGGTATATACTAGAATTATATAGAATGCCTCATAGGACATAAGGATACTAGACCAAAAATTGCTAAATAATAAATATGGCGTATCCTCTTTGTATATAAGTTACTAGAATTATTTATTCTACTACCTTACAATACCAATTAATTGATTTATTCAACATTAAATGAATTATTTATAAGAACATTTAGAAACATTAAATGGAACTATTTATATATATCATTACCATGATTGTTGATACTATGAAAAAGAACTAGCTTTTTAAGTAATATGAATTTATAATATGTGAGTCAATATGTAAGAGTTCAAAATACAAAATGTGCATATTATTTATTCAAAACTTTAGCTTATAGACAAGAGTGAGTGGTCTAGATTGATTAAAACTAATCTAACAGCTATCAAAATTCACTATGTTAATATTAATATATAGCATTGTAGCCGTACACTTGGACTTTTTTAATAAAGATGGAAATTTATTAATGTTATTTATAAATGGGCCTAGATATATAGGAACATCATGAGGATGCACTAGTGAATTTATAAGTGGCACAACTTATTTATAACCTATTACATAAAACGCTTCAAATGTTGCACATGTATAATGTCTGGAGGATTAGGTTGAATGTCATGCCAAACATCATAAACTTGCAGCCCTACATGTATAACACTCGATATAGTCCCTTTCATTGAGCAAGGAGACTCCTGGCCAAATCACATATCATAAACTTAGGAAAATGAACCAACACAAGTTCATCCACTTTATGCTTTGCAGGGGATGATGATGAGAGTTGTAACACCATTGTTGTCCCACTTGTACACAGCCCAAGGGTTTTGCAAACTCCACTCAAACTAATGAAAGAATGCTCATTTAAATACCGATCTCAGAACCTAACATTAACATCTCGTGGCAAGCGCAAAGATCGGGTCATGATCATATAAGAATTTATATGGTGAGTACCAACAGAACTCTACTCCAGTGACATAAACATATGAAAGAGATAGAAGATAATCATTCTAATCCAAATGTTCATGCACTAGAAACAAAGTTTCATCTGCCTTCATAAAGAACGATAAAGTTTGCCTCCAGCGACTAGCTGACAAAACGAGCACGGTTCCACAAAGCCACAATTTATGGTTTCTCTCCTTCTTTTGTTTTTATTTATTTATTTATAAACATGCTTAAATTTTAAAACCTCCCTAGATGCCTCCCATATATAGATTTGAATCTGGAAAGTTGCAAATTAAGATGTTGATGAAACTACGATCAGTGTTAGCTGTGTTCCATATCTTGTGGTTGAACAATTCAACATCTGGCATTTGTATAGAATACTTCGTGAAATGCAGTCAATAAGGTTGGGGACCCACATAAATTAACTTCCAAACAGCGGTCAAACAGTGGCTGGAACTGGGAGATGGATCAGACTGGGCCTCCATCACTTTGTTCTGTTTTCCTCTTTCTTTATTTCTTGGAAATAACGTATTAAGTGTATCTAACTCCACACAAGCGCCCTACAACGACAACTGAAGGATACCTTGGGCTAAAGGCATATGAAAGATTAAAAAAAAAAACTATAAATTAAAGCTTTTACATGACAAATAGTGAACATTTAAATTTCTGGTACTCTTGCAATTGAACATGCTGTTCTCCATCGTAAATATCCAGCATCATCTTCAAGCATCCCGTTTAGCTTTATGGAGTATATCTTGTTTCCATATTTCTTTGCCAATAAATTTTGTTTGACAATTTTCACTTTGACCAGTCGTCTTTGTCTACCATCCAATTCTAGGGTAGAATAGTTACATTTGGGCATGTTTAAAGAACAATGAAATGGTTTTTTTTCTTTTTTAAATTTTATTAACAGAAAATAAAACTAACCAGAATAGTTTCCATAATAATTTGTCACCTAAATTATAAGGCTGTTCAATATCGGGTTAAAATTTGAGCAAAAACCTTCTGCCGGTTGTGGGCAAGGTAAGTTGTATATTCCTGTTTAATAAGTTTTCAAACCATTACTGACTGAGTAGTTGCATTACATATTAATAAATTTATTACAAAACACATTTCTTGTTAAAACTAGGTTTCTATTAGCCATTATTAAATATAATACAGTTTACAATTAAATACGTGGCAAAGCTAGAAATTCTAACCCAGTACAATTGTCAGTCTTGCAATTTATGCTTTTGTCCATTCCCTTCATGAATACACAGTAATCAAGACTAGTAGAACGAGTTACCAAAATGATAATCAAGACTAGCTAGAACTTAGGACTGATGAACGTAAATTAGCTACATTCTCTCACATTCCATTAATTAGTAATCATCAGTTTGACTCATTCTCAACAACAAAAACACATATCCTCGGAGTGCATATTAATAATTATGAATTGGTTAAACAGCTTATCCAGAAGTTTTACAGTGAATACTTAATTATTATGAACTGGATTTGCCCATATCATATAATTAGACAACTCAAAAAGTCTGGTGAAAAGCATTGCTCTGTGTCTAATTGTGAACTATTAGACCGATTTATCTTTATTTGGAGGGGAGTATACAATTATAATTAATATATTTGTAGGTAATATCCAGCTAGGTATATAACTGGTACAGTGAAAATTGGCCAGTATATAAAGTTAGCCCTCAATGCACTTAAAAGCTGAGTACAGATAATCCACAAGCTTTTAAGAACATAATAATAATGATAATATCAAGATCTATATTTAGAATATTATATCAAGTAGATCCGGTTCATAAACTTTTTTCCCAACCTTTAAGTAGTTGCTGAAATTATGCCGCACAATCTTCCCTCTCTTCTCATCGACTTCGAGCTCATCGTCCACCTTGAAGAATGCGTCGCACATCTTCTCCAGCTCAGCGGACACCCGTCCCTGATCTCAGGACAAACAGAAGAGACTTTGTAAGGCAAATGACACCGTAAAATGAATGACATACCTCCAGGAATGGGAATCGTACACCCGAAGAACGAGCACCTTTGAATCCTCAGTTATATCCACCTGAAAACAACACAGTAGAACCAACAGCAGTTTTGAATCGTGCTATACCTCATGCTCAACAGCTGCTTTCCCCTTGACGTGAAGGTACAAGCCGCACTCGTCTCCAAGCTTGATTTCCTCCTGCTTTGCCACAGTGGTCCGCTGCTTCTTGAGAGGCCTAAAAAAAACAACAGTCCGATCGAGTGTAAACTCAAATCAAACTGACCTGCCCTCGTCAAAATGTTCCATGAGGCCGGGCTCCCGGAGCTCTTCAGCTTCATTCTCATCAGCAAGTTCACCGAGCTCCCGGAGCTCTTCAGCTTCATCCTCATCAGCAAGTTCTTTATTTTTTAAACGCAACCTTCGCTGCAGCTCTTTCCGGGGGAGGGCTGCAAAGAAAAGAATGAATGCAGCTGAGATACACGGGAGAGAAACAAGCTTACCCGTCATGCTTGAAAGTACTTGCCTGCTCGGGCCTGAAGTCCAAAATAAAACATTTAAGTTTTGATTTAACACAATGACAACAAACATACTTGCTGGTCTCCGCCTCCGTGGACTTGCTTGTTTCTTCTTTTTCTTTGACCTTCGGGGTCCTGAAAAAAACAAACTGAAGTTGGCCCTGAGGCAAGAACACAAGCTTACCAGGAGGAAAGACATGCTAAAAGCTTTTCAGCTTTCACAGCATCGGCTTGCCTGTTTCGGATCTGAACAGGCACAGCTCGCATCCGACCTGGATCCAGTTGGTACTTGCCATCCGGTCCTGGAACGAGCCAGGGCAACAGAACGTCGAACCCCGCTTGGTTTCTTTGCGGGATGATGGCAAACCCGCAAAGAAAACAGAAGAGGAGAAGCTTCCTGCTTATTTCCTTCCTGTTGAGGAACATGAAACGGTTGAAAAAAATGAAGCCTTTGGCCGTCACCGTGCGGCTACAGAGCACCGACAGGAAGCTGCCCAGGGGCACCGGGTGGCTATACATCTCGTGCTGCCCAGACTGCTCGAGCCTGCAACAATGATGCATGGCCAGCACCAGCAGCAGCCTCCCCACAATCTCTCCTCGTGGCCCCTCCACAACAAAGGCTTGCTTCAATACCCCACCCATGCTTTGGAGAAGAAGAAGCAGCACCTCCACATTGGCCAAGATGTGACCCGCCGCCTCGCCCAGGATCGGCTCTATCACGTCAGCAGTGAAGATACGCTCCCATCCCCACTTACGTGACTCACGCTGCGCATATGGCCAGCCACCATGTGTTGGGCGAGGTCCGCCCACGCAGCCACCTCCAACCCGGCCACCACCCCGATGATGGCCGTTGCCATTGCCTCCGTGATCATGCTCTTTTCCAGAGACACCCCGTTCAACAGCTTCTGGCTGGCGAACTTCACTGCACCCTTCAGGGACGCATTGTTTCCAAGCAGAGCACGCCAGAGCGGGCGCCCCATCTTGAAGAGCTCCCTTATAAAGTCTTCCGAAACAGCAGCCACATCCTTCTGCTCCGACATCAGGCGCTTCAGCTTGTCCGGCTCCCTGTGCGCGCTTCCCACCATCCACACGGGCTGAAAAAACTTAGCCGCTGGATCCACACCCCGCGCGCTCGGATCGAACATTCTGTGTGGGAAAATAAGACCTAGCTTCCCTGCTGTGTCAGCCACCAGACCGAAGAGCTTCCTATGGTGGGGTATCGCCGAGAAGAACCTCCTAAAAGCCAAGAACGAACCTGGCTGCTCCTTGAACAAGGAGGCGGCTTCATCCAGACAGAAGACGACCTTCCTTCCCGGTGTGAAGACTCCGCTCAGCTTGTCAATCCATTGCCGCAGTTGATCAGGATTCCACTGCTCTCCGGGAGCAGGAGACTGGTGAGGCACTCTTCGAGTCACGTCCTCCTTGAGTTCCTTGTAACTGGTAACACAATGTCAGCCCAAAAACTACAGGAATTCCACTTGAGATACCTCTGGGACACCTCCTGCGGAATGACTCCTGCGCCTCCTTCCACTTCTCCGGGTTTTGTCCCTCCTTGGGGAATGACGCCTGCGTCTCCCTCCACTTCCGGGCTTGCGTCCTTTATCTGCAAGAGGATGGCGGCCACCCATGCCGCAATGCAGCGGGGGTCGTTGGTATCGGAAGTCAGCACGTCGGCAACTGCACTTCGCCCGGGGACGCCCGTCGCGCCGGGGCTCATAAACGAAACGTACGCGACGTGGAAGCCTTTGGTAGCCAGCTCCTGGATCGATCTCGACTTCCCCCAACCCGAACTCTGCAGCGCCATCGTCCAGGCGGCATGATGTGTGTCAAGCGCCCACTCATTCATGTAGCCATCCACAACACCCCCGAGATAGTCCACAACACGCAGAGGATCTTCGTACATTAGGTTCCACCCTCGGGACAGGGCTTCCTTCACACTCCCTGCGACTTGTTGTTGCACCGGAGGAGGACTCGGGGGAGTTACCAGCAGGAGAGGCTGCACCCTTGGTTCAGCTGCAGCGGCAGCTCTCCTCACACGATCTGCCCATTCTTTGTCAGACTCGCATCGCAGCCTGCACCTCCACAATCGCTTTATCCAATGTCTCCGTCGCTCTTAGCACCTCAGCACTGCCCTCCCCCTCCTCATCAATTCTAACAGTCCAATCGATCAACCAACGTCGAATGGATGTGCCGGCGGGGAATGGGGGCGGCTCAGGCGCAGAGTTGATCTCCTCCAGCGCTTGACGCAGGCGCGCCGGGAGTGCTGTGAAAGAGCGAGAGAGAGAGAGATAATCAGTCAGTCGGAGCTAGAAGGTTCTAAGCGCATACCGCAGAGATAGACGTTTTGTTCGGGCAGAAACTTGCCGCAGCCATACTTCGCCTCCAGCTTCTCTGGCGTGAAGCTGCTTTCTTCAGGAGGGTGATCGTGCCGCAAGACTCTCACCATCTGCGAGAGGAAACCTAGTAGAAGGAACTAGGGTAATTTCAAACAGTGCGGGATGAATCGGAACCCACGTCAGGAAAGTGATGGCAGCATGTGGGCTGAGATGAGATTAGAGAATTGGGGCGGTGGCGGAGCGATCAGCTACCATTCCCCGGGGAAAGAAAAGGCGTCAGGTCGTTTCAGGGTTTAGGGCCTAGAGCGCAAATTAATTTAATTTCACTACAATAGATCTTCTTATGTATTAAGGAGTGCCTAATTAAGTAAGGAAGGGTGTACTCAAAATACCCATGAAAAATAAACCAAACACAATCAAAACTCATAAAAATTAAAAATATCCTTGGCCTTCACGTCAGTTAAAAAGTTAAGTGTTTTAACCTTAATCAAACCANCACGACTAACCCCTAAGGGTTTGAGTGGCCAAGTTATACCCTAGACTAGGGCTAGTTACTTAGTGAGGACACGAGTGTGCGCCGTAGGCGAACACGAGTGTTCTGCTAAGCAAACTCCCTAAGGCTAGGTTTGGGATAACCTTAAGCACATGACCTTGCGAGTGCCTCACGAAAGGGCTTCTGCTAACACGCTTAGGTTTTTCAACCCTTGATTCCAAGGAGAACACTCCCCTAGCCAGTTGTCAAGCACACCTAGTTATGAGACCTAACCTCCCCTGAGCGGATGCCCAAGGCTTAGCACCCTAGTGCAAGCACAAGCATGTCTATTTGCTAAGGTATCCAACCCCTTGGCGACAAGCCCATGACATAACCCCAAAGGGCATGCCTAGGTGTTGCACCATGTGACGTTTAGCCCAGTGTCACATCTCCATGTGACACTGCCTTCCCCGATGTGGGCTATCATGCCATAGCCCTTAGATTCAAGAGTTGCACCAAGTGCCACAAACGTGGCTCCTAAATGCCAACTCTAGAACCCCTCAATTATCCCTCAAGACCTCAAGGAAACCCTTATCAATCAAGAACCCACAACCACAGTTGGACAAAGACACGAACGTGCCCTAGTTAGCTGTGAGTGTTGCTCTTAGCTTGACGTGGAGGAGGAGGCTGGAGACAAGCCTCAACCTCTGCCTCTTGGAACGTGCATTCCGACAAGACCTCCCAGGCATGGATTCGCCAACGTTAAGGGTAAGCTACCCGAAGGTGGGACGTACCCCTGGCATCTGGAAGTTAGGGCGCACAACAGAGGGTTGCCTTAACGACACAAGCTAGAGCTTGCACCGGAGAAGAGTAACGAGCTCAGTCATGAACCCAGGAACCCTCACTCCTATATACTACCTTATTTATGTGACAGAGCCCCCCCCCCTGTTTTCCTGTTTACATAAGTGGGCTAGCACTGAAATCTCATTCCCAGAGGAACATACTTGGTGAGTTATCCATCGACCCCTAAACCCTAACCTGTCAAACCTAGGGGTATTTCTAAGCATATCCGAACATGCCGAACTCACCGGAACTAGCCATTAATCCAACCGGGACACGGAAAACCAAGGTAAGAGTTTTCTAGATGGAAGTGCTAGCTTCGCCCAGAGTTTTTGCAAATACCTAATGACACCCGGCCGGACCATCACTAGATATCCAAGTGCACTAAGCGGGCCTGTTTCTTCTACACCTAGGGCTTATCAACATAGTACAATAGGTAACAACAGTCAACGTCCAAAGTAAAGGGTTGAGTCATAGTAAAAAACTATGACATTATGTAAGTATAGAAGAATCATTTACTGTATTAGTATATATTAATTATCATTTATAAAAGAAAATCATAAGACTTCACTCATATTTATATATGGATATAATATATTATAGAAATTTATGTAAGTATGCATGTATTACATTATATAGCATTCTAAAGTTTATATAATATATTAAACATAAACAAATGAAAATAAAAAGAAATTCTAAATGAATATTTGTCTTAGGTGCCAAGGATATTCTTAAAATCATTTGGATTAAGAATAAATAAATAAATAAATAAAATGAATACTTCTACATCATTATTGTTTATGTTAGTGATGTTGTATGAGGGTATGTTACACATGTATTTACTTAAGCCTATAAATGTAATATACCCTCTCTATTGAAGAAAGTCCATTAAGGAATGTCATATGTACATATAATTATATTTTTCAGGTTTATTGCACATCCCATGGAAAAATTCTTAATATCCATGTCATAATCTTATAATTTTCATAATAATAATGTATATTCTTAAAGATTTTTGAATTATATCATTGGTGATGTAAATTGAAATAAATTCTTTTATTATAAAAATTCATATATTTTTGTCATTCAATTAACAATTAAACGATCTTTAATTTTGCATCACTATTAGCATTTTACAAATTGTAATGTTAAAATAAGGAAGTATATTATATATATATATATATATAATATCACATAAAAACAGCATTGACATGTATATAGAAAATTTACCTTATTATGGATGCGGTTACTAATCTTTATAATGTTGCAGTGTATATAATCTTCATAAATTTTCAAAGCGTGAAAATTTGCTTCATTAACATCAATTATGAATATATATATATATATATATACAAAATAACTATTAGGAGAGATAATGAAATGCACCTGGCCTTACTTCACTTGCTCCTAGCTGATACCAAATATCTTATTAAAACCCAACCATATAACCACTTGCGAGTGTCCCAAAATTTCATTATATCATTAAGCACATTGTTGTAAATGACTAGGTTTAACATATCGACATGTTGGGACACAAAAGTAACATTCATAAAAACAATTTTATGTTTTGAATGGTGAGTACCTTTCAGGAACTATACAGCTGTGTTATAATATAAAAGTAGGAACATTTTGCAAAAGTTGAGTCTTAGAAAGATAAAATCATTAAATTTGGCCATGCTCTACAAATAAGTCAAAGCTATGCACATCACAAGTTTATATCAATAATATCTTCATAAGAAAGGAGTGACTCGAAAGTGGCACAAGCTTGTTATATGTATAACCCTAGTATGCAATTGTTAATTTTCCAACTTGCACAATATGTGAGTGCTTATCAACTTGAATTTAATGAATAAGGCACTTCTCTCATCAACTTAGAAGCACAAATCTTGTAGAAGATATTTAGTAGATAGGATGAGATTGCTAGCACTAGTGACATCACACATAAAACAAATTTGTATCAAGAATATTTAGAATCTGTTCACAAAGTTTTGAAGAAACTTGTGTTCCATGAGACATGTGTGACAACTATTGATATTCATGACTTAAGATTTGAGTTTGCAACTTACTTGCACATAATTTAAATTAATAAAAAATCTAGACTTTAACTCTGCAATTGGAAAGACAAGCACAGCAAAATATATAGAAATGCTTTATTAGTAAATACATAGTAGTTCTACTATTTAGTTTGTTGGTCAATGTGAATGATTAATTAAACATGGGGTTTGTACATTTTTTACTTTCACATTAAATATGTATAGTTATTTATATAGTTATATTTGGTTTCTTTTCATCACTATAGAAATGTATGAGATTATATAAATAAATATTAATATTATGTATGTTATATAAGAATAATATGTGTGTGTGAGAGAGAGAGAAAGAGAGATTTTTAAATTTATGCATATATTTAAAGTCTACATATATAAAAAAAAACACATATCATACATGTAAAATTACATAAGAGAGGTGCACACATGTATACACACACAATGTAGGCATATACATGAATATGCTTATCTAGGCATTCCCATACATAAATAAAATAAACACTTAATAATGAAAGAAATACCAAAACATTTTATAAATATATAAATAAGTAAAACTTCTAAATTACTTGAATAAGAATATAACATTCAATTAACAATTAAAATTCTTTAATGTTGCATTGTTATTTACATTTCACAAATTATTAATGTTAAAATAAAACAAGAAAGTTATATATATGTATATATTATATAAACACAACAATATAAAGTTTACTTCATTAAGGATGAAGTTATCAATCTTTATAATGTTGTACTGCATATGGTATTTAAGGATTTTTAAAGTCTAAAAATTTGCTTCATTAACATTAATAATGAATATATATGTATCATATTAATATATATAGCTATTTTGATATATAATGAACACACCTGACATTACTTCATTTACTCTTGTTTCTAAATTGATGTCAATCTTTTTTTAAATGTACACTCCTAGGCTCCGATATTGCAACTCCTAAGTATTGCAACAACGAAACTTAAAGTTTCAAATAAGAAACCAAAATGTCTACATTTTCTTCCAATACACAATGTGTCTTATATGGCATATGTATATACATAATATGCTTAAAATGGTGGTGACCTTGATATTAAATTAATTTTGTTTAATTTTTCATGTTGCTTTGGGTAAACTACATTAGCTTTAATGGCTTGCATGTCAATATAATTCATTATTGTCAATCCACACTACCATGTCAGAGTTTTAACCCAAAGGGCCAACACGTGGCAACACGTGGCTGCCAGGTGGCCATTCGGCGTCATCACCCTGTGTGAGCAACGCTAAGTTTCCCAGAACAACCCCAACGACCCCTAGGGTTAGACTCTAATGCCCAAGTGGACAAGACTTAGGGTTTAGCCTAAGTCTCCCTAGAATGTCTGCCCCCAGAACCCTTGAGGGATAACCCTAGTTGACTTAGGGTTTAGCCTAAGTCTCCCTAGAGTGTCTACCCCCAAAACCCTTGAGGGATAACCCTAGTTGACTTAGGGTCTTGCCCTAGAAGACCTAGACAGGCTCATGCCCTAACCCCCATCAAGGAGACGTGTGTTCCACACATACCCCTGACAGAGCTAAGGCATCGTCACTTACCCCTTGAGGAATCACCCTCATCCGGGAGTACAACCCCTTTAGGGCGACAAGGGGTACCCTGAACCACGACTAACCCCTAAGGGTTTGAGTGGCCAAGTTATACCCTAGACCTAGGGCTAGTACTTAGTGAGGACACGAGTGTGCGCCGTAGGCGGACACGAGTGTTCTGCTAAGCAAACTCCCTAAGGCTAGGTTTGGGATAACCCTAAGCACATGACCTTGCGAGTGCCTCACGAAAGGGCTCCTGCTAACATTAGGTTGTTCAACCCTTGAATTCCAAGGAGAACACTCCCCTAGCCAAGTGTGCCAAAGCACACCTAGTTATGAGACCTAACCTCCCTTGAGCGGATGCCCAAGGCTTAGCACCCTAGTGCAAGCACAAGCATGTCTGTTTGCTAAGTATCCAACCCCTTGGCGACAAGCCCATGACATAACCCCAAAGGGCGTGCCTCAGGCGTTGTACCATGTGACGTTTAGCCCAGTGTCACATCTCCATGTGACACTGCCTTCCCCGATGTGGGCTATCATGCCATAGCCCTTAGATTCAAGAGTTGCACCAAGTGCCACAAACGTGGCTCCTAAATGCCAACTCTAGAACCCCTCAATGAACCCTCAGGAACCGTAAGAACCTGTCAAACAAGATCCCACCACAGTTGGACAAGGACACGATGTGCCTTGCTGTGAGTGCTACTAGCTTGACGTGGAGGAGGAGGCTGGAGACAAGCCTCAACCTCTGCCTCTTGGAACGTGCATTCCGACAAGACCTCCCAGGCATGGATTCGCCAACGTTAAGGGTAAGCTACCCCGAAGGTGGGACGTACCCCTGGCATCTGGAAGTTAGGGCGGCACAACAGAGGGTTGTGCCTTGACGACACAAGCTAGAGCTTGCACCGGGAGAAGAGTAACGAGCTCAGTCATGAACCCAGGAACCCTCACTCCTATATACTACCTTATTTATGTGACAGAGGCCCCCCCCCCTGTTTTCCTGTTTACATAAGTGGGCTAGCACTGAAATCTCATTCCCAGAGGGAACATACTTGGTGAGTTATCCATCGACCCCTAAACCCTAACCTGTCAAACCTGGGGGTATTTCTAAGCATATCCGACATGCCGAACTCACCGGAACTAGCCATTAATCCAACCGGGACACGGAAAACCAAGGTAAGAGTTTTCTAGATGGAAGTGCTAGCTTCGCCCTACCTAATGACACCCGGCCGGACCATCACTAGATATCCAAGTGCACTAAGCGGGCCTGTTTCTTCTACACCTAGGGCTTATCAACATAGTACAGTAGGTAACAACAGTCAACGTCCAAAGTAAAGGGAGTCATAGTAAAAACTATGACACACTCCCCCTTTGAAAATGTCAACGTCCTCGTTGACGTCCAACTCCAAGACTAGATAATGTTAGAAAAACTAACCAAAACTAACATATCACTCTATGCGGAGTCAGCCAAAAGTTCACATAATTTTTACCCCCCTTGCATTACGCGAAACCAAGTACTTCAGAACCGTCGTTCACTGAGTTGTAAACCCAGCTGCCGAGGCACCACCTGCGACATGAAGTCACTTGGAGACCTTTTGCACGTCTGCAAAGTCTGTCACCCGACGCACACAACACTGGTTAATTTCTTTACTTAACTAGAATTTATATTGGAGGCCTCTAGTTAGTGTTGTTGCCGGCCCCTTGGTTAACAAGAAATAAAGACTTGCTTTATTCCTTAATATTAAACGTTTGACGACCTCTGTCATCTAACGCACAACAAGCACTTCTCAAATGCTTGACCAAACACCTTCGCATTTCTTGATTTTCCAATGGTCCCACATTTCCACATTTATTATTATAGCTCATTCTGCATCCCTCGGTGTTTCTCATTACCCCTTTTCATAAGGGTCTGCTACTATACCTATCTCTTTTAGTATATAGCTACGCCAGACTAAGTATGAGACTTTTATCGGAATCAAGCTCTTTTCCGATATAAGAGTACAATTCGTAAAACCCTGTTCTTTAAACATGTCAATCTGGCCAGAGGCGATCACAGAGGCGCATGGCTGTACACATGTATACAACAAGGTCTTGCCAATCTGCCAACTGCCATCCTTGGTGTGTTATTAACATAAATTTATTCCCGATAGGAATCAAATTCAGTCAAATCCACACAAGTGTGATAGCACTCCATTCGTCTTTCACAACCAACTTTGTACTCTTTCATAACACCGACCAGTTCAGGGACCAGATAAGCTAACATACCTTTCTTACAAACCAATGTGGAAACCAGGAAATTCAACCCATCTCTAGTGCCTCAATCGAAACCTTTAGATAACACGTCTTAATTGTCACTTCATTGTACTCATTCCCCAAAGAGCACATCATACTAGATGCCGTTCAATACTTCCTAACTCTTATCTACTAAGTTCAAAATACCAATTTTAGAACTTAGTTTCCACGATAAGAGTCTCTGAACTCGTAATACTGCACGCCTCCATAACATTATATTATTTCCAACTTTAAATTGATTTGTAAATGTTTCTCAACACTATACCGAAGTATAGCATTTTCACTAATTCAAGCAATTAGTGTTTTGATAAACATCTTTTTAAACTAATCCTTATTCCATAAACAGTTGTAATTTCGATATTGATACTCTTGAATGGATAATGATCGTTTTAACGTTCAAATCCTAAGTTTATCAACTAGTTGTTATACTAGCGATATAAACTTACAATCATATCAATTTATCGAAATGCTACAACTATAATATAGATATGGTCTTAGTTTACATGAACGAACTTCAATTTTGAGATGGAAATAATGTTATGACAGTATTTCGAGGAACTTTGTTCAGAGACTAAGAGGAATCATGAACTAGTGTCTGGTTCATCTAATTGATTTAGTAAGAATATTACATAAATGTTATCATAACACTGAAGTGTTATATCAACTTCATGTTTTAGTCATACCTTATAATTCAATAGATCTCCCCAAACATGAATAAAATATCTAGTTCAGTACATTGAACTAAGATACATTATTCACTCTAGACACCTAGCAATCCAGAAAGTATCACATTGCCCCTCAAGCAATGTATTGAGAAATGTCTCATTTCTCAACTAACTTGAAAACACGTTTCAAGTTATAACACTAAGGTAGTGCCTTACCAAAGTGTCAACTCAAATCCACTTGAGTCTTTATATTATATGATTACGGCCACCTCATGTGATCATAACCAAGTTTGATATTGAGCGCTCCAAAACTCAATATTGAAGAGATATCATACCATACTTTGACAAGTCATTTATAACCAATTTTGAAAAGATTGTCACAAATTCTACCAAAGTTTAGAATATAAATATCTCAACAGATGAGGTGATAGGAAACCTCATATTCTCGAACCGGATATTGGACGAACCTTGAACTACAATCATCAAGAAGGGACACCATCTTCTTGAGCTAATCCCGCTACACAATATCATACTTATTGAACCAACTCAAGGAACACCATCAAACCTTGAGATAGAACTAACAACTAACCCAAGGAATACAATCAAACCTTGAGTCAAGAATAGTTCTATTTTTCAATATTCCGAAAGATTGAAGATACATACTTTATTTGTTCTTTAAGTGCCCACATTTGCGACCATGATGCAGAGTCAAGAAACCGTCTTTTGAATAATCGTATTCGACTCTAAAATAAATTGATATTGAAAATCAATATCAACTTTAATTCTCATCGAACACCGACTCTCTGAGGAGGTACATGCACTTAAACCTCCAATGGAAATCCGACTATTACTAGCTCATTGGTAATTCTCAACATAAGTTATCAAACTTAGCAAGTTTCCTTACTTAGTCGATAAACAAAGTGAGAATCCCAAATCATGCTCTTCTTAACCAAGGAATCACCCTTGTTCAAGAGCTTATCCCCACATTGCAAACAACGTTACAGTTTCAAGATTAAAGAGTTAATAATGAAAATGCACAAGTGTGCGCCGAACGCCTTCACTATGCAAGTCCTTCATTACTCAGTAAACTGAAAATGTAAACGTATGTTTCCAACATTACTCTTTCTGATAGATCATGCCATCTATCCCAAAAGTTGCATTGATAGGGATGCAACATTAAATCCGTCTACTGCCAAAATATTATTTATCCCATTCTTAAGATCCCACATGAGATAACTTCATAATCAAGTTAGTTGAGTTAGCTAACTTGAATACAAAGTGCGCGCCTACAACCAACTAAGGTTTCAAGTTGTACTTTGTTCAAATCAGACTTGAACTTAGTAAACTATTTCACCTAATGTTACTTGCAGCTAGCGTCATCAAAGTATTACGTCCATCGGACAATACTTTGATTACATTGGATCTTCGAACCAACTGCTTAACATATTCATCATATGTTAATATTCGACATTCCGTTGTATTATAAGTTCATCACCATAGTCTGCTTCTAGAGTTACACTCTCGGAAACATGCACTATAATAAGAGCTTATTTTACACTTTATGTCAAAATGTAGTGTTCATCTTATGTTTGAATATGCCCCTTTCCGAAGTCAAAGACGCACTTTGAACATAAGTCTTTCCCCGTTTGAAACTACAGTTGGATCCGATATTGAATCTTGACATAAGCCAAAACTCAAAGGACACTGTCTGTTTCCAAATCATGTGTTATCCCAAATTCAAACACCTTAAAGAAAAAGAAAAATTTTCAATAATGGGTAAGCTTAGCATATCACATGATCCACTTCACAAGACTTAGTTTGTAAGCCAGAACAAACTAACACGCCACGTCTTGTGGAAACATATGGTAAAGTAACCTGGACAACCTTAAGGTCAAGTAACCTAGAGAAACGTAACCTGGCATGCAACTTGGAAGTTGCCTTCCGAGTGCACCTTCGACATTGGAGTCCATAACCCACACCCACTTATTAAGTAGTTCTTTGAAGAGTTATAGATCTCAGGACCAACTCTCCGCGCAGAATTCAGACATTAGCCGAAAGTGATAAGTACTTCAAGAACTAACTAAACCCTAAACACTACAACTTTAGGCAGTCCTACTGACCGCAGAGAATAGGCTCCGATACCAATTGTCAGAGTTTTAACCCAAAGGGCCAACACGTGGCAACACGTGGCTGCCAGGTGGCCATTCGGCGTCATCACCCTGTGTGAGCAACGCTAAGTTTCCCAGAACAACCCCAACGACCCCTAGGGTTAGACTCTAATGCCCAAGTGGACAAGACTTAGGGTTTAGCCTAAGTCTCCCTAGAATGTCTGCCCCCAGAACCCTTGAGGGATAACCCTAGTTGACTTAGGGTTTAGCCTAAGTCTCCCTAGAGTGTCTACCCCCAAAACCCTTGAGGGATAACCCTAGTTGACTTAGGGTCTTGCCCTAGAAGACCTAGACAGGCTCATGCCCTAACCCCCATCAAGGAGACGTGTGTTCCACACATACCCCTGACAGAGCTAAGGCATCGTCACTTACCCCTTGAGGAATCACCCTCATCCGGGAGTACAACCCCTTTAGGGCGACAAGGGGTACCCTGAACCACGACTAACCCCTAAGGGTTTGAGTGGCCAAGTTATACCCTAGACCTAGGGCTAGTACTTAGTGAGGACACGAGTGTGCGCCGTAGGCGGACACGAGTGTTCTGCTAAGCAAACTCCCTAAGGCTAGGTTTGGGATAACCCTAAGCACATGACCTTGCGAGTGCCTCACGAAAGGGCTCCTGCTAACGTTAGGTTGTTCAACCCTTGAATTCCAAGGAGAACACTCCCCTAGCCAAGTGTGCCAAAGCACACCTAGTTATGAGACCTAACCTCCCTTGAGCGGATGCCCAAGGCTTAGCACCCTAGTGCAAGCACAAGCATGTCTGTTTGCTAAAGTATCCAACCCCTTGGCGACAAGCCCATGACATAACCCCAAAGGGCGTGCCTCAGGCGTTGTACCATGTGACGTTTAGCCCAGTGTCACATCTCCATGTGACACTGCCTTCCCGATGTGGGCTATCATGCCATAGCCCTTAGATTCGAGTTGCACCAAGTGCCACAAACGTGGCTCCTAAATGCCAACTCTAGAACCCCTCAATGAACCCTCAGAACCGGTAAGGAACCTGTCAAACAAGATCCCACGCCACAGTTGGACAAGGACACGATGTGCCTGTTGCTGTGAGTGTTCCTAGCTTGACGTGGAGGAGGAGGCTGGAGACAAGCCTCAACCTCTGCCTCTTGGAACGTGCATTCCGACAAGACCTCCCAGGCATGGATTCGCCAACGTTAAGGGTAAGCTACCCCGAAGGTGGGACGTACCCCTGGCATCTGGAAGTTAGGGCGGCACAACAGAGGGTTGTGCCTTGACGACACAAGCTAGAGCTTGCACCGGGAGAAGAGTAACGAGCTCAGTCATGAACCCAGGAACCCTCACTCCTATATACTACCTTATTTATGTGACAGAGCCCCCCCCGTTTTCCTGTTTACATAAGTGGGCTAGCACTGAAATCTCATTCCCAGAGGGAACATACTTGGTGAGTTATCCATCGACCCCTAAACCCTAACCTGTCAAACCTGGGGGTATTTCTAAGCATATCCGACATGCCGAACTCACCGGAACTAGCCATTAATCCAACGGGACACGGAAAACCAAGGTAAGAGTTATTTAGATGGAAGTGCTAGCTTCGCCCTACCTAATGACACCCGGCCGGACCATCACAAATATCCAAGTGCACTAAGCGGGCATGTTTCTTTTACACCTAGGGCTTATCAACATAGTACAGTAGGTAACAACAATTAACGTCTAAAATAAAAGGTCGAGTCATAATAAAAACTATGATACCACTTAACGAAAAATTTAAACACATTATAATTATTATGGCCATGAGCATTATGTTAGGTGTATATTTGCATTATCACTCATTTAAGTATTCAACATAATATTTATAAGAAAATGACTATTTTAAATTCTTTTGTTAATGTCATCCAATACTCCTAATATCAATGATTTGAAGTTCTTGACAAATCATGATATTTATTTATAAATAATCATAATTACTGTTTCAAAGTCTTGTTCACACAAAGACACTTATCAATTTAATAAAGAATATTATTGTCAAATAAATACATGTACCCACAATATTTTAATTCCAAAGGACATATAATTAAATTTCTTTTTTGTGAAACAGATGATTTACTGTTTTATTTATTTTATATTGTTTCTTTTTTTGTAAGATCATTCCCACTACTTATGTCATTTTCCATAGGGCATATCACGATCCCGTAGTGGAATCATTTGCCCATCATTGAAACCTTCAGCACCGGCCGAGAATACAGATTTATTATTTTAACACACACACACACACATTGTATCATGTGAGCAAACACAGAAGAGACCGATTGTTTAAAGAAATCTCTATCCTCGTTGTGGTTGAAATTAGTTTCCATTTCCCCCTCTCTCTCTCTCTCCTCTCTCTCTCTCTCTCTCACACACACACACACACACACACACACACACACGGGCGTGCGCGCAGGTTGGCCAACTTAGGACTTGGAGTCTGGTTCCTGTCCTTGGTCAGAGTCCATGTTCTGTCCTTTGGCCGGCCAAAGATGTGGAGTCTGGGATTATCACCCATTTATACTCATGTATCAAGTACCATTAAATGTAAAGAATGGAATGTATAAAAGAATGCATGTGTATATGCATATCCATATGTGGATTCTCAACACACCCTCACAATGTGTATTTAAAGTATATACTGTGTTCAAGCATAACTAAATAAATTTATTTATAAAATTCGAATTTTAAAAATATAGCATAAATGATTCAGTTGGAAATATGGCAAAATCGATATTAAAAACATAAATATAATACCAAAAACATCATAGAACTAACGGTGAACACGTGTCCACAAGAAAATGCTACACATGCTAAGCCACCTGTCATCATGTGCCATGCAGCACAAAACTATTTCAGATATCACAAGTTGATAACCTATTGGAGTAGTGTACTGTTCAATATGTCAGAGAGCACACAGCATAAACTTTTAACATTATGGATGCACGTGGTCTGGACCATTTATACTAAGTGAACCCCCTGGGTGTTTTTCTTCATCGATGATATTGTAAAAGTTGTAGGTTAAAACACG
The DNA here is from genome assembly GCA_003024785.1 of Selaginella tamariscina. Classification (NCBI taxonomy): domain Eukaryota; kingdom Viridiplantae; phylum Streptophyta; class Lycopodiopsida; order Selaginellales; family Selaginellaceae; genus Selaginella; species Selaginella tamariscina. The sequence continues at coordinate 91,747 of PUQB01000504.1, forward strand.
TAACTTTAATTTTAACTAACATGAAGGTTAAAAAATATCAAGGATATTTTTAATTTTGATTGCCTTACTTAATTAGGCACTCCTTAATACATAAGAAGATCTACGTTTGTAGTGAAATTTTACAGTCATTCAAATTAGTTTGCGCTCTAGGCCCTAAACGACGCCCTTTTCTTCGCTCCGCCACCGCCCCAATTCTCTAATCTCATCTCAGCCCACATGCTGCCATCACTTTCCTGACGTGGGTTCCGATTCATCCCGCACTGTTTGAAATTACCCTAGTTCCTTCTACTAGGTTTTCCTCTCGCAGATGGTGAGAGTCTTGCGGCACGATCACCCTCCTGAAGAAAGCAGCTTCACGGCAGAGCAGCTGGAGGCGAAGTATGGCTGCGGCAAGTTTCTGCCCGAACAAAACGTCTATCTCTGCGGTATGCGCTTAGAACCTTCTAGCTCCGACTGACTGATTATCTCTCTCTCCGCTCTCCATTCACACATTTTCCGTGTACTTGCTGAGCTATGGCCTCTCCAGAGTGGCACTATAACAAGGCCAAAGCGTGGTGACATCTTTTACCGCACTCCCGGCGCGCCTGCGTCAAGCGCTGGAGGAGATCAACTCTGCGCCTGAGCCGCCCCCATTCCCCGCCGGCACATCCATTCGACGTTGGTTCGATTGGACTGTTAGAATTGATGAGGAGGGGGAGGGCAGTGCTGAGGTGCTAAGAGCGACGGAGACATTGGATAAAGCGATTGCGGAGGTGCTGGCTGCGATGCTTGGATCTGACAAAGAATGGGCAGATCGTGTGAGAGCTGCCGCTGCAGCTGAACCAAGGGTGCAGCCTCTCCTGCTGGTAACTCCCCCAAGTCCTCCTCCGGTGCAACAAGTCGCAGGGAGTGTGAAGGAAGCCCTGTCCCGAGGGTGGAACCTAATGTACGAAGATCCTCTGCGTGTTGTGGACTATCTCGGGGTGTTGTGGATGGCTACATGAATGAGTGGGCGCTTGACACACATCATGCCGCCTGGACGATGGCGCTGCAGAGTTCGGGTTGGGGGAAGTCGAGATCGATCCAGGAGCTGGCTACCAAAGGCTTCCACGTCGCGTACGTTTCGTTTATGAGCCCCGGCGCGACGGGCGTCCCCGGGCGAAGTGCAGTTGCCGACGTGCTGACTTCCGATACCAACGACCCCCGCTGCATTGCGGCATGGGTGGCCGCCATCCTCTTGCAGATAAAGGACGCAAGCCCGGGGAAGTGGAGGGAGACGCAGGCGTCATTCCCCAAGGAGGGACAAAACCCGGAGAAGTGGAAGGAGGCGCAGGAGTCATTCCGCGAGGAGGTGTCCCAGAGGTATCTCAAGTGGAATTCCTGTGACATTGTGTTACCAGTTACAAGGAACTCAAGGAGGACGTGACTCGAAGAGTGCCTCACCAGTCTCCTGCTCCCGGAGAGCAGTGGAATCCTGATCAACTGCGGCAATGGATTAACGGCAAGCTGAGCGGAGTCTTCACACCGGGAAGGAAGGTCGTCTTCTGTCTGGATGAAGCCGCCTCCTTGTTCAAGGAGCAGCCAGGTTCGTTCTTGGCTTTTAGGAGGTTCTTCTCCGCGATACCCCACCATAGGAAGCTCTTCGGTCTGGTGGCTGACACAGCAGGGAAGCTAGGTCTTATTTTCCCACACAGAATGTTCGATCCGAGCGCGCGGGTGTGGATCCAGCGGCTAAGTTTTTTCAGCCCGTGTGGATGGTGAGAAGCGCGCACAGGGAGCCGGACAAGCTGAAGCGCCTGATGTCGGAACAGAAGGATGTGGCTGCTGTTTCGGAAGACTTTATAAGGGAGCTCTTCAAGATGGGGCGCCCGCTCTGGCGTGCTCTGCTTGGAAACAATGCGTCCCTGAAGGGTGCAGAAGTTCGCCAGCCAGAAGCTGTTGAACGGGTGTCTCTGGAAAGAGCATGATCACGGAGCAATGGCAACGGCCATCATCGGGGTGGTGGCCGGGTTGGAGGTGGCTGCGTGGCGGACCTCGCCCAACACATGGTGGCTGGCCATATGCGCAGCGTGAGTCACGTAAGTGGGGATTGGGAGCGTATCTTCACTGCTGACGTGATAGAGCCGATCCTGGGCGAGGCGGCGGTCACATCTTGGCCGATGTGGAGGTGCTGCTTTCTTCTCCAAAACATGGGTGGGTATTGAAGCAAGCCTTTGTTGGAGGGGCCACGAGCAGAGATTGTGGGAGGCTGCTGCTGGTGCTGGCCATGCATCATTGTTGCAGGCTCGAGCAGTCTGGGCAGCACGAGATGTATAGCCACCCGGTGCCCCTGGGCAGCTTCCTGTCGGTGCTCTGTAGCCGCACAGTGACGGCCAAAGGCTTCATTTTTTTCAACCGTTTCATGTTCCTCAACAGGAAGGAAATAAGCAGGAAGCTTCTCCTCTTCTGTTTTCTTTGCGGGTTTGCCATCATCCCGCAAAGAAACCAAGCGGGGTTCGACGTTCTGTTGCCCTGGCTCGTTCCAGGACCGGATGGCAAGTACCAACTGGATCCAGATCGGATGCGAGCTGTGCCTGTTCAGATCCGAAACAGGCAACCCGATGCTGTGAAAGCTGAAAAGCTTTTAGCATGTCTTTCCTCCTGGTAAGCTTTGTTCTTGCCTCAGGGCCAACTTCAGTTTGTTTTTTCCAGGACCCCGAAGGTCAAAGAAAAAGAAGAAACAAGCAAGTCCACGGAGGCGGAGACCAGCAAGTATGTTTGTTGTCATTGTGTTAAATCAAAACTTAAATGTTTTATTTTGGACTTCAGGCCCGAGCAGGCAAGTACTTTCAAGCATGACGGGTAAGCTTGTTTCTCTCCCGTGTATCTCAGCTGCATTCATTCTTTTCTTTGCACCCCCCGGAAAGAGCTGCAGCGAAGGTTGCTGATGAGGGAAGATGAAGAGCTCCGGGAGCTCGGCGAACTTGCTGATGAGAATGAAGCTGAAGAGCTCCGGGAGCCCGGCCTCATGGAACATTTTGACGAGGGCAGGTCAGTTTGATTTGAGTTACACTCGATCGCGACTGTTGTTTTTTTAGGCCTCTCAAGAAGCAGCGGACCACTGTGGCAAAGCAGGAGGAAATCAAGCTTGGAGACGAGTGCGGCTTGTACCTTCACGTCAAGGGGAAAGCAGCTGTTGAGCATGAGGTATAGCACGATTCAAAACTGCTGTTGGTTCTACTGTGTTGTTTTCAGGTGGATATAACTGAGGATTCAAAGGTGCTCGTTCTTCGGGGTGTACGATTCCCATTCCTGGAGGTATGTCATTCATTTTACGGTGTCATTTGCCTTAAAGTCTCTTCTGTTTGTCCTGAGATCAGGGAGAGGACGGGTGTCCGCTGAGCTGGAGAAGATGTGCGACGCATTCTTCAAGGTGGAAGATGTGCTCCAAGTCGATGAGAAGAGAGGGAAGATTGCGCAGCATAATTTCAGCAACTACTTCAAGCTGCGAAAGGTTGGGAAAAAAGTTTATGAACCGGATCTACTTGATATCATATTGTAAATTATACATCTTGATATTATCATTATTATTATGTTCTTAAAAGCTTGTGGATTATCTGTACTCAGCTTTTAAGTGCATTGAGGGCTAGGTTAGAACATTGAAATGGTTTTTTTTCTTTTTTAAATTTTATTAACAGAAAAAAAAACTAACCAGAATTAATTTGTCACCTAAATTATAAGGCTGTTCAATATCGGGTTAAAATTTGATTGTGGGCAAGGTAAGTTGTATATTCCTGTTTAATAAGTTTTCAACCATTACTGAGTAGTTGCATTACATATTAATAAATTTATTACAAAACAAAGAGGTAAAATTAGTGCGTGCGTGCGTGCGTGTGTAAGAGAGAGAGTGCAGTATGTGTCACTAATTAACTATATTCAGGAGATGGAGGAACTGCTCAGGAGAAGATGGATGAGGCTGGTCAGAAGAAAGAGGTGAATTTTTAATTTTTTATTAATATCAATTTTAAATGTATTAATTTTGTTTCTATGTTATTTAAAATTCAAAATTAGGAGGTTAAAGGGTCAGCTCAGGAGAAGATGGGCCATGCTAAGGATTCTGCAAGCAATGCTTCTCAGGCTACGAAAGAGAAGACTCAGCAGTCCAAAGAACAAACTGGTCCAGCAGGTAAGTATATGTTATGTATATAAATTTAAATGTAAATATGTTATTAAAGTTCAGTATTTAAAGTGACTTTTATGGAGGAACCAGCAGAGGAATTTGACTCAGGAACTCTCTCTCTCTCACTCACTCACACACGCACGCACATGCATATGTGTATCTAACGTAGGTTCTTTTGGTGAACGTAGATGGGTGAAAAGACGAAGGAGAGTGCTGAGAAGACAAGGGAGGCACTCGCTGGAGCCGGGGAGAGGGGGAAGGAGAGACATGCATGTACATACTAAAATTGATATCGATTTTAACAAAAATAAAAATAAAAAAAAATTAGTTAAAAAATCATATGAGTTAATTCACTCTATATATGTTTGTTTAATAAGACATACATGTATATGTCATTTCTTTTTTTTTTAATTTTATGTTTTTAATTAATATGATTATGTGTATATTTAATAAGTTAAAGCTCAATTTATAATACGTTTCTAAATTATCAATATAACACCATATTAATTTATTTATTAATTCTTTTTTTTAAATTAATAAGAGGAAGTGAATTCTAAAGCTTATTACTATTATAAATACAAATTCAAAAATGAAAAAGGAAAAATAATTAAATATTAAGAAGATATTATGAATAATTATTAATCTTTATAATATGCAATAGATTGAAATTGAAACCAAGACTAATTTTTATATGTTCAATTTATTTATCCTTATTAAATCCTTTGCACAACACCAAACACAATATATTTTACTTATAATATTCTTATAAATCAAAGTTTAAGCTGATTTATAATTAATTACATTAGTAAAGAGCTTCTTTACTATCATTTACATGCATATTACAAATAATAATAATAATAATAAAACAATTAAATATATTTAATATAAATGATTAAGAATGATAAAATACACTAAAGTGTAAAAAAGCTTATAAAATACCACATAAACATATGCATGTGCACATATACATGTATGTGTATGTGTTCATATTTGTATTATTAATAATATTTAATAGAGTAGGTTTTTACATAATATTGGTATACTATGTATAGTATATTACTTTTTATAATAATTATAATTTTTTATTTTGTAGTTAAGCTCTCGTTAATAATTGAGTGTAAAGATAATAAGATATTACAAATTGCAACATGCATAATGCTTTTATCAATTATTTATAGTTTTATATAATATGACCTCAATAATAAATTTATATTAAACATTTAAATAAGAAAACTTAATATGAAACTAATGATGATAAAACACATAAGAGTAAATTCATGAAGACATATTTTATTGTTATTAAGCATCACAAAATGGATATATAATTTATTTCAACATGCATAAATGATTCATATTAATACTCAACATAGTAAAAATGTAATTATGACAAAATCTTATTAAATAAATATATACATACATACATATGTATGTAAATTATATATGTATTTACATTATGTAAGTGTAGAAGAATCATTTACTGTATTAGTATATATTAATTATCATTTATAAAAGAAAATCATAAGATCTTCACTTATTTTATATATGGTATATTTAGAATATATTATAGAAATTTATGTTAGTATGCATGTATTTACATATATAAGCGTTCTAAAGTTTATATAATATATTAAACATAAACAAATGAAAATAATAAAAGAAATTCTAAATGAATATTTGTCTTAGGTGCCAAGGATATTCTTAAAATCATTTTGGGATTAAGAATAAATAAATAAAGAAATAAAATGAATACTTCTACATCATTATTGTTTATGTTAGTGATGTTGTATGAGGGTATGTTACACATATATTTACCCAAGCCTATAAATGTAATATACCCTCTCTATTGAAGAAAGTCATTACACAAATTAAATAAGAAATGTCATATTGTACATATAATTATATTTTTCAGGTTTATTGCACATCTCATGGAAAATTTCTTAATATCCATGTCATAATCTTATAATTTTCAATAATAATGATGGTATATTCTTAAAGATATTTTTGAATTATATCATTGGTGATGTAAATTGAAATAAATTCTTTTATTATAAAAATTCGTATATTTTTATCATTCAATTAACAATTAAACGATCTTTAATTTTGCATCGCTACTAACATTTCACAAATTGTTAATGTTAAAATAAGGAAGTTATATATAATATAATATATAATATCACATAAAGACAGCATTGACATGTATATAAAAAATTTACCTTATTATGGATGCGGTTACTAATCTTTATAATGTTGTAGTGTATATAATCTTCATAAATTTCCAAAGCGTGAAAATTTGCTTCATTAACATCAATTATGAATATATATATATATATATACAAAATAACTATTGAGAAATGCACTTGGCCTTACTTCACTTGCTCCTAGCTTGATACCAATCTTTTATTAAAACCCAACCATACAACCACTCGCCGAGTGTGTCCCAAAATTTCATTATACCATTAACCACATTATTGTAAATGACTAGGTGTAGCATGTCAACATGTTGGGACACAAAAGTAACATTCATAAAAAGAATTTTATGTTTTGGATGGTGAGTATCTTTCAGGATACAACTTGTTATAATATAAGAAGTGAAATACTTAAGAAATATTTTACAAAAGTTGAGTCTTAAAAAGATAAAATCATTGAATTTGACCATGCTACAAATAAGTCAAAGCTATGGACATCACAAGTTTATATCAATAATATCTTCATAAGAAAAAGAGGTGACTCGAAAGTGGCACAAGCTTTTATATGTATAACCCTAGTATGCAATTGTTAATTTCCTAACTTGCACAATATGTGAGTGCTTATCAACTTGAATTTAATGAATATAAGCCACTTCTCCCATCAACTTAGAAGCACAAATCTTTTAAAAGATATAGTAGATAGGATAAGATTGTTAGTACTAGTGATATCATACATAAAATAAGTATGTATCAAGAATATTTAGAGTCTGTCCACAAGGTTTTAAAAAAACTTGTGTTGCATGAGACATGTGTGACAACTATTGATATTCATGACTTAAGAGTTGAGTTTGCAAATTTACTTGAACATAATTCAAATTAATAAAAAATCTAGACTTTAACTCTACAGCAAGCACAGCAAAATATATAAAAATGTTTTATTAGTAAATACATAGTAATTCTACTATTTAGTTGTTGGTCAATGTGAATGATTAATTAAACATGGGGTTTGTACATTTTTACTTTCACATTAAATATGTATAGTTATTTATATAGTTATATTTGGCTTCCTTTCATCATTATAAAAATGTATGAGATTATATAAATAAATATTAAATATTATGTATGTTATATAAGAATAGTATGTGTGTGAGAGAGAGAGAAAGAGAGATTTTTAAATTTATGCATATATTTAAAAGTCTACATATATAAAAAAAACCACATATCATACATGTAAAATTACATAAGAGAGAGGTGCACACATGTATACACACACAATGTAGGCATATACATGAATATGCACACACACATGCAGTATTAATAGTTATATATATTTAGTTTTGTTACTAAGACGTTACTGTTACTATGCTTATCTAGGCATTCCATACATAATAAAATAAAATGAAAGAAATACCAAAACATTTTATAAATATGTAAATAAGTAAAAACTTTTAAATTACTTAAATAAGAATATAACATTCAATTAACAATTAAACTTCTTTAATGGTGCATTGTTATTTACATTTCACAAATTGTTAATGTTAAAATAAAACAAGAAAGTTATATATATGTATATATTATATAAACACAACATAATAAAGTTTACTTCATTACGAATGAAGTTATTAATCTTTATAATGTTGTACTGCATATGGTATTTAAGGATTTTTAAAGTCTAAAAATTTGCTTCATTAACATTAATAATGAATATATATATACCATATTAATATATATAGCTATTTGACATATAATGAACACACATGACATACATCATTTACTCTTGTTCTAAATTAATGTCAATCTTTTGTTAAATGTACACTACCTAGCTTCGATATTGCAACTCCTAAGTATTATAACAACGAAACTTAAAATTTTAAATAAGAATCCAAACTGTCTACATTATTCTTCCAATACACAATGTGTCTTATATGGCATATGTATATACCAAGATGTACATAATATGCTTAAAATGGTGGTGACCTTGATATTAAATTAATTTTGTATTAATTTTTTCATGTTGCTTTGGGTAAACTACATTAGCTTTAACGGCTTGCATATTAATATAGTCAATCCACACTACCACTTAACAAAAAATTTAAACACATTCTAATTACTATGGCCATGAGCAAGCTGCCGGCCACAACAAGCGCCGGATCATCCAACATGTAATTTTATATATTATGTTAGGTGTATATTTGCATTATCACTCATTTAAGTATTTAACATAATATTTATAAGAAAATGACTATTTAAATTCTTTTATTAATGTCATCCAATACTCCTAATATCAATGATTTGAAGTTCTCGACGAATCATGATATTTATTTATAAATAATCATAATTACTGTTTCAAAGTCTTGTTCACACAAGACACTTATCAATTTAATAAAGAATATTATTGTCAAATAAACACATGTACCCACAATATTTTAATTCCAAAGGACATATAATTAAATTTCTTTTTTTGAAACAGTTGGCAACTATGATTTACTGCTTTATTTATTTTAATTGTTTCTTTTTTTTTTTTGTAAGATCATTCACACTACTTATGTCATTTTCCATAGGGCATATCAAGAATATGTACAGCAAATAAATTTATTGAGTTTAACAGAAATGATTCAGTTGGAAATATGGCAAAATCAATATTAAAATGTCCTAACTTTCTTATAATATGATACCAAAAACATCATCTAACACTAACACACTAGTATTATATAAAACTAACGGTGAACACGTGTCCACAAGAAAATGCTACACATGCTAAGCCACCTGTCATCATGTGCCATGCAGCACAAAACTATTTCAGATATCACAAGTTGATAACCAATTCTAATATATTGGAGTAGTGTACAGTTCAATATGTCAGAGAGCACACAGCAGAGGAAAGAGGTAAAATTAGTGCGTGCGTGCGTGCGTGTGTAAGAGAGAGAGAGCAGTATGTGTCATTAAGTAACATATTATATCAGGAGATGGAAGGAACTGCTCGGGAGAAGGTGGATGAGGCTGGTCAGAAGAAAGAGGTGAATTTTTAATTTTTTTATTAATATCAATTTTATTATGTATTAATTTTATTTCTATGTTATTTAAAATTCAAAATTAGGAGGTTAAAGGGTCAGCTCAGGAGAAGATGGGCCAGGCTAAGGATTCTGCAAGCAATGCTTATCAGGCTACGAAAGAGAAGACTCAGCAGTCCAAAGAACAAACTGGTGGTTTTTTCCAGCAGGTACTTAAGTATATGTTATGTATATAAATTTAAATGTAAATATATTATTAAAGTTCAGTATTTAAAGTGACTTTTATGGATGAACCAGCAGAGGAATTTGTGTCAGGAACTCTCTCTCACTCACTCACACACGCACGCACGCACATGCATATGTGTATCTAACGCAGGTTCTTTTGGGGGGTGAACGTAGATGGGTGAAAAGATGAGGGAGAGTGCTGAGAAGACAAGGAGGCACTCGCTGGAGCCGAGGAGAGAGGGAAGGAGGGCATGCCTGGAGATGCTGAGAAGACAACGGAGACACTCCATGGAGCTGGGGAGAAAGTGAGAGAGAGCATGCCTGGGAATATTCCTGAGAATCCTAGCATCAACAACAGTGCTTGAAGAGGAAAGCGGTGTTTATTAAGTTTTATGCATTGTTTAAGTTTCAATTAAGATTTTATATTTTATTATATAAACCAATGTTTGCCTTGGTGGTAATAGATTACTTTTTAATCTTGAGTATTTCTTTTAGTTTTTTCACTATGTAAGGTAACTAAGGTATATCTTATAATTAGAATAAATTATTATTGATTTATAAGATTCGACAATGATGATGGCTGCTCCGGTTTAACTTGGAAAAGGTTAGGAAATTCAACATATCTTAGCTCTACTGTTGCAAACTTCATAGGACTGAGGAAAGTCAGCATTGTCGAAGCATTTCCCATTCCGTGCTGTATTGAGTTTGAAGCAAGTGCAACTAGCATCTTTTGTAATGTAGTAGGCGATGGATTCATGTAAAGCACTGTTCGGCAAAGTATGTCGTATGTGGAGTTCCACCATGTTGCAACATCTAAAATCAAATCCTTTGCTAGCTCGTCCAGTTGCTTGAACTCCACAATTCTTAAAAATTTCACCTTTATTTGCTGGGAGCTACGGGTATGAGTCGCAAACCCATGAATTCTCATGATGATTGTACTGACATCCCATGAATTTCCTAATTCTTTTGCTGTCAAAGACCTTAGGGTTTCCTCCAATTCAGTCTCACGTCCTCCCAACTGGCATTTGTAGCAAGGTTGATGACATATGCCATGCATTCGAGTATGTGCTGTCCAGAACGAAATTTGCGACTTGCACAAATAATGCTTGAGCCATGGTCCCATTATTCGACACATTGTTAGTAGTGATGCAAAACAGGGATTCATGAATCTCATAGTCATGCAATAGGGTTTCTAGGGTGTTGCAAAGGTTTCCCCGATGTGTGCACCCTTGATCTCCACAATGCCCAATAGAACTTCGTGCATCCTCCATTCGTTGCTGATCCAATGTGCTATCATCGCCAATATGGCACATGTATTCGGTGAAGTCCAAGCGTCACATGTAATACTGACTTTCCCAACTACTTCATTGATATCCCATGCAATCCTGCCCTTTGTCAAATGGTACATTTTGGTGATGTGCTCGATCATAGCATCAGCACCAATATAGCGTGAGTGGTTGATGGCTAGGTGCTCCTCAGCAACAAGGTGGAGGTCCGCAGGGGACAACTGGAGGTCTTGGGAGGAGGGCTGAATGTCCCGCGGAGGAGATGTGGAGGTCTCGTAGAGGAGGTGCGGATGTCCTGTAGAGGAGGTGTGGAGGTTCTGCAGAGGAGGTGTTGTGGAGGTCGTGTGGAGGAGGTGCAAGGGTCCCGTGGAGGAAGGCCGGAGGTCCATAGGGGGATGGCCAAAGGTCCGCGAGAGGACAACCATGGGCATTATGAGCCTTGGCTATGGCAGTGAAGGCTATATGTCATCATGAGGAAGGACGATATAGGTGGCCATCATAAGATTCTAGGAAGTAGGTGAATGATGGTGACATGGTTGACTGCCATCCATTGGACCACATGGCAAGTGTCAATTAGATTATAAGAGGAGATTGGCTTCAACACAAGGGGAGGGATCCACATAGGAATAGATATTTATATAGGGTTTCTAGCAGGCTCTTCCACAACAGCAAGCAACCTGGGTGCCCTTGGCTGCACCGATAGCCAGGGAGCACCCAACCCAATGTAGCATACATCTTAACAGAGCTAGATAGGCTCTTCCCCTTCATATGGGAGGTGGAAGTATTCTTCTTTCCTAAATAAATTCTAGTTCTCCTCCATAATATGCTACAAGGTGATCATTGGTTGGCTGTCGGCCATGGGAGCCCGCAGCAGCCACAACATTTTATCCGCCACTAGACCCAACAAACCCAATTCATCTAGCAACCAAAAGAGTGGACTACATCAGCAGCACTCCCTCTAGGTGCACAGCCACTGAGAGGCTCCATGCGAACCCCCCAAACGTCTAGAGGTGGCGTTGGTAATAGTGCTCTGGCGACTCCACATCTAGGGAACACAACAGTCCACCCGCAGACGAAACAATGAGCATGTCATGAAATGCCTTAGCTTCCACAAGACTAAAGGGCATATTGGCACTAATGAGGAGGGTGGTGATGGCACTTTTCAATGTGTCATAGTTGAGTTGTGTATGTGTCTAATAAGTTCAACCGTGTTAGAATTTTGGAGTGCTGGCACTAACAAGAAACTAATAGATATTCACTATTGTACCTTGTTGCTGGTTTCCAAAAAGCTGGCCATCCTACCCACCTCAATGGAATTCTTCTCTTGAAGGCCATGTACACAATGCAAATGTTGGGAAAGGCTTTTTGTGCTTCCGGTCTTATCAGGGGTCAACTTTTGGTTGCATATTGATGAACCTCCCCTAAATTTAGTAGCTTGGCAAATGCATATCTTCTTGCCGTTTACTTTTGTCTTCATGAAATACTGCCAAACCCAACTCTTCTTTGCTTTGGACATTGTTGATGACATTGCAACTGATCTTTTTGTGTCTAATGGGGAAATGCGGCTTTTAGTTGGTCATATTAAAGGCCAAGCCAAAAACTCTTCTCATTTTCTATGTTCCATTACTGACCTTGATTTGCTTGGCTATTCTTACTAGGACTATTGGATGAACAATTTGCTAAGGAATTTCCAGGGATGATGTTGTCACGACCCGATACAGGATGCAGGATACAGGATACAGAATTCGGCCTACAGGATACGGGATACAGGATATGCCTGCAGGATATTCCTACAGGATATGCCTATAGGATATTCCTACGGGATATGCCTACAAGATATTCCTACAAGATAAGGATTATCATTTTTGGCTAGTGACTAGATTAGGCTAGTGACCAAATTAGCTTGGAGTTGTGAGCATAAAAGCTCCGACCTAATTGTTGTACAATTAGTTACTATCAACACCAGTCATTCTACAATCATTCTTGTCTTGTTCCTTGCTCTTGCCTTGTTCTTGAGTCAAGCCTTCTTGTTCTTATCCTGCTCTTGGGTCGTGGCTTGACAGATGTTGTCATTCACCATGGATGTCTCCAAGAAGTGGCGTGTGCTGATTGGCTTGGAAAGGGTTAGGGTTAGATAATAAAAGTCAGGGCTGGCCATGGGGCCACAGGGTTGAGCCTTGGCTAGGCCTAGCCCTGGCCCGAAGGCATCAAGTCAGAGCCCTACATTGGTGAAGAAGTCAAATAATTTGTGAGAGAAGTTATTTTCGATCTTCCTTTGTCTTATTTCTTTTTAATCTTTCCTTCTTTCTTTTTATATAGTAATTATGGAGTAGCAACTTTTGAAATAACTAATCCACATCATGCATCAGAATGATCACTTGATTCAATGCTTATAAATTCAAGCTCAAGCTCCTCCTTTTCCTCCACAATCAAATCCCCATGTTTAGCCTCAACCTTTTTCAAGGTGTTCTAATTGCAGATGTTCACCATGTCATGACCCGATACAGAATACAGGATTCCGGATACAGGATATGGGTTGCAGGACTTTCCTACAGGATTCCGGATACAGGATATGGGTTGCAGGACTTTCCTACAGGATATTCCTACCAGGATTCCGGACACAGGATTTCCTACAGGATATGCCACAGGATATGCCTAGAGGATAAGGGACATGTGGACTCATCTTAGCCTCTGCATGCATGCAGTCACTTTTGCATGCATGCAACCACTTTTAGCACTCATGCCTAGATTAGCTCTTGGAGTTGTGAGCATAATTGCAATCAGTTACTATCAACACCAGTCTTACTACGATCAATTCTTGTCTTGTCTTGTTTTGTCTTGTCTTCCTCTGCTCTGTCCTGCTCTGTCCTGTCCTGCTTGGATCCTTCGTTCCTGCTTGTTCCTGGATCCTGTCCTCGCTTCCTGTCTTGCTCCCGGATCCTATCCTGTCTTCTCTCCGATCCGTCCTGTTCCGTCTTCCTAGTTCCTATTCCTTCCTGCTCTCTCCTGTTCCTGAGTCAAGCCTTCTGTCTTGGAATCCTGCTCTTCCTGGTTCCTGGATCGTGGCTTGACAGTTTGATAGTAACTGCTTCATAGTTCTCCGTTTTCCAGCTACCTTTTTCTTGATTCTTTTCCTTCATTTTCCTCCTTTTTCTTTCCTAGATCATGGCTGATTTTGAGCGCTTTCAACGCGAGCACCAAATGTTACTTCATGAGCTGGCCACTTTGCGCCAAGTGGTCACCGACCTGCAAGGTTCCACCAATGCGGCACATGCAGCTGCTGATGCATCCTCCAAGGCTGCTGCGCAGGCTCTCTCCCAGGCATCGGTGGTTCCCTCTTCATCAAACTTTTCTTCGGAGCCGAAGGTTAGCATGCCAGAGAAGTTCAGTGGCAATCGTGCCGATTTCCAAGGTTTCCTGAATCAGATCCGGCTCTTGATCCGTATGCAACCACGGCGCTACTCGACTGATGCTCAAAAGGTGGGTCTTTTGGCATCCTTACTAAGTGGATCTCCACGGGCTTGGGTTGCCCCTTGCTGGAGCGTGACGACCCATTGATGGAAGACTTTGAAGGTTTCGTGGCTGCCTTTGAAGCCTGTTTTGGAGATCCTGATAAGTACCGTTCTGCATGCACGAAGTTACGGAAGCTCACTCAAGGATCCCGACCAGCTTCCGTCTATGCATCCGAATTTCAGCAACTTTGCACGAACATTCCATGGGACGAGACTGCATTGATCGAACACTTCCGTTTTGGGTTGAGGGATGACGTGAAGGACCTTCTCCTTACGTTACCGGATGCCCAAACATTAGCGGAGATCATGCAACAAGCTGTTCGTTGCGACAACCGTTTGTTCGAGCGTCGTCAGGAAAGATCCCGTCAGCAGTTCCTGCAAACCAATCCTGCAGCTGTGGTACATGTTCCTGCACCACCTTCTGGAGTAGTTCCTATGGAGGTTGAGAAATCCAAGCGTGGCTCTCTTTCCGCTGCTGAGAAGCAACGTCGTCGCAGTGAGAACCCTGTGCTTGTATTGTGTGGAGCAGGACACAAGGTGGCAGATTGTCCTATTAAAGCCAGGAACTTCAAGACGCGTGAAGTTGAAGCTGAAGTTCAGTCGGAAAACTCCAATGTCCACTTCGTCTAGGAGCCGCGAAGTTGGACGTAGGTGCAGGCTCCATTGGTGCTGCTCATACCATCCATCACTTAAGTTTCCTGTACACATTCATCTTAATAATCGAGAGCTCATGGAGTTTGCCTTGTTAGACACTGGTGCAAATGCATGCTTCATGGATGACACGTTTGCAACTCAACATGGCATTTCGGTGGTGAAGTTGAAGCGTGCAGTTCCTGTAGAGGTGGCCGATGGGCGTCTGATTGCTTCTGGCGCAGTTACCCATGCTACCGAACCTCTCTCTGCAGTATGGCACATTCAACTGTTCAATTTCCTTCAACTTGATCAAGACTCGGTCGACTCCCATCATTTTGGGCATGCCATGGTTCGTTGTTGCAAATCCGCAGATCGACTGGAGGTCTAGGACGCTCACGTTTTCCTCTCCAACAGCAGGATCAATCCTGTACCTTCCTGCGTGCAGGATACATCCTTAGTATCTGAGGCAGTACAAGCTACAGGATTGACCGTGCCTGTTCCTGTACCAGTGTTGAAGACTCCTCCTCGACAGGATTCACCTCATGTCAGTTCCTCAGCACATCCGCAGGCTCTCTCCACTCCTGTAAGTTTGCGGTGTCCTGTACAGGGTTCTTCCAATCCTGTATCAGTGTCGAAGGTTCCTCCTCAACAGGATCCACCTCCTGTTGATTCGTCAGCACATTCGCAGGCTTCTTCCCACTCCTGCGCAACCACGGACTCCTGTACAGGATTCTTCCAATCCTGTACACTCATCAACACCCACACAGGTTTTTTCCAATCCTGCCTCTTTTGTTACCCTGCTTCTGTTCCACCCCCAAGATCCTTCCTCTTTTTCAGTCACAGCTCCCTCCTTCTCCGAGTTCTTACCACTACCATGCATGAACTCGCCACTGATCCTGCTCCTTTCCACCTTTTTGCCTTTCAAGTAACTCCTACGTCCTCTTCTACCTTTCCTGTATCCGACTCCCTTTTTTCAATCTCCTTCTCTACTCCTTCTCCTTCTCCTCCTTCTTCCCTACCATCCAAGTACCACGACTTTAAGGACGTTTTTGACAAGCACAAGGCTGCAGTTCTTCCTGTTCACAGGTCCTACGACTGTCCTATTGATCTTGCGGAAGGAAAGACTCCACCATTCGGACCGATTTATGCATTGTCACCCACAGAGTTGGAGGTTCTTCGTCAGTACATCGAGGACAACTTGGCATCCGGCTTCATTCGTCACTCAAAGTCCCCTGCAGGAGCGCCTATCTTCTTTGTCAAGAAGAAGGATGGGAGTTTACGTTTGGTTGTGGACTACAGGGGTTTGAATCAAGTCACCATTCGGAATCGGTACCCGTTGCCATTGATCCCGGAACTTCTCGATCGGCTGCGAGGAGCAAAGGTGTTCACGAAGATCGACTTACGAGGGGCCTACAACCTTGTACGGATTCGTCCCGGCGATGAGTGGAAGACTGCCTTTCGTACAAGGTATGGACATTTTGAGTACACGGTAATGCCTTTCGGCCTTACCAATGCCCCAGCCGTGTTCCAACACATGGTGAACGACATCGTGACTTCTTGGACCAGTTTGTGGTGATCTACCTCGACGACATTTTGATTTTCTCCAAGGACCAGGCGGCACATGACAAGCATGTACGACTAGTTCTAGAGCGGCTTCGCGAGCATGGCCTGTATGCGAAGTTGGAGAAGTGTTTTTTCGATAGGGATTCGGTGGAGTTCTTGGGCTACATCGTCTCTCCTGCTGGCGTTTCCATGGACATGCACAAGGTGAAGACCATCGTGGAGTGGGAGAGGCCCAAGTCGGTACGAGATGTACAATGTTTCCTTGGCTTTGCAAACTTCTACAGGCGGTTCATACAGGACTTCTCCAAGCGTGTACTTCCACTCAGAACTCACCAAGCGCACAGGTTTTCTCTTGGTCCGACAAGGCGGAACACGCGTTCACAACACTCAAGGACCTTCACGACAGCTCCGATTTTAGCACATCCTGACCCTTCTCATCCTTTCTTCATTGAAGCAGATGCCTCGGATTTTGCAGTAGGATCCGTCCTATCGCAAGTTGGAGAGGACAAGTTGCTTCATCCTGTAGCTTTTCACTCTCGTAAGTTCCTGTCGGCGGAGATCAATTACGAGATTCATGACAAGGAACTCAAGGCCATTGTGGATTCGTTTGAGGAGTGGCGGCATTTCCTGGAAGGTGCTGCACATCCTGTACAAGTTCTTACGGATCACAAGAACCTGGAGTACTTTCAAACGGCTCGAGTTCTCAGTCGGCGACAGGCTAGGTGGGCGGAGTTCCTATCACGTTTTGACTTCGTCATCGTCTACAGGCCCGGTTTTCGGAATGGCAAGGCGGACGCATTGTCTAGGCGCTCTTACCTTGCACCAAGCCCGGGCGATCCTGCATTTGACTGTCAAAGGCAAGTGTTGTTGGGTCCTGATCGATTCCGGCTTGCGGCACTGCAGGTTCATCAGGCTCCAGCAAATTCAACACTCCTACAGGACGTCCGTTCGCAGTTGGCTACAGACGACTTGGCAAAGAATGTGTTCTCACACATTCATCCTGACGTTGCAAGTTCCTCTTCCTCCAGTTCCCGTCCAGACTACAACCTGTTCACCATACAGGATGGACTCCTGTACCGGGAAGGTCTCCTGTACGTTCCTGTTGGTATTTCCAGGACTCGTGTGGTACAGGATTGTCATGATACCCCGGCTACAGGACATTTTGGTGTGGCCAAGACAGTGGAGTTGGTGACTCGCAACTATTGGTGGCCTGGGTTGCGAGGTTTTGTGGAGAGGTTTGTACGGAGTTGTGACACTTGTAGCAGGTCGAAGATGCCTCATCATGCACCCTCTGGTCTTCTTCGTCCTCTTCCTTCTGCTCCTTGGAGATCCATTTCTATGGATTTCCTCACAGATCTTCCTCCTTCTCGTGGATTCGATGCAGTTCTTGTGGTGGTTGACCGTTTCACCAAGCAGGCTCATTTCCTACCTGCAACAAGACAGCTACAGGTCAGACAACTGCCGAGTTGGTGATCCGTGAGGTGTTCCGACATCATGGTCTTCCTGAGAGCATTGTTTCCGATCGAGGTCCACAATTCATGTCCAAGTTTTGGCGAGAGCTTCTTCGGAGTCTACAGGTTAAAGCGGATCTTTCTTCGGATATCACCCAAACCGATGGCAGTCCGAACGCACAATTCAGACCTTGGAACATATCTTCGTTGCTTCATCAGTTACCAGCAGGACAACTGGTTGGACCTTCTTCCAATGGCGGAGTTTGCCTATAACAACTCCGTTCACGCATCTACAGACAGACACCTTTCTTTGCTCTTTAAAATATTTATTTATTATGAAGTAAAAATTTCTAAATTTTATTCAATCAAGAGAATAAATAAAAGTTTATGATTATATTAAACTTTCTTAGTTATAATTGTCTTTATCAATTGTGAAAACTTTAAATTTATAAACAACATATAACAACTCCGTTCATACATCTACAGGCCAAACACCTTTCTTCGCTCTTACATGCCACCATCCACGTTTTGACTTTGCTCCTCCCGCTTCTCCTTCTTCCGCTCCTGCAGTACAGGATCGTCTTCAGCATCTTCGGCAGATACAGGATGATCTCCAGGTTCATCTTCAGCAGGCACATGAACGATACAAGCATCATGCTGATGCTCACCGTCAGCCGGCACCTGCATACAAGATTGGTGATCTCGTGTGGCTTCTTCGTTGACACATTTGCACCAACAGGCCTTCTTCTAAGTTGGATTTTCAACGATTGGGCCCTTACAGGATCGTGGCAGAGGTAAATCCTGTAACTTTCCGACTCGAGTTACCATCCACGGTGAAATTCATCCTGTGTTTCACACCTCCTTGTTGGAGCCGTATCATCCTTCTTTTTTCCCAGTCGTGTTTCTTCTCCTCCCCTCCTGTGGTCGTTGACACTGAACCTGAGTACGAAGTTGCAGCCATCCTTGATTCTCGTCTTCATCGCCACCAACTCCAATACTTGATGGATTGGAAAGGGTATTTGCCTACTGATCGCACTTGGGAACCTGCATCCAACTTACTCCATGCTTCTTCCAAGGTTGCTGCCTTCCATCGGCATTATCCTGCTAAACCAGGTCCAAGACTCGTGGAACTCGTCTTTAGGGAGGAGGTGTTGTCACGACCCGATACAGAATACAGGATTCTGGATACAGGATATGGGTTGCAGGACTTTCCTATAGGATATTCCTACCAGAATTCCGGACACAGGATATTCCTACAGGATATGCCACAGGATATGCCTAGAGGATAAGGGACATGTGGACTCATCTTAGCCTCTGCATGCATGCAGTCACTTTTGCATGCATGCAACCACTTTTAGCACTCATGCCTAGATTAGCTCTTGGAGTTGTGAGCATAAAAGCTCCGACCTAATTGTTGTACAATCAGTTACTATAACACCAGTCTTACTACGATCATTCTTGTTCTTGTTTTGTTCATGTCTTGTTCCTTGCCTCCTGCTCTTGTCTTGCTTCTGGATCCTGTCTTGTTCCTATCCTGTTCCTGGATCCTGTCCTGCACTTTCCTGTCTTGCTCCCGGATCCTATCCTGATCCTGTCCTGCTCCTGGATCCATCCTGTTCCTGTCTTATTCTTAGTCCTGTCCTGCTTTCGGTCCTGTTCCTGAGTCAAGCCTTCCCGCTCTCGGAATCCTACTCACTTCCTGGTTCCTGGATCGTGGCTTGACAACACATACCCTCGTGACAGAGCTAAGGCATTGTCACTTGCCCCTTGAGAAATCATCTTCATCCGAGAATACAACCCCTTTAGGACGACAAGGATACCATGAACCAAGACTAACCCCTAAGGGTTTGAGTGGCCAAGTTAGTACTTAGTGAGAACATGAGTGTGCGCCGTGGGCGGACACGAGTGTTTTATTAAGTAAACTCTCTGAGGCTAGGTTTGGATAACCCTAAGTACACGACCTTGAGAGTGCCTCACAGAAGGCTTGCTAATGTGCTTAGGTTGTTCAACCCTTAAATCCCAAAGAGAACACCCCTAGCCAAGTGTGTTAAAAGCACACCTAGTTACGAGACCTAACTTCCCTTGAGCTGATGCCCAAGGCTTAGCACCTTAGTGTGAGTACAAGCATACATGTTTGCTAGAATATCCAACCCCTTGGCGACCAAACCATGACATAACCCCAAAGGGCGTGCCTTGAGCATTGTACCGTGTGTTGTTTAGCCTAGTGTCACTCTTCATGTGACACTGTCTCCCACGATGTGGGCTATCATGCCATAACTGTCAAGCCACGATCCAAGAGCAAAGAGGTTTGACTCAAGAGCAGGACAAGAACTAGGAACAAGACGAGAACAGGAGGTAAGGAGCAAGACAAGAATGATCGTAGAATGACTGGTGTTGATAGTAACTGATTGTACAAAATTAGGTCGGAGCTTTTATGCTCACAACTCCAAGAGCTAATCTAGTCATGAGCTAAAAATAATGTCCCTTATCCTGTAGGTATATCATGTAAGCATTCATGTAGATATATTCTGTAGGCATATCCTGTATCCCGTATCCTGTATCTTATATCCTGTATCGGGTCGTGACAGCACCTCCTCCTTAAGGACAAGTTCCAGGAGTCTTGGGACCTGGTTTAGCAAGATAACGTCGATGGAAGGCAACAACCTTGGAAGAAGTATGGAGTAAATTGGATACAGGTTCCCAAGTGCGATCGATAGGCAAATAACCTTTCCAATCCACCAAGTATTGGAGTTGGTGGCGATGAAGACGAGAATCAAGGATGGCTGCAACTTCGTACTCAGGTTCAGTGTCAACGACCACAGGAGGGGAGGAGAAGAAACACGACCGGGAAGAGAAGAAGGATGATACGGCTCCAACAAAGAGGTGTGAAACACAGGATGAAGTTTCACCGTGGATGGTAACTCGAGTCGGAAAGCTACAGGATTTACCTCCGCCACGATCCTGTAAGGGCCCAATCGTTAAAAATCCAACTTAGAAGAAGGCCTGTTGGTGCGAATGTGTCAACGAAGAAGCCACACGAGATCACCAATCTTGTACATAGGTGCCAGCTGACGAAGAGCATCAGCATGACACTTGTACCGTTCCTGTGCTTGCTGAAGATGAGCTCGGAGATCATCCTGTACCTGACGAAGATGCTGGAGACGATCCTGTACTGTAGGAGCGGAAGAAGGAGAAGCATGAGGAGCAAAGTCAAAACGTGGATGGTAGCATGTAAGAGCGAAGAAAGGTGTTTGGCCTGTAGATGCGTGAACGGAGTTGTTATATGCAAACTCTGTCATAGGAAGAAGGTCCAACCAGTTGTCCTCTTGGTAACTGATGAAGCAGCGAAGATACTGCTCCAAGGTCTGAATCGTGCGTTCTGACTACCCATCAGTTTGCGAATGATATCCTGAAGAAAGATTCGCTTTAACTTGTAAAACTCTAGAGAAGCTCTCGTCAAAATATGGACATGAATTGTGGGTTTTAATCAAAAACAATGCTCTCAAGAAGACCATGATGTCGGAACACTTTCTGGATCACCAACTCAGCAGTTGTCTGGCCTGTAGCCGTCTTGTTACATGGTAGGAAATGAGCTTGTTTGATGAAACAATCAACCACCACAAGAACTACATCAAATCCACAAGGAGGAAGATCTATGAGAAAATCTATAGAAATGGATCTCTAAGGAGCAAAGGGAACATGAAGAGGATGAAGAAGACTAGAGGGCGTGTGACAAGGCATCTTCGACCTGTTGTAGGTCACAACTCCATACAAACTTTTCCACAAAACCTCGCAACCCAGGCCACCAAAAGTTGCGAGTCACCAACTCAACTGTCTTGGCCACACCAAAATGTCCTGTAGCCGGGGTATCATGACAATTATGTACCACATGAGTCATGTAAACACCAACAAGAATGTACAGGAGACCTTCCCAGTACAAAAGTCCGTCCTGTATAGCAAACAACTTGTAGTCTGTACGGGAACTGGAGGAAGAGGAGCTTGCAATGTTAGGACTAATGTGTGAAAACACATTCTTTGCCAAGTCGTTTGTAGCCAATTGCAAACGGATGTTCTGTAGAAGTGTTGAATTTGCTGGAGCTTGATGAACCTGTAGTGCCGCAAGCCGAAATCAATCAGGACCCAACAACACTTACTTTTGACAGTCATATGCAGGATCGCCCGGGGTCGGTGCAAGGTAAGAGCGCCTAGACAATGCATCCACTTGGCCATTCCGAAAACAAGGCCTGTAGACGATGACAAGATTAAAACGTGATAGGAATTCCGCCCACCTAGCCTGTCGCCGACTGAGAACTCGAGCCGTTTGAAAAAACTCCAGGTTCTTGTGATCCGTAAGAACTTGTACAGGATGTACAGCACCTTCTTGGAAGTGCCGCCACTCCTCGAACGAATCCACAATGACCTTGATCATAATTGATATTCGCCAAAAGGAACTTACGAGAATGAAAAGCTACATGATGGAGTAACTTGTCTTCTCCAACTTGTGATAGGATAGAATCTACTGCAAAGTCCGAAGCATCTGCTTCAACAAAGAAGGGACGAGAAGAATCAGGATGTGCTAAATTGAAGCTGTCGTGAAGGCGTCCTTGAGTGTTGTGAATGCATGTTCTACCTTATCGGACCAAGAGAAATCCCCTGTGCGCTTGGTGAATTCTATGAGTGGAAGTACATGCTTGGAGAAGTCTTGTATGAATCGCCTGTAGAAGTTGCAAAGCTAAGGAAACATTGTACATCTTATACAAACTTGGGCCTCTCCCACTCCACGATAGTCTTCACCTTGTGCATGTCCATGGAAATGCCAGCAGCCCAAGAACTCCACAGTATCCCTATCGAAAAACACTTCTCCAACTTCGCATATAGGCCAAGCTCGCGAGCTTCTGTAGAATTAGTCGTACATGCTTGTCATGTGCCGCCTGGTCCTTGGAGAAAATTAAAATGTCATCGAGGTAGATCACCACAAACTGGTCCAAGAAGTCGCGAAAGATGTCGTTCACCATGTGTTGAAAACACGGCTGGGGCATTTGTAAGTATGAAAGGCATCACCGTGTACTCGAAATGTCCATACCTTATACGAAAGGCAGTCTTTCACTCATCGCCTGGACGAATCCGTACAAGATTGTAGGCCCCTTGTAAGTCGATCTTCATGAAACCTTTGCTCCTCGTAGCCGATCGAGAAGTTCCGGGATCAATGGCAATGGGTACCGGTTCCGAATGGTGACTTGATTCAAACCCCTGTAATCCACAACCAAACGCAAACTCCCATCTTTCTTCTTGACAAAGAAGATAGGTGCTCCTGCAGGAGACTTTGAGTGATGAATGAAGCCAGATGCCAAATTGTCCTCGATGTACTGGCGAAGAACCTCCAATTCTGTAGGTGACATGGCATAAATTGGTCCAAATGGTGGAGTTTTCCCATTAATAGGATATTCTAATCACCTTGTGTCCTGCTTCACCACAATACAAGCATAAGTTCTCATCGCGACGACGTTACTTCTCAACAATTGAAAGTGGGCCAGGCTTGTATTTATCAACCTCCATAGGAAATACTCTAGAAGGTGTCGTAGGAATATGTGCTACAGCTACAAGATTGGCTTGCAGGAACTGATGACGGGATTTTTCCTGACGACGCTCGAATAAATGGTTGTCGCAGTGAATGGCCTGTTGCATGATCTTCGTTAAGGTTTGGGCATCCGATAAACGTAAGGAGAAGGTCCTTCACGTCATTCCTCAACCCAAACAGAAGTGTTCGATCAATGCAGTCTTGTCCCATGGAATGTTCGTGCAAAGTTGCTGAAATTCGGATGCATAGATGGAAGTTGGTCGGAATCCTTGTGTGAGCTTCTATAACTTCGTGCATGCGGAACGGTACTTATCGAGATCTCCAAAGCAGGCTTCAAAGGCAGTCACGAATCCTTTAAAGTCTTCCATCAATGGGTCGTCACGCTCCAGCAAAGGGGCAACCCAAGCCCGTGGGGATTCAATTAGTAAGGATGCCAAAAGGCCAATCTTTTATGCATTAGTCGAGTAGCGGCGTGGTTGCATGCGGATCAAAAGCCTGATCTGATTCAGGAAACCTTGGAAATTGCGCGATTGCCACTGAACTTCTCTGACATGCTGATCTTTGGCTTTGAAGAAGAGTTTGATGGAGAGGAAACCACGGATGCTTGAGAGAGAGCCTACGTAGCAACCTTGGAGGATGCAGCAAGAGCTGCATGCGCCGCGTTGGTGGAACTTTGCAGATCTGTGACCACTTGGCACAAAGTGGCTAGCTCATGAAGTAACATTTGGTGCTCGAGTTGAAATTACTCAAAATCTGCCATGATCCGTGAAAGAAAAAGGAGGAAAACAAGGGGGAAAAGCTAAGGAGAAAAAAAAAGTAACTGGAAATCGGCAAGCTATAAAATCAGTTACTATCAAACTGTCAAGCCACGATTCAAGAGCAAGGAGACTTGACTCAAGAGCAGAACAAGAACTAGAAACAAGACAAGAACAGGAGGCAAAGAGCAAGACAAGAACAAGACAAGAATAATCGTAAAATGACTGGTGTTGATAGTAACTGATTGTACAACAATTAGGTCGGAGCTTTTATGCTCACAACTCCAAGAGCTAATCTAGTCATGAGCTAAAAATAATGTTCCTTATCCTGTAGGTATATCCTGTAGCATATCCTGTAGGCATATCTTGTATCCCGTATCCTGTATCCTGTATCGGGTCATGACAATAGCCCTTAGATTCAAAAGTTACATTTAGTGCCACGAACATGGCTCCCAAATGCCAACTCTAGAACCTTCTTTGTGAACCCTTGGGACTCAATAAGGAAAACATGTCAACCAAGATCCCACGCCCACAGTTGGACAAGGACACAAATGTGCCTTGCTTAGTTGTGAGTGCTACTCTTAACTTGATGTGGAGGAGGAGGTTGGAGACAAGCCTTAACCTTTAACCCTTGGAACATGCATTCCAACAAGACGTCCTAGGCTTGGATTCACCAACATTAAGAGAAGGTTACCCCAAAGGTGGGACGTTACCCTTAATGTCTGGAATTGAGCGGCACAACAGAAGGTTGTGCCTTGATGACACAGCTAAAGCTTGCATCGGCAAAGAATAACAAGCTTTGTCATGAACCAGAACTCTCTACATATATTATACCTTATTTATGTAACGCCCACCCCCGTTTCTATTTGAGTAAATGGGCTGGCACAGAATGCCAACCTTAATGAAAATTGAGAAGAAACATAACCTTAACCCTAAACCTAACCCCAGGGGGGGGTATTGCATGGTCAACCCTAAGGGTGTTTGAGAAAACCTAACTGGGAATGTCAAACTGAGGAGAGTTTCTAAATGGAAGTGCTAGCTTCGCCCAAAGTTCTTGTAAATATCTAATGACACCGGCCGGACCATCACTAGATACACAAGTGCACTAAGCGGGCATGTTTTTTCTACACCTAGGGCTTATCACATAATCCAGTAGTAACAACAGTCAACCTTCAAAGTAAAGGGTCAAGTCATAATAAAAACTATGACACACTCCTTGCCTTTAAAAATGTCAACATTCTCGTTAATGTCCAACTCATATCACTCTCTGCGGAGTTAGCCAAAAATTCACATAATTTTCATTACCCCCCTTGCATTCTGCAAAGCAAGTACTTAAGAATCGTTGTTCACTAAGTCATAAACTTAGATGTCGGAGGCATCACCTGCAACATGAAGTAACCTGAAGACCTTTTGCACATCTGCAAAGTCTATCATCCGACGTAGACAACATAATGGTTAATTTCTTTACTTAACTAGAACTTATATTAGAAGCTTCTAGTTAATGTTAAATGCCGGCCCCTAGGTTAATAAGAAATAAAGCCTTGCCTTATTCCTTAACTTTTTTAAAACACACTTGACGACCCTATCGTCAAGCGCACAATAAGCAATTTGAGTCTCATCTCAAATGCTTAACCCAACTGGCCTTCACATTTCTTTGATTTTCCAATGGTTCCAAATCTCCACATATATAGTATTATAGCCTCACATTTCTGCATCCCTCGGTGTTTCTAATTACCCTTTGCATAAGGGTCTACTACTATACCTATCCCTCGTTAATATATAGCTACGTCAGACTAGGTATGAGACTTTTATTGGAATCAAGTTTTTTTCCGATACAAGAGTACTATTTTTGAAACTCTGTTCTTTATAGACATGTCAATTTGGCCAGAGGTGATCCTAGAGGCACATGGTTGTACACATATAACAACAAGGTCATCCTAACATGAAATTAGCTTATTTATTTGGTGTGTCATTAATATAATTCACTCCCGATGGGAATCAAATTTAAGTCAAATCTACGACCAAGTGTTATAGCAGTACCATTCATCTTTCACAACCAACTTTTGTACTCTTTCATAACACCGACCAGTTCAAGGAGCAAATAAGCTAACATACCTTTCTTTATCAAACTAATGTGGAAACCAGGAAACTAGTGCCTCAACCAACAATCTTTAGATATTATGTGTCTCAATTGACCCATTTTTATTGTACTCATTCTCTAAAGAGCACAACCACTAGGTTTCATTCAATAATTTCTAATTCCTTATCTAACTGAGTTCAAAATACCGAATTTCAAACTTAGTTCTCATGATAAGAATCTCTCCGAACTTGTAATACTACACGCCTCATTAACATTATATCCATTTTCATTCTCAAACTGATTATGTAAATGTTCTCCTAAAATTATGAACTATAACCTCTCCACTAATTCTAGCAATTAGTGTTTTGATAAGCACCTTTAAAGTAATTCTTAATTCATAAACAGTTTCATTTCGATATTGATACTCCCGAACTAATAATGATTATTCAATGTTGAAATCTTAAGTTTTCCTACTAGTTGTTACTGTAGCGGATATGACTTTATAATCGTATTAATTTATCGAAATGCAAGAACTGTAATATGGACTTTGGACTTAGTTGATATGAACCAAACTGCAGCTTGATATGAAAAATATAATGCTACTTCAATATTTTGAGATGCTGTCTTGGGACTAAGAGGAATTATGAATCATCGTTTGGTTCATATAACTAATTTAATAAGATATCAATCTCCCCATTAATATTATCATGACACTTATGTCATACTAACTTTATATTTCATAATTCAGTTAAACTCCCCAAAACAAGTAAGATATCTAGTTTAGTACATTGAATTAAGATATGTCTCTCATTCTAGACACCTAAGCAATCCCACAAAGTTCTACATTGCTTCCTCAAGTAATGTTTTAAGAAACTCTTTCTCATTTCTCAACTAACTTGAGAAAATGTTTCAAATTTTAACACTATGGTACTGCCTTATCAAAGTGTCAAATTCAGATTCGCTTGAGTCTTTATATTTCATAATTATGGCCACTCATGTGATCATATCCAAGTCCCAATATTGAGTGCTTCAATCTTAATATTCAAGAGATATCATATCATAAATGTGAAGGCCAGTTGGGTTAAGTATTTGAAATGAGTTTCAAATTGCGCTTGATGATAGTGTGTTTAAAAAAGTTAAGGAATAAGGCAAGGCTTTATTTCTTATTAACCTAGGGGCCAGCATTTAACATTAACTAGAAGCCTCTAATATAAGTTCTAGTAAGTAAAGAAATTAACCATTATATTGTTTGTGTTGGGTGACAGACTTTACAAACGTGCAAAAGGTCTCCATATGACTTCATGCCATAGGTGGTGCCTTTGGCAGCTGAGTTTACGACTCAGTGAACAATAGTTCTGAAGTACTTGGCTTCGCATAATGCAACAGGGGTAATGAAAATTATATGAATTTTAGGCTAACTCCGCATAAAGTGATATGTTAGTTTTGGTTAATTTTTTCTAACATTATCTAATTTTAGAGTTGGATGTCAATGAGGACGTTGACATTTTCAAAGGTAGAAAGTGTATCATAGTTTTTACTATGACTGCTCTTTACTTTGAATGTTGACTGTTGTTATTTACCGGACTATGTTGATAAGCCCTAAGTGTAAAAGAAACAGGCCTGTTTAGTGCACTTGTGTATTTAGTGATGGTCCTGCTGGGTGTCATTAGGTATTTACAAGAATTCTAGGCAAAGCTAACACTTCCATCTAGAAAACTCTTACTTCGTTTTTCGTGTCTCGATTGGATTAATAGTTAGTTTTGGTGAGTTTGGCATGGGTAGAAACACCCTCTAATTCTAGGGTTACCCTAACCCCACGCCCTAAACCCCTTGGGTTAGAGTTTAGGGGTCGATGGGTCGTTAATTAAACTCACCAAATATATTCTCATTGGGAATGAGATTCCGCTTACATAAATAGGAAAACGGGGGAGGGGGGAGGGGACTGAGCTTGTTACTCTTCTACTAGTGCAAGCTCTAGCTTGTGTCGTCAAGGCACAACCCTTTATTATGTTGCCCACAGCTAAGTAAGACACATTTGTGTCTTTATTCAACTGTGGACGTGGGACCTTGGTTGACAGGTTTTCCTTACCAAGTTCTTGAGGGTTCACAAAGGGGTTCTAGAGTTGGCATTTGGCAACCACATTCGTGGCATCTAGAATAATTCTTGAATCTAAGGGGCTATGGCATGATAGTTCACATCGTGGGAGACACTGTCACATGAAGATGTAACACTATGTTAGACGACACACAATACAATGCTCGAGGCATGCCCTTTGAGATTGTGTTAAGGGTTTGTCGCCAAGGGGTTGGATACTCTAACAAACATGCATGCTTGTATTCGCACCAGGGTGCTAAGCCTTGGGCATCTTGTTACTAGGTGTGCTTTTGGCACACTTGGCTAACGGGTTTTCTCCTTGGGATCTCTTGGGTTGAACAACCTAAGTTCATTAGCATAAGCCCTTATGTGAGGCACTCGCAAGGTCGTGTACTTAAGGTTATCCAAATCTAGCCTTAGGAAGTTTACTTCGTAAAACACTTGTGTCCGCCTACGGCGCACACTCGTGTCCTTGTTAAGCACTAACCCTAGGTCTAAGGTACGACTTGGCCACTCAAATCCTTAAGGGTTAGTCATGGTTTAGGGTACCTCTTGTCCCTAAAGGGGTTGTACTTCCGAATAAGGGTGATTCCTCAAAGGGTGCCTTAACTCTGTCATGGGGGTTTGTGTGAGACATGTCTCCTTAATGAAGTTAAGACATAAGCTTGTCTAGGTCTGTTAGGACAGGATCTACTCGGGTTATCCTTTAGGGTTCGAGGGATAGCCATTCTAAGGAACTTATGAGTCACCTACCTAATTAGGCATTTGAGTTAGACTTTTGAGATTATCTTGGAAGACTTAGCGTTGCTCACACAGGATTTTAACGTTGGATGGCCACTTGGCAGTCCATATTGGCCTCAAGTCAAAACTTTGACTTGTACCTTAATATTCTTTATTGAACTTTTATATCAATTAACTTTTTAAAAAACTACTATTTTATTGAACTTTTATATTATCTTTTTTTTTCTTATTTTTATTTTTGAGATTACCATTTATTTATTAGTGTCATTATGCTTTTTTTTTTATAACAATGCATCGAATATTCAACATCCATTATTAAATATGTAAATCCACTAAAAAAATCATATTATTATTAAAATAAAATGATTTGTAAAAGGTGTTGAACGCTCTTTGAGATTTATTTTGACATCTTTATTAATTTATCGATCTATTTTATTATTCATGTGAATTTAATGAGATTTAAAAACTTCACAAATATTTTTGTTTACATATGGATAGTTGTAAAAACTAAACAAGAATAGGTATTAAAAATTATGCAAAACACATTTTTGAGTTCATAATAGTGAGTTTTACGATGGTTGTTCATATTTATAATTGTTGCAAATAGATTTTTTTAATGAAGAAAACAAACATATTTATAAAGTTTGTCCTTGGTACTCATTTGATTAATATAAAAAATAAATTGTTAATATTAGAGTTTTCAGGAGTGAGAGTGGACAGGGAAGTATCGGATAGCATATTATAGATAAAAAATTAAATATAAAAATATCCACAAAAAGTAGTTATTGTTTTATTAATTTATTTAACTTTATGTTGAATAACCTTATTAATTTTATTTAATTACCCTTAAAGTAGAAATGATTTATTTTGATACAAATTAGTATTATACATGAATTATAATTTTTAATCTTGCTTTCACTAATTTTTTTTTTATAAAAGATACTTTATTATACACTTTAATATTGAATGAAATGTTACTCAATAAAGAATAACTATCTTTAAGAAAAATATATACAAAATATAAGATAACTACACTTTAATTTGATAATGCTTAAAGAAACACATACATACATAAAATAATATATAAATTTCTTCTTTAACAATATATTTGGACATAATACAGCTTGCCCAACAGATTCAAACTAATATTAAGTTTATATGTCATATGCATTTATACATTACCTCTGTATTATAATTTGTATACAAACATTTTAAATGAATGTGTCAGTATATAACGCATTACATTCATATATATACATTAAACACCTTAGAAATATATACAAATATTAACATGGGTATTTTTGGGAGTAGTGATACATAAAAGAATATAATAATTTTAAAGAAAAACCGACTATGTCACAAGGAGCCGAGTTCAATCAAGTTAATACATTCATTAAATAACGTTTATACTATTGATTACTTGATTTGACTGTGATAACCATAGATAACACACCTCTTCATTAACTTATAGCGACATATAATAAAATAATTTTTATATTAAATATAAATGAAAAAGAAAATGGGTACTGCATTCCATATAAAAATTTATTTTAACATTAAATATAATTTAAAAGTTAAAACTATTTCGTACACTCACCTACTTATATATCTATGTGTCAGTGCTGTATGTACACACGCACGCGCGTATAGACACGCACACGTTGATACACATAATAGTCACAGTAACAATTTGAAAGAATGAGAATTGAACACGTCAAATAGAGGCGAGCTGGCGAATATTGATTGGAGACACGTCTTCTGGGCCTCCATCAAACAGCCTTCTACCAAGCACCACATTAGCGGCATCCGTTGGATGGTACGGATCCCAGAACACATACTTTGTACGGTCTGGGCAATACTTAACCAGCCCCAGAGGCAGGCAAGGCACCTGCCCATTAAATGGCCCTGCTCCACAGCATCCCCTGTTTGCATATTCAAAACCTGCATTTAACCCATTCGTTAAACACATATAATACACAAAGACACACACGCACACATACACATACACATATCAATACACGGTGTGTGTGGGCGTTCACATATTTCAGAATGGCTTATGTACAGTATACACAGATACGATATATGTGAGAGAAAGACAACATATGTATTTATCTGTACGTATAGATTGACACCTGCATATGTTGTGTGTGTGTGGTGTGAGAGAGAGAGAAGAGAGAGAGAGAGAACCATAGGTGGATGGATGATCAACAATGTCTTTGACGATGTTGTAGACATCTCCATAAAGAAAGTATGCTCCAGGGAGTTCAGAGTTGAGCTGAGCGAGCATCACCTTGAGGGCCGAGTTGAAATCGCTCACAATCGCATTCATGACTCCACACATCCGCCTGTTGAGTTGTTTAGGAACAAGCTCGAAGGTATGCATCCAAGTGGACCAACATTCGCTATTATCATCTTCCTTGCACCCAGTGCATATATCTCCTACAATAAAGACATTACTTGTATATATACGCACACACAGTTTAGTTAATATCTTGTTTTCTAAGAGTTGTATCAGCTACATATGTATTATGCAAAGAGAGATCTACATAATTAGACCCAGTGTTTAACGTAAAAATATTAAAATTAATATTAATGTTCCACAATACAAACTTACCTTGAGTTGTGTGGAGAAGATGGAAAGAAAGTATCTCTGAAAGCAGCAGGGGACACCTTATTGTGACTTTGTGTATAAGGAAGGAAATAGTTGTTGATGTAGTCATTACTCCCCATAATCACAGCAATTAGAGACTTCGATATAAGTTGTGAAGTAGCCCCAGTCCCCAACATAGAACTTATCTGGTTGATCGTGTTTTGAAACCATGTATCTGCTTTGAGAATGGTATCCTGGCCACCTATATAAATAAACATTTACAGTAATTGGTAATCTTTGATAAATTTATATCAAAAACCAGCAGAAAAATTAACGTTTTTAAAAACAATATAACAAATATATAATTAAACTTACGTAGTTTCCACCAGTTTTTCTTCCTCGATTCCAGCTGCACCAGATGCATAACTCACGCCTTGAAGGATGTTGGTCCCTCTGGTATTCGGATCGAGGTAAGGTGGTATCAGAGGGAGCCACCCAAGGATCCTACTCATAGAGATGTGTCACACACACGGACACACGCACACACGTGCACACACACATATATAGAGAGAGAGCTCACCAACAACGTCTACAACTGTTCTTCCGTTGGAAAATCTACCAGTGGGACCCAATGGGAAATCAATACCATTTGGTGCAGTATTACCTCTTGCAACCGAGGGTATGTAATTATTGTTCCCACATCAACGAGCGAGTCCCCGAAAATGAAGGCAGCCGGAACAAGAGGCTGCTTATGTTGCTGTGCAGAGATTTGATAGATAAACAATACTAGTACACAGAACAGAGTTCCATACATTTTATGATACTGTACTGAAAGGAAATGTGTATATAATGCTACACACACATATGTGTATGGATCTGTGTATATATTATGGTGGGTATTATTGTTCATGGCCTAAAAAAAGTACATATTCTAGAGCTTCATACGTTCCCTGCCTGATTCACGCGCTCGTCAATAAATTCGGTGCCAAAATCAACCAAGCTTGTCGTAACATCAATGTCGATCGGACGGGTATCTTGATTTGGGTACAGAAAGTCTGTAACCATAATAATGATCGGACGGTTGTCAGTTGAAAAGGACGATCTACGGTCAGTTAATCTGTAGATTAAATCCACGGTCATACAGCAAAACAAATGTATGACCTCCGATCTAGTTTAGATCAAACATAATGGATCTAATAACGTCGTCAAAAACTCTGTTAACTCGAATAGACGGTTGAAATATAAAAGAAGAATTACCGTTAACACGTGTATTTAAACAATAATTTATAAATTATTAGCGGTTGAAACATTAAAGCGAGGCAATCGTTGACACGTGTAATGATGTCTTTGGATAGTTTTAGATTAAACATAAAAATTTTAGTTAGCGAGATTTTAAAAAATGATTCGAAAAGGCGGTTCAAGTTGAAACATAGAAGGAAATGCATCGTTGACACTGTTATAATATACGTATTTGCGGATATAAATATAATATATACGTCGTTTGATATAATTAAAAGGAAATGCACGTTGACACGTGTATACGTCGTTTGATATAATTTTAATTTGCGGATATAATTTTGAACTTAAACTTAAAAAGGTTGAAACATGAAAGGAAATGCATGTTGACACGTGTAATAATATGATATAATTTAATTTGCGGATATAATTTTTTAAACATAAAAGGAAATGCACGTTGACACGTGTAATAATATATACGTCGTTTGATATAATTTTAATTTGCGGATATAATTTTTAAAGTTAAAAAGGTTAATAATATAAAAGGTGACACGTGTAATAATATAATACTGAATTAAAAATACTTTGCGGTGAGCGTGGATCGAACACGCGACCTTCAGATCTTCAGTCTGACGCTCTCCCAACTGAGCTATCCCCGCATTGATAACATCATTTACCGACTTTTCCTTATTATTGTTTATTTCCTTATATGATAAGGGCCACCGCCGACACGTGTCACATGCTTCTCTCGGCAATGACATGTGTCCACGTAGCGACAGATACAGTGATCAGACACGTGTTCTGGACGTTGTAGGCCATGCAGGCTCGACACGTAGAGATGGAGAATGCGGGATTGGCTCGAAACCCGACTATATATACTGCACCTCTCTATGCTTCGCTCATCAGAAGCTTTGTGTATTGAATCGTTTTTGTAGTAAGCCAGTTTTAAGTTTTCTTCCATACGTTCTTTGTCTTATTTCGCAAATGGCAACCACAAGGCCCAGCAATTCAAGGACACCACCGCCCAGAAGTGGGACGAAGCCACCAATGTCGGCTCTGAGAAGACCGGACAGGCCCATCAGCATGCTCAGGTATGTGCTTAGATCTGTATAGATTGTTATTTCCGCTCAAGATCGGCATTTACTGTTCATAGATTGGTTGCTTATCCTCCTATAATCAGATCTGATTTTTACATGCAATTCTGATATCTTGGTGGGCACTGAATCGATTTTTCTGTGCACTAGTTTGTTTTAAATCTTCGATTGCATATCCAGATTTTTTAGAAGATCATGTGTATTTGTGATCCCCATGTGTATAGTCGGTTTGCTAATGAGCATGGGAAAACAGGGGGCGACTGACAAGACCAAGGACCACGCTCAAGGTCTTGGGCAGGCAACACAGGACAAGACTCACCAAGCTGGGCAAGCAACACAGGGGAAATGGGAACAAACCAAGCAGGGAACGGCTGACCACCACCCATGCTGCCGGTGACAAGGCTAACCAGGCCAAGGACCAGGCTGGAAGCAAATGGGAACAAACCAAGCAGGGACAGCCGACACTACCAATGCTGCTGGTGAGAAGGCTAACCAGGCCAAGGACCAGGCTGGGAACATCTTGCAGCAGGTATTGTATACACACACACAATATGCATCTATAATGTGTGAATTGTTCATAGGTTGGGACCAAGTGAGAGGGGGAGTGGAAAAGGCCAAGGAGACCCTTACTGGTGGTGGCAACAACCAGTAAAATGCTTTTATGTATTTTGTTCCAATAAGTATGTAATTCGGTGCATTGGTCTCTTGTAATCGATGCTTTTTTATATATATAAGTTCTTTTCACGTATCTGGAGTTTCATATATCAAATAATTGAATATGTGTATACGATAATTTGCAATTACTTCATATATGTGTATACGATAATTTGCAAGTATTGTGTAGACAATGTGCATGAGATAACAGAAACGTATATCTCACGTTGTTTACGGCGTTCAATTTGTCAGAAAAAAACGTTTGTTTAATACGTGGCATGTAAAAAAATAGGTGGTAACATGCGTGGCAGGCTTTATAAATATGTGGCTCGTATTGGATTACGTAGCCTTAGAGGAATAACGTGGCACTTATGTTTCGGTAGAATAATTTCGTATTGTTGTATTCATGAGGTACGTATGCGGTCATGAAATTTCTTTGGCTTCTCCACGAGGAATTGTTAGCTTGCAAGGTTATGGAATTTATTATGTGGGTAGGCTTTGTCTCTTAAGTTTCAAGACCTCTTAAGTTTCAAGACCTTAAGTTTCAGCTGATAACGTTTTGTGAGGCCGTGGGAATCTCTTTCTTGGGACGAAGTTGCAGCTGATCCTAATACCATGGGAATAGAGATAAAGGTTTTTCTAAAGAAGTATACTTTGTTAGAAGCAATTGAAGGAGATTGGGTGGTTTGGTGTTATACCAAAGGTATTTTTTTGGAAGAGCTAGCCAGAAAGATTATTCAGTGTAGTTCTGAGTTTATGAGTTGCATGAATTGTAGTTCTGAGTTTATGAGTTGCATGAATTGGGCATAAGCATGTGTTGCTGGCTCTTTAAAGTCAAGGTATAATTGTCTCTTTGAGTTCATGTAGTCAATGCCTTGAAATTTTTGAATGTAGCCGGTTGTTCTCCTCCGTGGATGAGTATCCATTGGTTAAACGCAGTAGCCGAACATATGTGACATATTGTGAGTATTGAACACCGTCACAATGCCTTAAACAATACACTTGCATTCCCAATTGTTTATGGCTCAACTAGCATTTGATTCCTTAGCTTCAAAAACTTAATGACAACCAGATTTTCTATTTGATATTGAAGTGACATTTAATGTCATTATTATAAATTCAATGTTGATACTCTTGTTTGGTTAATCGTTCTCCATCTTTAGTATACAGTAAAGGAATGACTTAGTTCAAATGCTCCAGCCACATTACACCCATCCATATGCCATGTCTTGAGAAGTGATGCAACCATCGATGGCAACACAGTTTTCATAACCATATAAAACTTTTGAATAGGGAAATTCATGTTGACTTATGAAGGATTGAAACATAAGCAAATTGGAAATAAAGAAGCCACATATTCAAATTCATATGGTTAGAGCTTACATACTTGGCAAGCATTTCTTTGAAAGTTCTATTCAACTACTCCATTTTAAACCATCAATCTCAGGATTATAAGCTGAGGTAAAGGATTGTTGGATTTGCAACTATCGCATCAATAAAGCTATTTTTTTGCTAGAGGACTCGGGCAACCATACCTCAACACCACTTGAACTAACAAGAATTAATAATAAAGTTGTTATAACATTCGGCAAAGTACACATTCTACCCACCAAGTTAGTAATTAGAGCACATGATGATGTATCAATTACCAAACTGCAACATAGGAAACGACCCTTATGATTCATATGTTACCAACTCAAAGGTATCGTTGCTTACTTAAATCGTTGGAATAAGCTATTCTAATCTTGCTGATTGACAATAGGGACATTATTGTACCATTGCAAGGCAAGTCCTTTTCCAGACACGTTAGAAACTTTCACAACCGCTAGGATTCAAACTATTTATGGTAATTAGATATCATAGTTTTATTTATGATTGACCCTTTACTTTGGGGTTTGATTGTTGTTACCTACTGGATATGTGACGAACCCTAGATGTAGAAGAAACAGGCCACATAGTGCACTTGGGGTATCTAGTGATGGTTCGGCTGGGTGTTGTTAAGTATTTACAAAAAATTCTAGGCAAAGTTAGCACTTTCATTTAGCAAATTCTCCCCCGTTTAACGTTCCAAATTAGGGTTCTTCACAAGTATAGCTTGTCAAAATAAGGGTTAGGGACACCCTGGTTGCCCTAACCCCACACCCTAATCCCCCATTAGGGGTTAGGTTTAGGGTTAGGTTAGGACAACTCATTCGTCTAAGGACTGCATTTCCATGCCAACCCACGTTACTCACTTAGGAAAACAGGGGTCAGTTAGAGTATATGTAGTGGAGGCTTCATGGGTTTCAAAAGAGAGCTCGTTAACCTCCTATCGGTGCAAGCTAAGCTTGTGTTGTCAAGGCGCAACCCTCTGTTGTGCCACCTTAACTTCCACACGATGGGGGTACATCCCACCTTTGGATTAGACTATCCTTATCGTTGGCAGGATCACGCCTTTGTGACGGTGGGTACATTACTTCCAAGGAGTTAGTCAGATTCCTTGGCCCGAAAACCTACTCACACGCTTAAAAGGCATTGCTTGAGTTCACGTTCCGCAGAACTTGCTCCAGCCGCCTCAACCACGCCAAGCTAGGAATGATACCTGTAACTCGGCTAGTCGGTGTCCTAATTCACAAGGTGAGGCCTCGTTCATGGACTTGGTCAGCTAGGGGCTTAAGTTCCTAAGGGTTGGGTTCCTAATACGGGTTACTTTACCAGATTTCGTGGGGTTTCCAGATAGGGGATTCTAGGGTTGGCACATGGCAAGTTGCCTTTGTGGCACTAGGTTAAAAACTCTGATAATTGGTATTGGAACAAGTTCTTTACGGTCAGTAGGACTGCCTTAAGTCATAGGGTGTTTCAGGTTTATTATAACTCTAAATTCTTGATATACTTTATTGCTTTTCGGTTGACATGTCTGTATTCTACGCAGAGAGTTTGATCTTGTGAGTTGTCAAACTTCGGAGAACACTTGCTCAATGAGTCGGCGTGAGATTCTAGGTATGTTTCGAAAGTCTTATGCTAGTTCAAGTTGATGTGTGTGGGTGTACAACATGTGCAGGGTGTTTCCAACTTTATATTGGGAATATTCCAGAATATTCTGAGTGTTGAAACTAGGGTTCAATACAATGAGCAAAAGAAAGCAACTAAAGCCTGAGGCAGAGAGGGCTGTCGTAGAGGCTCAAAATGAGGAGATGGATGAGGTTGATCCAGGTCGACCCCCTAGAGTTAGACAACGACCTGGTTGGCACGAAATAATGATGGATGCCCTAAACGAACTTCGAGGTGATGTTTTGTGGTTGAATGACCGAATTGATAATGTTGCCGTTCGGATTCCGACGAATACTGCAGTGCCAGATGTTCTGCAACTAGACACATGAAAAAAAGAAGAAGAAGCATGACTCAGAGTCAGGTTCCTCTGAATCAGATTCTTCGACGAAAGTAGGGGTGGAGGTCCTAGTAAATTCAGACCGGTAAAGCCTTTGGATTTCATGGGTTCAAAGGATTACAAGGTTTTAGATGACTAGTTGTATGATATGGAAAGCTATTTTCAAGACTGCTTCCGTGAGAAAGACAGAAAGGTTGCATGTGCCAAGTAGTTTCTTAAAGAAGAAGCTAAGACTTGGTGGCGGATTGTTGAAGGTGAACATGGATACCGAAACAGTTGGAAACACATAAAAAAGGAGATCAAAAAGTAGTATATGCCAGATGTCTCGGTTTGCGATTACGTGCTGACCTGGCACTTTGTCAGCAAGGAATTTGAGGAAGTCCAATGGGACCACATTTATCGATTCGAAGGTGTACGACGATTGGTGCCAAATATGAGTGATGATGAAGCTCAAAGTTGCTTCATGGCTAGCTTGAATGAGAAGACAGGAAAGGAAATTTTGAGATACAAGCTAACAAACTATTGAGAATGTCAAGAGGCAGCTTAAAAGGTTGCTTATGGTATGTGTTAGAAGACTTGTACAAAGGGGAGGAAGCAAAACCTAAATCGATGAGGTTTTCTCCAAAGTCTGGGTTCAGAAGGTTTGATAGGCGACCAGATCAACCACCATCGAATCGAAATGGAAGTCCCTTTGTCGGTAATTCTAAGTTTTTGGATACATCAAGACCCATCGGATCTCGGAAACCGTTAGCGTTACCACCACCTCAATAGGCCAAGGCTCGGCTCCAAAGTCTGCTCCCTCGCAATCCGCATGCGGGGTTTGTACATGTCACAATTGTAACAAGCCCAGTCATTTTGCTAAAGAGTGTCGAGCACCTTCACAACAATCGGGTCATTTTAAGGCAATGGTAAAATAGGAAGTTGCTGAACTAGAAACGCTTTGAAGATCGAAAGATGAGTCAGAAGAGGTAATGTTGTGCCAGACACAACCTGCCTTATTCGCTATTCAAGACAAAACTGGACCCTTTGCTATATTATAGGAAGGATACGAGGGGACCGAGTTCGAATGATGATTAATACTGAAGCAAAATACAACTTCATATCGACTAGTCTAGCTCGTCGATTGAATTTGGATGTAATAAAGATGTGTGAAATTGTTATGACCCATATAAACAAACCAAAGAATATTCCCCCAAAAGGTATAAGCTAGAATATTCTAAAGAGCTTATACCTAGATCTAAGAGAATTAAGGGCACACTAAGATTGGAAGCCTTTTGAGAGCAGTGTGTGAAGACTAGAGACAGCTCGGGGAGGTCAGGTGGTATGTGTGAGGGTCTCTAGATTGTACGTAGTGGTGCCTAACAATTGGTATCGGAGGCAAGGTTCGAGATGAGTGCCTGGTGGGAAGGGATAATACCACCTGTGTGGAGACGTTGGACACTAAAAGGCAAATTGTCCAAGGAGAAACAAGCCCAAGGGCAAAAGTTTCAATGGCAACAAGGACAAGTAGACGCATAAGAAGCTTTAGGAGATGGAGCGTGGAGAGGAGCACAAAGGAGACTTCTCTAAACCACAAGGTAAATTTCTATTTGTTCTTGCTCAATAGGTAAACTACATGGCACGGGAGGAGTCACACACACGTGCTATTGTGGTGGAGGGACGACCTGGTGAGCGTCCAGTGCGAGTCCTTGTGGATAGTATGATTAGCGATAACTTTGTGTCAACAAAGTTAGTGGAGGAGTGCAGCTTGCCCACAAAGACTGTGCCTCAATACAAATTTGAAGGCTCAACTATCACACAGAGCTACAGTGCTTGTGTGGAGGAGTTACAGCTGGAGGTTGGCAAAAACCCAGCTGGTGGAGCTGCGCGAAGAGCCTCAATACGAGATTGAGGGCTCAGCTATCACACAAAGCTACAGTGCTTGTGTGGAGAAGTTACAGCTGGAGGTTGGCAAAACCCAGCTGGTGGAGTTGCGCAAAAGAGCCTCAATACGAGATTGAGGGCTCAGTTATCACACAAAGCTACGTGCTTGTGTGGAGGAGTTACAGCTGGAGGTTGGCAAAACCCAGTTGGTGGAGCTGCACGAAGACTGTGCCTCAATACGAGATTGAGGCTCAGCTATCACACAAAGCTACAGTGCTTGTGTGGAGGAGTTACAGCTGGAGGTTGGCAAAACCTAGCTGGTGGAGCTGAATGAAGACTATGCCTCAATACGAGATTGCAGGCTTAGTTGTCACACAGAGCTAAATTGCTTGTGTGGAGGAGTTACAGCTAGAGGTTGGCAAAACCCAACTGGTGGAGACTTTCTTTCTTGCGAAGCTAGTGCGTGTGGATCCTAAGATCTAGTGGAGCACCAAGCACATGAAGCTTGAGTATAGTGAAGTGAAAGACACTTGGTTTGGAACAAAGCTTGAGTCTCCAAACAAGTTCTTTTACTGTCACCTTGAGCAAAGCTGTTGTGCGAGGAGTTTGCTGACGTCTTCCCTCCTGAGCTACTTCATGGCTACCACATGCAAGAGGTGTGGAGTTAGAATAGGGTACGAAAGCCATTTATCGTAAGCCGTTCTGACTGAGCCATGCTGAGGAGCAAGAGGTTAAGAGACAAGTGATGGAGCTATTGGAATATGGCTTCATACAACTGAGCAAGTCTCCATTTGGTGCACCAGTATTGCTTGTCAGGAAGAAGGATGGCACCATAGGATGTGCATAGACTACAGAGCTCTCAACAAGCAAACAGTGAAGGACAAGATGCCCATGCCACGTGTGGATACTATCATGGATCATCTCGGTGGAGCCAGAGTGTTCACCAAATAGACTTGCGTAGCGGGTATCATCAGATTGCTGTGAAGGAGGCATATATCTACAAAACTGCTTTCAACACTAGCTTTGGGCATTTTGAGTTCACTGTTATGCATTTGGCTTAACAAATGCCCCAGCCACATTCACTCGGTTGATGACTGAGGTGTTTGGTGACTACTTGCATGACTTTGTGGAGATCTTCCTCGACGATATTCTTATTTACAGTAAGAATATGAAGGAGCATGTGGAGCATTTGCGGAGAGTTCTTCAATTGCTGAGGAAGAACAAGCTCTATGCAAAGAAGAGCAAATGTGCATTTGCTCAGTGCGAAGTGGAGTATTTGGGTCACATTGTGACGCCAAGTGGAGTGAAGACTGATCCATAGAGGTGGAGCAATGGCCAGTTCCTAGCAATGCACAAGAGTTACGGAGTTTCTTGGGCATGGCTGGTTATTACCGGCGGTATGTCAAGGATTATGCCAAGAAAGCTTCTCCGTTAACTAGGTTGCTAAGGAAGGACGTTCCCTTTGCATGGAGTGCTTCAGAGGAGAGCAGTTTCCAAGTTTGAAACAAGCTTTGGTACGTGCACCAGTTTTATGTATTGCAGATCCCTCTAAGCCTTATGAGGTATCGTGTGATGCGAGTGGAATGGCCATTGAGCTGTACTTATGCAAGAGGGAAGGCCTATTGCTTATGAGAGTCGTACTTTGAATCCTGCAGAGCAACGGTACTCAACGTATGAGCAAGAACTACTGGCTATTGTTAATGCATTACGAGTTTGGAGGCACTATCTTTATGGTGCAAGTTTCAAGGTGTTTATAGATCACAAGCCTTTGGTGTATCTATTCACACAGAAAGAGTTAAACTCTCGGCAAGCTCGCTGGATGGTTAAGCTCATGGAGTTTGGCGAATTTCCTATTGAGCATCGTGCAGGAAAGACTAATGTGGTGGCAGATGCTTTGTCACGCGTTAGGAGAGCCACAGTAGTGGGAGAATTCCAAACACGCTTATGTAATGCATTAACAAGGACGGTCAGTGAGTTTAGCCAAGTAGTTCAACATGCTCAAGCACAAGACGCCGAGGTGCAGGAGCTCAAAGGACAGCTAGAGCCACCATTCTCATTTCAGGATGGGGTTTTGTACTACAATGGCCGTGTGTACCTTCCTTGTGTGGACCATTTGATCAACCAGGTACTATATTTTCATCATGATCGCCCGGAGGCTGGTCATTTTGGGGGGAGGAAAACGTATGAGTTGATCAAGAGGAGGTTCTACTGGAGGAATATGAAAGCTGATATCATAGAGTACTGCAGGACTTGTGACAAGTGTCAGCAAGTAAAGGTGCCCAGGGAGAAACCAGGTGGGCTATTAGTACCATTGCCTATTCCAGACAGGCGATGGGGCAGTATCTCTATGGACTTTGTCACCCATTTGCCAAGGACACAGAGGCAGAATGAACAGGTGTGGGTCATTGTGGACAGGTTGACAAGTTTGTCAAGTTAGTTCCCTTGGGGAAGAATGTGAATGCATCCGAGCTAGCTACAATGTATTTACAACATGTATTTCCTATCCACGGATTTCCAGATGATATTGTAAGTGATAGGGACTCCAAGTTCACTTCTAGCTTTTGGAGAGGCTTTTCTAAGTGCATAGAAGTGAAGCTTAAGCTGTGTAGCGGAGATCATCCCAAAACAGATGGGCAAACAGAGAGGGTGAACCAAGTTCTGGAAGATATGTTAAGGTGCACTATTAACCAGAAGGAAGGTCAGTGGGATAAGTATATTCCATTACTCGAGTTTGCTTATAATAACAGCCAGCATAGTGGCATTGAAATGAGTCCATACTATGCTATGTTTGGACGACATCCCAAGACAGCTTTTTGAGCTCGGTTTAGCAAGTAAGAAAGCTCAAGGCAATATGGATGAGGAAGCTAAAGATCTGAGTGTTGAGCTTAGAAACATTCAGAGTTTGTGCAAGAAGAACTTACAAGTAGCTCAGAGCCGAGCTATCAAGTTTGTTAATGAGCACAGAAGCTTTCAAGAGTTCCAGGTGGGAGATTATGTATATCTCTGAGTGGTATTTGCCACACATGTAAGGCCGAACACTATTATGGCCTTACAGAAGGGACACAATGATAAGTTGTCTCCTAGGTACTCAGGTCCTTATGAGATTCTGGAGCGTATCGATAAGGTGATATATCGACTACGGCTGCTAGAAGGAGTGAGGGTGCACCCAGTATTTCATGTTAGCCAGTTAAAGAGAGTACTCACAAGGAACGAGTCCCGGTAGATTCTTTGTGGATGTACAAGGCTAATGATACAGGACTAGTTGAGTAAGTTATACTGCCCTTGAGGACAAGGACTTGCTAATGGGGGGAGGATTGTTATGACCCATATAACAAACCAAAGAATATTCCCCAAAAAGGTATAAGCTAGAATATTCCTAAAGAGCTATACCTAGATCTAAGAGAATTAAGGGCACACTAAGATTGGAAGCCTTTTGGAGAGCAGTGTGTGAAGACTAGAGACAGCTCGGGGGAGGTCGGGTGGTATTGTGAAGGTCTCTAGATTGTACGTAGTGGTGCCTAACAGAAATAAAGATCAATTTTGGCAAAGGTTCTCAAAATACTAATAATATAACAAGGGCAGCTCTTGTCCAAATCAAAGATTGGAAGGCTAAGCTAGACTTAGTTGTCTTGAATATGACGGGGTTTGACTTTGTTTTGGGTATGGAATGGTTCCATAAACATGTAGTCGAAATGAGAGGTTCCGGAGATAATCGAATCATGCTTGCAACTAATAAAGAGGACATTAGAAAAACAATGCTCAAAATGGAAACGCTAATTGCTAAGGATTGGAATCGTATGTTTCTTACCTTAACTCAGTTACGTAAGGCGGTTAAACATCGAGAATGTGTATTTCTTACAATGGTTTGGATACTGTTAGAGTCAAAATAGGAGATGGTCAAGAATATGTTCCTGAACCTATTTTGGAAGTCTTGAACATGTTTAAGGACATGTTGTCGGAAGACTTGCCACCCGAGTTACCTCCACATCGAGCTGTGGACCACATGATAAAGATTTTGCCAGGTTCGTCTCCACCGGCAAGAGCTCCTTATCGGTTGAATCCTCAAGAGTTAGTAGAACTGAAGAGACAGCTGACATAACTAATTGGTCGAGGACACATTCGACCTAGTCGATCGCTGTATGGTGCACCTATTTTGTTTGTAATGAAAAAGGATGGTACGATGCAAATGTGTGTGGACTATCGAGCGTTGAACTGTGATAATTATCAAAAATAAGTATCCTCTTCCATGAGTGAACGACTTATTTGATAGGCTATCAAAAGTAAAGCATTTTTCAAGAATAGACTTGAGGTCTGGGTATCATCAGATTCGGGTAGCAGAGAATGACATTGAGAAGACCTCTTTTCGAACACGTTATGGACCATTTGAGTTTCTAGTCTTACCATTCGGGTTGTGCAATGCTCCAGCAACTTTTTGCACAATGATGGATGATGTGTTTAGAAACTATCTAGACGAGTTCATAGTGGTGTATATTGATGACATTCTAGTTTTCAGTTCGACAATTGAGGAACATGTGGAACACTTAGAAAGAGGTTTCAGAGGTGAGGGAGGACCAGTTGTATACTAAAGAAAGCAAGTGCGCATTTGGTTAAACTAAGATAGATTCTTGGGACACTCGATCTCATGTGGGAAAGTTGCCATGGATCCATAATAAATTCAAGCTATTACTGA
This sequence comes from Selaginella tamariscina, assembly GCA_003024785.1. Taxonomy (NCBI): domain Eukaryota; kingdom Viridiplantae; phylum Streptophyta; class Lycopodiopsida; order Selaginellales; family Selaginellaceae; genus Selaginella; species Selaginella tamariscina. The sequence continues at coordinate 136,495 of PUQB01000504.1, forward strand.
GTGGACAACTTTGAGAGACATGCATGAAGTTATATCATTTCTTGGTCTAACGGGGTATTACCGAAGATTCATACGGAGATAGTGGCCCATTGATAGATCTACGAAGAACATTCTATGGCATTGGACTCTAGAATGCCAATGTGCATTCGTCAAACTCAAAGAGGCTATCTCTTCTGAGCCAGTTTTGCAGTTGCCCATCTTTGAAGATCCCTTTGAAGTAGAATGTGATGCTTCTGACTTTATAATTAGTGGTGTATTGCAACAGAAAGGACTCGAAGAATTAAATGCCACGCAAACTCAATGACTCATGAAAAGGAGATGTATGTTATTGTTGCTTCCTTGGAGTATTGGCGTCATTATCTTCCAAGTCATGCACTGTGGTTTGGACAGATAGTGTAACTCTAAGATATTTTGAAACGCAGCTGAAGCTATCACCAAAGTATGCTAGATGGCAACAGAAGTTGGCACAATTCAGCCTGAAATCAACCATAAAGCGGGAAAGGACAATGTGGTAGCTGATGCACTCAGTAAGAAGGGTCATGTTTAAACAGGAAAAGGGCTCTCTGCCTCACCTTTTCCTATTTAACCTGTTTCCTTCACAGACAGGAAACCTTTCATACAACGTACAGGAAAGGCTACACCCTTTCCTTTCTCAACTCTCAATATATCTGTATATATATATATATCAGACTTCTCCCAGTGCCACTATGACTGGTCTCCAAAGTCAAGGGCAAGAACGGATTTTGGCTATTGCCTTGTTAGATCCATTCATTGAGAGTACATACACACACACAAGATTCTCTAATATGCACCTTTCATTACTAACATGAATACAAAAGACAAAGTGTAGAGAACCTTTATCTCCTGCTAAAACTTCAAATGGAGACCCTCCTTCGTTGCCCTAACTTCCCTTAACTACTCTTTCTCGCCACGTCATCCTTTCCCTTTTCCTTTCCTTTTCCTTTTCCTTACTTCCTCTCGGTAAGGATTTTCCTCTTCCAAAGCCTTTCCTTCCATACTTACTACGGACCTTCCTACCCTTATTCTCTCTACAGTAGGACGTCCTATGCTCCTAATATTTTACCTTTAACACTGCCCCCTCCTTATTTGTTGCTGTGTCCTCACGGCAACACATCCTGCGCATCATCCTGATATTCCACCTCCTCCTGATCCTTATACTTCTGAAACTCCGCCTTTTCCTTATCGAGCTCCTGCTGCACCATTGCTACCTGAAGACGAAACGCCTGCGTCTCCTTCCTAAGCTGCTCGTTCTCGTCCTGAAGACGCTGGAACTCGTCCACCACCACACAATATAGTGCAGTCTGCTGGTTCATCTCTTGCTCGCACTAACCTCTGAACAATGTCATCGGCTCTGTGCGTCACGTGGGTTAAGCTCCACACCGGGCTTGGAGTCCTCTGCTTATCGGTCGCTGAATCCCCTTACTCACAAGTCCCTGGAGTGCCGTCATCTTCGGCGCCATCACGCTCTCACTGCTTGTACAATGAGCCGCTGAATGTCTGCCCTATCTTTAATCGTGTACCAGCGTTGACCAATGATTGAAGACTCGCCGCATCTGAGTTGCGTCCAAAGCCTCATTCCCTCCTCCAACGACCTGTTCCACCATCTCCGACTGAAGCTGCGCTAGAACCTGTGCAAACTGAATTGCGTGTCTGTAGTCTGCACCTCTTTTCGCGCAAACGCCTTCCTGCGCTTGAAGGAGATATCCGCCTGCATCCGCCGTCAAGATTCTGCTGATCGGCTCCTCCTCCTCCAGGCGGAAATCAGTCACCGGCATACCCTGCGACCCACTTCCCCGATACATCCCTCGTCCATACATACCTGTATGTGTGCGTGGAGAATGCTGAAAGGGCGGCGGATTAACTGATGCCTCGGAAACTTCGCTCCCCGCGCCATCTCCTCAGCTTCTCTCGCAATTCCCACTACTTCCTCATCGGTTATATCCACCGTTGTGGGTGTAACCGTCGGAAAGGGAATATCCGAGGATACTTTCTGCTTGTCCCCGATCTCCACCGTCTGTTCCCCAACCGTTGGCTCACCCTCATCACATCCCTTCTTCTTAAAGGGTCTATTCTCCCAACGGGATTATCATCATCCGTCTCTCACGCAACAGTTTCATCATATTCTCCTGTTCCTTCCCACCTGTGGTTCCAGCTCCGACTGAAGTTTTCCACTCTCCTGCCTGGCTTTTGTTCTCCGTTCCTTCTCAACCTCCTTTGGTTCCTCGTCCTCTCCAGGTTCGTCTTCTTCCTCCTGTTCCATCGAAGGTTCTTCTTCCCGTATGATCTCTCTAACTGCTCGTCTTCCTCCTCGTCAAGGTCTACCACTATTCTCGGCTCGGAGTTATCCTGTACTCCTGCTTTGACTTCTTACCTTTTTCACCCGATCTAGTATTCCTCCTTGCGGTCGTTGATCTCTCGACCTTTGATTTCTTCCTCTTTGGCGTTCTCTCCACCTGTTTCTCCTCCTCTGCCTGCAGGTCAGCCTCTACTCCTTTTCCCTTCGTCTCCCCCATCTTGCGCTTGGTTTGCTTCTTCTGGAGTGACTCCGTTTCTCTCCTCACTTGCTTCATACGCGCGACTATCTCCGGCCCCGCCGGTTCGCCGTATTGGCGTACATAATCCGCGATTATCTGTACCCATGTGAAGGCCATCATGGAAAGGCTCTCCCTTTTCTCTAACTCCTGCATTGCACAGAGGTGCTCCCTCAGCCTTTTCAGCAAATACCTTGCCACTCCTACTGGCCTCTTTCCTTTAATCCATCATATAAAGACATGACCGGATTCGATGCTGTAATATAAGATGTCCGAAATTCAAATGCGTTAACGATAAAATTCATCGCTAACTGCGTTTCCTCCCTCAGGTCGGAAAGCTTCAACCCCACCTTGCTCACATACTGTTTGCCTTCCTTTAAGTACTCTGTAGGTGTGCCTTCTCGGCCTTTACCTCTCCTTCCGAATGTGGGAGGTGAAATACCTCCTCCACCAACCTATCGGTGAAAAGGAGTTTCCTCTCCTCTGCATAAGCTACAAATCCTGTATCCGGCTTCTCCACCTTCTCCAAAAGCATCACTAAGGTGAAGCATTCTTCATCATGAGGCTCGGCATCTCTTAGAATCTCCGCGTATGGCCACAAGCCTATCTCTCGCAGAACCTTCTCCATTTCACAGGAGAAATCCCATTTGGTGTGCATCAGCTGTACATTCCCCACTCTCTCTCCATCCGGAGGATTCACCAGCTCCCGGCAATTCCGCGCAGACACAAGACCCTTCTTTGCCGACATCTCTCTCTCACTGCGAAACCCTAGATCTGCTGCCTTGTTTTTCGTGCACTTCAGAGAGCAGAATATGCTCTTCAACTCAACATAAATATTACTCCCTTCAACGAGGTATTTCCTTATCTTATTAAGGTTAACCTTTCCTTCTATTATCTCTCCTTCCAATGTTTCCAAATCCACCACACCTTCGTCCTTTACAGATTTAACCCGAAAAGGGCCTATCCAGTTCAAATTAAACTTTGGCCTATTTCATCCACCTTTCCCCTGTACCAAAGGACGAGATCACCTACCTTTATCTCTTTGCCTTTCCTTCGCCTATCTAGCCAAACCTTCCGCCTTCTCTGAATCGCCTGTATCGTCCACAGGGCATGCATTCTCCTCTCATCTAACTTCTCTAGCTCTATTAAACGAGCTTCCAAAGACTCCTTCTCCCCTCCTATATTGAATTGCTATTCTCAAGGACGGCACAATATACTCCATCGGAGTTATAGCCTCCAATCCATACGCAAGCTTAAAAGGTGTCGTACCTGTAGTCACCTTATAGCTGTTCTATAGGCCCATAATACTTCTGGTAACCTTTCATCCCAATCCTTCTTATTTTCCTGAACCACCTTCCTTAAAACGTTTTTAAGGACTTTGTTTGTAGATTCAGCTTGTCCATTACCTTGTGGGTAATATGGTGTAGACTTCTTATGTTTTATCACAAACTCCCTCATAAGCATTTCTATTGTTTCATTCACGAAATGCTTTCCTCTATCACTCACATTTCCTTAGGAATACCATAACGTACTATTATAGTATTATATATAACCTTCGCTGTATTATATGCATCAGCCTTTTCATAGGCTCTGCCTCTACCCATTTAGTCATATAATCTGTTAATATATATTGATTCCTTTTTGAACTTATAGGATTAACTGGTCCTATAAAATCCATTCCCCATTTTTGGAAAGGTTCCAATGGTAGAACTGGATTATAAGGTTGTATTTGTTTCTTTGGAGGCAATTGTGCACGTTGGCATTTATCGCATGCCTTACAATATCTATTTACATCTCTCCATAAAGTAGGCCACCATAACCCTGCCTGAAGGATTTTCCTTCCTGTTATTTCCTCTGCAAAATGTCCTCCTGCAAGGCCTGAATGAGCCTCTTTAAGAACCTCTGGGGCCTCTAAAGGATCCACACACCTTCGTAATACCCCATCGGACCCTAGTTTATACAGCTTTCCTCCCACAAGAGAAAAGTGTCGTGTCCTCACGACAAAGAGCTTCCTTTCATCGGGCGTCTTATAAGTAAGTGGTACTATTCCAGTGGCTAGATATTGTGTAATATGATCTAACCACCTTAATGGAACATCGACACGAAATAAACTGGCATCAGGAAAGTCATCCATAGTACGAATCGGAAGTTCGCCTGTTTTAATACGACTTAAATGATCAGCCTGTTCGTGTTGCTTTCCAGGTTTATGAATTATTTCAAAATCATATTCCTGTAGAAGTAGGAACCACCTGGCTAACCTTCCTGTAAGTACCGGTTTATTAAGTAAATATAATAAAGCTTTATGATCCACAAAAAGTTTTACTTTATTAGCCAAAAGATAATGTCTAAATTTGTGGATGGCATATACCATGCCCAATGCTTCCTTTTCTGTAGTAGTGTAATTTACCTCTGCAGGTGTGAGCCTGCGACTAGCATAATAAATAGGACGATCCTTACCGTCCTCTTGCATTTGCGTAAGGACAGCTCCTATAGCAATATCAGAGGCATCAACTTGTACATGGAATTCCCGATCCCACTTGGGACTAACCAATATGGGGGCTTTAATAAGAGCCGTCCGAAGGTTATCAAATGCCTCTTGACACTCTAAAGTCCAAACATATGGCACATCAACCTTAAGCAAATCGGTTAAAGGTTTGGCGAGTTTAGCATAATGCTTTATGAACCGCCTATGGTAGCCTATTTTGCCTAAAAACCTTCGTAACTCCTTTATATCCTGTGGTGGTTGTAGGCTAAGGATAACCTTAACCTTGTCCTGATCAACCAATATTCCTTCCCTGCAAACCACATGTCCTAAAAGGACTCCTGATTTAACAAAAAAATTACATTTTTCTGGATTTAAAGCAACTGAATTTTGTCTGCATTTCTGGAAACATTTTTCCAAACACTGTAAATGTTCCTGTTTTGTACTATACACACTAAAGTCATCCATAAAGACTTTCATAAAATCTAAAAGGTATTCACGAAAGGTATCCGTTATAATTCTTTGAAACGTAAAGGGTGCATTACATAAGCCAAAAGGCATAACCCTATAGGCATAGGCACCCCACGGACTTATAAAAGCGGTCTTATGTTGATCTGCTGGAGCTACCATCACCTGATTATATCCTGAAAAGCCATCCATAAAGGAATACATTTCATGGCCTGCACATTATCCAGCATTTCCTCTGTGAAAGGAATAGGAAAATATCCTTAGTTGTAACATCATTTAGCTTTTTATAATTGACACACACTCTTAGCTTCCCATTCTTTTTAGGGACGATCACGAGTGGTGACAACCATTGCGCTCCTTGTATAGGATATATAAAGCCAACCTTCAACAGTTTATCAATCTTCTTTCACCAATTTAGCATAGTTAGGATTCATCCTGTATGCACTTTGTTTAGCCGGTTGGCATCCCGGCAATAATTGAATAGTGTGCATACATATCTCTGGTGGTATTCCTTTAAGATCCTGATAGGACCATGCAAATACATCCTTGTATTTGGCTAACAACATCAATCCTTTATCCCTAAAATCCGGATCCAATCCTTGAGCTATATTTAATATCTTAGGTTCCATTTCTGTACCTATATTAACTTGCTCTAAAGGATCGTTCGTGTAGATATATGTATATTCAGCAGGTTGTTCCTGCAAATTCATTTCATAAGGAACAGACTTATAAAATTTTTCCTGCAAGCCCAGATTGTTCTGTTCTTGTTCCTTTTGAAAGATGCTTTTCTTTCCTTCAGAATAGCATATAAATCAATCTCTGCAAGAGCTTTTAGATCAGGATATGTTTTTAAAATTGCTCTTCCTCCTGATCATCCAAGCCCCGCACCCAATCATACCCTTCCAATGCAACTGGCCGATCCTTCTGTGCTAAGTATCCCTTAGCATAGTATGAATATCGACCTTCAAGTCACCTTGTTCTATTGTCATTTTTTGAGCCCCAATCCTGCACCGCTTGGGCCACCTTAAGCCAAGGTCGTCCTAACAACATAGTATATGTTGCATCCTGTCCTTCCATTCGTAGGACAATTAAGGATATTTTGTATTTAAGTCCTTTAACGGATATAGTGACTGCTCTCACAATGCCCAATGGCCTTACACTTCGTTGATCAGCCATTTTAAGGTTAAATGGAGCCGGTTGGATAGGTCCCAAACCCATCTTTTTACATTCTCCTTCCTCAATAAAATTCACACCTGAACCTCCATCTATTAATACTCTCTTTAACTTATTCCTTCCCACATATACTGTGATGCAAGGAACATGTCCATCATAATCACCTTCATACAGTACTTCCTTATCCATTTTACAAACTGTATATCCTTCACGTGAAGGTGATGTTTGCTGAACTAAACTTAATGCATTTAATATCTGGTTTCTTATGTAAGGAGCTACCTTTATCAACTGTCCAAGCGTAATCTTTATCTCCTGATTTATAGCTTGGTGATACATGGAGTCCATTGTTTTATCATGTAATGGTAATAATGAAAAACTTTGTTCACCTTTATCTATATCACCTTTATCTGTACCTTCTGATTCGTTATCAGTCTGACCTTTCTGGTCAGATCCTGCTCCTGCTTGCTTACATTTTCCTGTAACAAGCTCTCCTTCTTGTTAGGAGTAGTAACTACCTCACCTTCTCCATAACAAGAGGATTCCTTCTTCTTCTCTTGAAGAGCTATAACTGCCCTTACACGGGTGGATACTCATCTTTTCCTCCTCTATTTGAATAAGCCGTGTTGTAGGCTGCACATTAGTCGTTTGGTGGAAGTAGGAGGTTGTACCTTCCGCCTAGGACATTCCCTAGAATATGTCCTGTTTCACCACATGTATAACAAACCTGGGAAGGAAAATTCCTACCCTGCAATCCTTGTTTATCATTTCCTTGTTATAGGAATCATTTCTGCCTCTTTGACCTTGATATGGTCTTTCCTCTCCTCTATATTGCCTATCATTTCCTTTCAGGATATGGTCTATCATTCTGCCACACCTTAATGGACCATTTCTTTCCTGCATAATAATTGTCCTCTCTAATTTCGTAAGGATTATCATTCCTTCGGTTATAATATCACTATTCCTATCTGATAATATCCACTATTCCTATTCGGATTTTCCTTCTTTCCTGCAGAGAATGTGGGATACATCCTACCCCCAAACATTCCCGAGAAAAGTGCCTATTTGTAATAATCCTTGCTCCGGTGTATTTCCTCTTAACCTTCCTCCTTCTCTTCGGGAGTTCTTAGGAGATCCTTCTCCTTGGCAATCTCGGTATATGAACAGGCACTCCTCCTCTCACTATTTCCTCTAAACCAGCTATTTGATACTGCCTCCAATTCTCTGGATCAGCCTCAGTTCTGTATTGTTTCTGCAATATCCTCTACTATCTTACCAAGGATATTTTGACGTCTATTTTCGTCAATTTCAGGTTGCTGTTGGGCAGCCACTCTATTGGCCTGCCTTTGGTTCCTCTGATCAGCTAAGCTGGATCAGGACGATGGTTTCCTCCACGGTTCCATTCATTCTTTCCTTTACACATCCGGCTCTACCCTTCCGAGCCTTTTCAGAATGAGTATCTATCTTTTTAGCCTTTTTCTCAATGAATGCTAACACTGCAATGGCGAAATCCCTCCGTGGTCGCCAATTGTTAAACAGGAAAGGGCTCTCTGCCTCACCTTTTCCTATTTAACCTGTTTCCTTCACACAGACAGAAAACCTTTCCTACAACGTACAAGAAAGGCTACACCTTTCCTTTCTAACTCTCAATATATCTGTATATATATATATATCAGATTCTCCAGTGCCACTATGACTGGTCTCCAAAGTCAAGGGCAAAACGGATTTTGGCTATTACCTTGTTAGATCCATTCATTGAGAGTACATAAACACACACACAAGATTCTCTAATATGCACCTTTCATTACTAACATAATACAAAAGACAAAGTGTAGAGAACCTTTATCTCCTGCTAAAACTTCAAATGGAGACCTTCCTTCATTGCCCTAACTTCCCTTAACTACTCTTTCTCTCGCCACGTCATCCTTTTCCCTTTTCTCTTCCTTTTCCTCTTCCTTTTCCTTACCTTTTCCTCTCGGTAAGGATTTTCCTCTTCTAAAGCCTTTCCTTCTATACTTACGGACCTTCCTACCCTTATTCTCTCTACAGTAGGATGTCCTATGCTCCTAATATTTTACCTTTAACAGGTCATTCTTCGTATTATGTCAGCACCAGTGTCAATTTTGGTGGATGAATTTGTGATGGCGTATCTCAGGACAAATTTACTAAGGAGGCTTTGAGCCTAGTGGCAAAGAGAAAACAAGTTCATCAATTACGAAAAGATGGTAATATTCCAGTAGGAATAAAAAGTCGAATGAATGCACTCAAACAAGGCATTTTGTGGTACGAGATGGAGTTCTTTATTATAAAGAAAAGAGACTCTATGTTCCAAAGGGACATGGAGGGAGAGGCTGTTAAGAGAGCATCACGACGTTCCTTTGGCAGGACATAATGGAAGGCATAAGACGTTGGCTTTGTTTAACAGGAATTCTATTGGCCGGGTATGATAAAGATGTTGCCAAGTATGTCAAGACATGCCCCACATGTCAACAAGTGAAAAGCCGATTGCAAAAACGAGTTGAGAAGTTGCAGTGTATATTGATTCTAGAGCGGCCATTTCAAAGTGTTACTTTGGGACTTTATCATGGGATTGTCAAAATCTTGTGGTTTTAACGCGCTCATGGTGGTAGTTCGATCGGTTTTTAAAGGTTCTCATTTCATTCCAACTGTAGAGACAGTGAATGCAATTCAAGCAGCAAAATTATTCTCATGAAGTCGTAAGAGTGCCGCGGGCTACCGGAAATGATGATCTCAAATCGGGATCCTCGATTTACGAGTAAATTTTGGGGAACATTGTTTAAGCAGTTTGGTACGATGTTGAAGTCAGTACAGCCTACCATCCACAACTGATGGTCAAACGGAGAGGGTGAGCCGACAAGTCGAGGACTATCTCAGATGCTATGTTCAAGGTGATCAACTTAATTGAGCTGAACACTTGGGTATGGCTGAAATGTTACAATAACTTGACACACACTACAATTGGATGTAGCCCGATGGAAGTGTTAACTGGGAATAAGGATGGTATTCCTCAGAGTATGATGTTACCAAAAGACAATGTCAATCGGGTTCCATCTTTAGTGGAGTTCACTAGACAGTTATATCGGACATGGGAAGCTGCCGTCAAGTGAGGCTGCAGCACAGAAAGGTATTGTTAGCAGTACGATAAAAATCGGGCGGATGTAAAGTATCAGGTTGGGGATATGGTATTGCTGAGTACCAAAAACCTGAAGGTTCCAACGACTTTTTCAAGAAGTTTCTATTGCACTACATAGGTCCATAACGAGGTGGTGAAGCGAGTAGGAAAAGTGGCTTATGGTTAGATCTTCCTCTGAGTTGGGAGCAATACACAATGTATTTCATATCAATTTGCTCGAGCCATTCCACAAGGATGAGAAACATCCGTAAAGAAATGAAAACTTATGTCCGCCCCCTGAGTTGGTTCATGAAGGTACGGAGTACAAAATCGAATCTATAATTGGGCAAAAAGGAAGGTTATAGATCGCAAAACATAAGTTTGACTATTTGTCAAATGGAAAGACTATCCAGTGTACGAATCGACATGGGAACCATTGGAGGAATCTACAAAACGCGATGGAGTTGGTGAATGAGTTTGAGGCAAGGTCTCAAACTCATTAAGAAATAAAGTTATTTTTTCTTAACCTAGGGGCCGATAGAACAACATTAACTAAAGGCCTCCGATATTAAATTCTAGTTAACTAGAAGAAATTAACTAATTTGTTGTTTGTGTCGGGTGATAGACTTTGCAGACGTGCAAAAGGTCTCCAAATGACTTCTTGTCATAGGTGGTACTCTGGCAGCTGAGTTCTCGTTCAGTGAATGACGGTTCTGAAGTATTTGGCTATTGCGTAATACAAGGGAGATAATAAACTTGTGAAACTTTTTGCTGACTCCACAAGAGTGATTATATTAGTTTCAGTTAATTTTTCTTAACCTAGTCTAGTCTTGGAGTTAGACGTCAATGAGGACGTTGACATTTTTAAAGCAGGGAGTGTGTCATAGTTTTTACTATGACTCAACCCTTTACTTTAGGTTTGACTATTGTTACCTACTGGATTATGTGATGAACCCTAGATGTAGAAGAAACAAGCCCACATAGTGCACTTAAGTATATAGTGATGGCCAGCCGAGTGTCGCTAGGTAATTTGCAAAAAACTTTAGGCGAAGCTAGCACTTCCATTTAGCAAACTCTCCCCCGTTTTGACGTTCCAGGTTAGGGTTCTTCACAAAGTATAACTTGTCAAAATAAGGGTTAGGGACCCCCTAGGGTTGCCCCGCCCTTAGGGGTTAGGTTTAGGGTTAGGTTAGGACAACTCATTTCTCTAATTCTGTGCCAACCCACTTACTCACTTAGGAAAATAGGGGGGGGAGGGGTCCGTCACTGTCATAGTTTTTACTATAACTCGACCCTTTACTTTGGACGTTGACTGTTGTTACCTACTGTACTATGTTGATGGACCCTAGATGTAGTAGGAAACAGGCCCGCTTAGTGCACTTGGGTATCTAGTGATGGTCCGGCCAGGTGTCATTAGGTATTTGTAGGAAATTCTAAGCGAAGCTAGAACTTACCTTCTAGAAACCCACCCCCAATTTTGACGTCCCGAATAGGCTGGTCTTTGCAGATGAGTTCGGCATGTTAAGTAGGGTTAGGAACACCCTAGGGTTGACTAACCTAGGGTTGCCCTAACCCACGCCTAAAACCCCCACCCCCTTGGGTAGGGTTTAGGGTTAGGAGTAAGGGTGAGTTATAGGCTCATATTGCTAATTTATCTAAGGGGCTAGAATTCAGTGCCAGCCCACTAACACAAATAGGAAAAGAGGGGGGAGGGCTCCGTCACATAAATAAGGTAGAGTATATGTAGGAGAGCTCCTGGGTTCATGAATGAATTCGTTGCTCTTCTGCCGGTGCAAGCTTCAGCTTGTTTGTTAAGGTACAACCCTCTGTTGTGCCGCCCTAACTTCCAGATGCCAGGGGTACGTCCCACCTTCGGGTAGCTTACCCTTAACGTTGGCGAATCCATGCCTGGGAGGACTTGTCGGAATGCACGTTCCAAGAGGCAGAGGTTGAGGCTTGTCTCCAGCCTCCTCCTCCACGTCAAGCTAGGTGTAGCACTCACGGCCAAGCAAGGCACATTCGTGTCCTTGTCCAACTGTGGGCGTGGGATCTTATTGACAGGTTCATGTTACCTGGTTCCTGAGGGTTCATTGAGGGGTTCTAGAGTTGGCATTTAGGAACCACGTTTGTGATACTTGGTGCAACTCTTGAATCTAAGGGCTATGGCATGATAGCCCACATCATGGAAGGCAGTGTCACATGGAGATGTGACACTAGGCTAAACGTCACATGGTACAACGCCCGAGGCACGCCCTTTGGGGTTATGTCATGGGCTTGTTGCTAAGGGGTTGGATACTCTAGCAAACAGGCATGCTTGTGCTTGCACTAGGGTGCTAAGCCTTGGGCATCCGCTTAAGGGAGGTTAGGTTTCGTAACTAGGTGTGCTTTGACACACTTGGCTAGGGGAGTGTTCTCCTTGGAATCCAGGGGTTGAACAACCTAAGCTCATTAGCAGAAGCCCTTTCGTAAGGCACTCGCAAGGTCATGTGCTTAGGGTTATCCCAAACCTAGCCTTAGGGAGTTTGCTTAACAAAACACACTCGTGTCCGCCTACGGCGCACACTCATGTCCTCACTAAGTACTAGCCCTAGTCTAGGGTATAACTTGGCCACTCAAACCCTTAGGGGTTAGTCATGGTTTAGGGTACCCCTTGTCGCCCTAAAGGGGTTGTACTCCTGGATGAGGGTGATTCCTCAAGGGTAAGTGACGATGCCTTAGCTCTGTCTAGGGGTATGTGTGGAACACACGTCTCCTTGATGGGGGTTAGGGCATGAGCCTATCTAGGTCTTCTAGGGCAAAACCCTAAGTCAACTAGGGTTATCCCTCAAGGGTTTTGGGGGCAGACACTCTAGGGAGACTTAAGATAAACCCTAAGTCTCCTATCCACTTGGGCATTAGAGTCTAACCTTAGGGTCGTTGGGGTTGTTCTAGGAAACTTAGCGTTGCTCCACAGGGTGATAACGCCGAATGGCCACTTGGCAGCCACGTGTTGCCACGTGTTGGCCCTTTGGGTTAAAACTCTGACAGTCACATAAATAAGGTAGAGTATATGTAGTGAGGCTTCATGGGTTCAAAGAGAGTTTGTTAACCTCCTATTGATGCAAGCTAAGCTTGTGTCGTCAAGGCGCAACCCTCTGTTGTGCCACCCTAACTTCCACACGACGGGGGTACGTCCCACCTTTGGGTTAGACTATCCTTATCGTTGGCAAGATCACGCCTTTGTGACGTGGGTACGTTACTTTCAAGGAGTTAGTCAGATTCCTTGGCCCGAAAACCTACTCGCACACTCAAAATGTATTGCTCGAGTTCACGTTCCGTAAAACTAGTGGTTGAGGCCTTGCTTTGGCCGCCTCAACCACGCCAAGCTAGGAACAATACCTGTAGCTCGGCTAGTCCGCATGTCCTGATTCACAAGGTGAGCCTCGTTCATGGACTTGGTCAGCTAGGGGCTTAAGTTCCTAAGGGTTGGGTTCCTAATACAGGTTACTTTACCAGATTCCATGGGGTTTCTAGAGAGGGAATTCCAGGGTTGACACCTGGCAGCCGCCTTTGTGGCACCAGGTAAAAAACTCTGACATTAAAAATCCCCTAAAAGTGTTCCCACTAATGGTACACGTGCACTCCAACCTCCCTCTTGAAGAACTCCGGACAAACACACAGATTCGAAACTGAAAGGTGTTTGATTAGCACTTTGCTATGTACTAGCATTTTGGCTGCATACCTTGGTGAATTTCCGCATGAGAGTGGTCTGATTTGCCACGCTCAATTGAACACATTGAACATTGTAAGCCACTTTTCTTTGTTCGCCATCATGCTTGAAACAAACGAGCAATTACAACAAGGTGAGAGGGAGACAAAGAAGAACACAAAAGTTAAGCCTTCAAAAAACTACCCAACATTCCACCAAGAAGAGAGGTGTAAGAGTGAATACCAAATACGATTTGATTAGGTCTGTCTCGTATAAGGCATTTATCTAAGTGTTTGTGCCAAAGTTAGTGCACCTGGTGCCAAGTAAATCCTAGTGCCACATGGCCTACATGGTGGAGTCTATGTGGCATATATACTACGTTTATACCATGGAACCTTACATCATCCCCCTCCAAGGATCAACGTTGCCTATCAAGGTTGTTCTCCTCCTTAAATGAGTGTTTACTAGTGGAATGGCAGTAGCCAACGCACATGTGTGACATGCTGCGACTTCTGAACGCCATCACGATGCCTCAAGCAACCTCAACTATTCTTGAACGCTCCCCAAATGAAAGAGGTGTAAATTGAATACCAAATACAATTCAATTAGGTAGTCTCATACAAACATTATACTAAGTGTCCGTCCAAGATTAATGAGCATGGTGCTAGGTAAATCTTAGCACCTAGATTAGTGTGCCTAGTGCCAGGTAAATCTTGGCGCCCAGATTAAGTGCACCTGGTGCCAAGTAATCCTAGCGCCCAGATTAGTGCACCTGGTGCCAAGTAAATCTTAGCGCCCAGATTAGTGCACCTGGTGCCAAGTAAAATCCTAGCGCCATATGGTGCCTATGTGGCATATATATTGCATATATACCATGGAACCTTACATCATCCCTACAAAACAATTATTTTGGAGAGTGTATACTATTACTGCACCAATGGGGATGTGGCATATAGACTATAAGTTTAGTTTTAATAATTTCAAAAAATAATTAAAATTCTTTTATGTTTGTTTATAGCTTATGACAAGGTTTCAAAAATATAGCTTCAGGTTCTATGCAATTATAGATGGTGCCACATGCTATATTGTTTCAAATCTCCTTGAACAAGTGAGTTGCATATATTTTCAAAACTATTGTATTGAATTATGGTTGACCACATATAATTGAAGTTTGATGTAGTTAGTGAGCATTTGCTTGTTCAAATGGATATGGAAATGGATATGGAGATGTTTTGGTTTAACTCCAAGAATCCATTCTACATTCTTAGAATCAGGTAACAAGTTTGTAACATTTAACTAACTCACTTTATAATGCTTTAAAAAACTTTCTTTCTACAAAGAATTGAGCACAATGGCATGATGTTTTGAAACATTTGTATGGTGGTATAAACATTCCCTAACACATGCAAAGTGTGCAAGACATGTTCTATCAACAATTAAAGTACAAATTGGATGAATATGTTAAAACATGGAACTTGCACATAATAGAAATCTCTGCACAATTCATTTCCCTTTAGCCTTTTTAGCCTCAAGAACGTGAAATAAAGTGAGCTTCTTATATAACTATTTATTTTATTTATTTTCTTTTGCAATTTGATCCCACC